>OX940975.1:82049114-82478558 GCA_954871275.1 Leptopterna dolabrata | reverse complement strand
GAAGGTAGGGAATCCTTGGATTCGTGATTGGGTTGATGAGTTTCAGACATCGAGGAACATTTTCGGTTCCGTGCCTGCCTGTCTGTGGTAATTCCTTGTAACGCCCATAACTACCCGAAATAATGATCGAAATGGGCTGAAATTTGGAGGGTAGGTGCGGGTTGGGTCACAAATGGTCCCATGCCAAAATCATTGAAAAGTACCGTAACTGTCGTCTGCGCATGCGCAAACGTGAAATATTTGAAACGCCCATAACAACCCTAAATATCGTTGAAATGAGTTCAAAGTTGGAGGGTCGATCAGGAATAATACTTTGATAGTTGCAAATGAATTTCATTGGAATCGTAATGTAACTGTCGTCTGCGCATGCGCGAACATGAAATGTTGACCATTTCCTTGTGACGCTTCCAACTACGCGAAAAATAGTCGTAGAGAGCTTAAATTTTGAGGGTACACGCGGGTTTGATTTCAGATGATCCCGTTTCAAAATCATAGAAATCGTTCCGCCTGCGCATGCGCAAACGTGAAATACTTTAAACGCCCGTAACTACCTTAAATATCGTTGAAATGAGTTCAGATTTGGAGGGTCGATCAGGAATAACATTTCGATAGTTCCATATGAATTTCATTTGTCTGCGCATGCGCGAACTTGAAACGTTGATCGTTTCCTTGTAACGCTTCTAACTTCGTGAAAAATAGTCGTAGAGAGCTGACATTTTTAGGGTACACGCGGGTTGGATCACAGATGTTCCCGTATTAAAACGAACTTACCCAACTACCCAATACGTTCATGTGATTCAAGTGAGGAAGTTTTACTACCTACTCGAATTGGCAGACGTTTTTTGGGTTAGTTGCACATTTCAGTGGTTATTACATATAACAGCATTATTGCGGATTTTCGGTAAAAAATTTAAAATTTAAAAATTGAGCGAAATGAAAATAGGAATACGACATATACATATTTCCTAAATCAATAAATGCAAATAGGTGCCTATTTCTCCTTTCCTCTTCTTTATTACAAATCCTCTAATCGCACAAATAAAAGATATACCGATTAGGTAGATATATTATTATAATATGGCATTCGCGTTTTTGGCTAAATTTATCTTGTCATTTTTATGAATCCTCCAAGGAGAAACGTCTCGAGGCGTTTATCCTTGGACTCCAGAACAGAAAACTCCGTCAAAACCTAAGTAAAACGCCTTGTAAGCAGAATCGATTAGAAATATCGGTTATTTTGGCTGTAATTTGGTATCGATATAATCACTAAACATCGATTTATTGTGGTGTGAAGAAATTTTGTTTTATGACAAACTGGAGAGAAGTTAGGATGAAAGTAACTGAACAAAACTTTGAATTGCTGTCCTGAAAAACTTTATTTTCAAGAGATGATGCGTTCTTCCTTTTTACGGCAGATTTGTTTTAGTTACCTATTTGTATGATAAGATTTGAATTAATAGTTAGTGATGAGTAGTACAAAAGATAATGTGTCTAAATATAGCAAGTGCATAATATCCACCACGATGGTTCGATGTGAGACTATGAGGATTTTGGTACTTACGAAATATGTGTTTCTTATTTGGACCTCTAGAATCCTATCGAAAACAGATCCATTTTGACTCGTGGAGTGTTGGGTTACGTAGATACAGTTTCCCATGAGTTTCCAGTGAATTAGCCAACTGGTTTTAGAAAAAGATATTTATAGCAATTCCACTTCGATTTTTTAGGAATCAATGTGCAGAAACCCACACATGTTGACCCAAAATAGGTCAATGTGCTTTCTCGTTTAATTAGCAGATTTTGGTTTATTATTTTCAATAATGAACCTTTGGAATCGAGCATGAAAAAAAATGTACCCCCCTAAATTTAATGGTTTCCGTTTCAAGGTATGTAGAATCCGAAAATGCAATAAAAAAATTTCTGTCCGTCCGTCGTACGCTGTACTGAGCACTTTTCTTAGTTACCTTGAACCAAAATTGACGAAATTCGGTTTATAGGTCCCATTTGGGGTCTAGTTGGTCCTCGAAGCTCGGCGTTAATGTCAGTCATCCCTAAGGGGTGAAAAATAGGGGTTGAAATCTCCAGGACGCCGTTATCCCGAATTTGTTTACGGTTTTAAATAGTTCTCGAACTTGGGAGTTTTATAAGACCACCCGGAGCATTGCACGTCCAGCCGTTCGTTCACAGTAAGGCCCAGAAGTTTACACCGCAAGCGTCTTCAACAGGAGGGTGAATGAAATTGTATAGATTCAGCCCAGATATCACTGCTAGGGACGCGGCAACAATCGGGAATTGGCCCGAGATAAACATTGCTAGGGAGCACCTGATTATAATCACGGATGGCTTTATGAAGTCGATTTGGTTGTTCTGTGATATTATTTATTTCATTTGGAAAATGATATGGCCCTTGTGGATTTTGTTGATGGATACTTTTGTAACTTTAACAAACGTTGAAGTATAGCGTTTTCCTTTTAATCAAACCTTTTACCAGATGAATAAAGCCATTTTCCAAATGAATTGAACCTTTTACCAAATGAATGGTACCTTTTCCCAAATGAGTTGAACCTTTTGCCAAAATCATTCATCTTTTTCCCAAAATAATTAAACCTCTTCCCAATACAATTACACTTTTCCCCAATATAATTAAACCTTTTTCCAAAACAATTACCTATATCTCTAGAAAAAAAGGGAATGTAATAGAAATAAATAAACGACAACAACCGGTATAAAGTCAGTGAGCAACTCATGAAGTAGACACGACTGGTGAATCCCTTCCGAGTGATACCTAATACGAAGTGATAGGTATCACTCGGAAGGGATACAGCTTCGTATTAGGTATGCGGCTATTCCTCCTTAATGACCCAACAGCGTTTGACCACCATTTCTCCTAGCCGTATACCGCTTTCCTCCTGTACTGTTCGATTCGAATGAATGTTATAATGAGTGCTAGCGATTCTAGCTCAAGTTCTATTTTTGTTGTTGGGCGAAGGCGTAGAGCTGTAATTGATAGTGCATCAAGTTCATCATAACCTGCTGCCGCTAATCAGAATGTTAGACGGAGACGTGGGAAATACCGGAGTGTTTCTATTGAAAAGAAGAAGTTCTTTGTGAATAGGTACGAAGAAGGTTTTTCAGTGAAGGAAGCAGCGTCAAAATCAGGTATTAATTTGAACGCTGGAAAACCCATATTGCACAAATATAAGAGAGATAACGAGGTTGTTAACATCAGACCGCGAGGGCACAGACCACGGAAACCCACCTCCGACGTGCTTGAAATGATCGAAAAACGATGAAAATGAGCCCGGTATAATTATTAAACGAATAAGACAGAACTTACTTGAGCAAAATATAGATTTGGGTGTTTCCTCCATACACAGGGCCTTGAATAAACTGAAAATTCCCCATAAAAAAGCCTCGCTGGAAGTAGATAAAATGAATAGTGAGGTGACTATTGGGGCCAGAAGACGATATGCACTCGGTTTCAATCGGTCAGTTCCAGTAAACGGGAAGAAACTCATTTTCATTGACGAGAGTGGCTTCGACTTTCATCTCAGGCGATGTCAAGCTCGCTCAAGAGTAGGAACAAGACCGTTGTCACTGTTCCCACCGCGCAAGGGTGAAACACATCTCTTATCGTGGCGTTGAACAATCAAGGCATCGTTCACTCGAAAATTGTGACTTCAGGGACAACGGCTCCCCGAATTTTCGTTACCTTTCTACAGGAACTCGAAACGGATCTACCTGATATACAGGATGATGTACTTATAATGGACAACGCTCGGATTCATCGAGCAAATGAAGTTCAAAACTTTATGGCTTCCACACAAATGACCATAAAGTTTTTACCACCATACTCGCCGATGCTAAACCCAGTGGAAAAGGCTTTCTCCAAAATCAAGTTTGGAGCAAGAGGAATACCAGGCCGCCGAGAAGACCACATTCTTCCGCAAGTAATTGCAACGAGTACAGCTACAGTAACCCCTCAAGACTGGGGGAACTGCGTCACAGACATGTTCCTCCTGTTGCCCGCTGCAGCCAATGGAGAACCGCTACATTTGGTATATTGTTCATTGACCCATAGATTGTTCACCAATCCTATGTTATTACGTTTTCTACATTTCCTAATTCATTATTAAACTGTTTCGCAATTCGTATACATACAGTTCTATCTTTTCTCGTAAGCGGTTTAATTGTTTCGGGAAAAGGTTTAATTATTTTGGGAAAAAGTTTAATTGAATTGAGAAGAGGTTCAATTATTTTGGGAAAAAGATGAATTATTTTGGCGAAAGGTTCAACTCATTTGGCAAAAGGTTTGATTCATTTGGTAAAAGGTTTAATTAAATCGGCAAATCCTATATTATTGGGTAAATTATTACACAACGGCAAATTATTGCATAACAGTTTATTATTCTATACACGCAGAAGGGGCATCTATACAGGTAAATTATTACACAAAGGTTTATTATTTACCTTAATGCTTCATGAATTACTACAAATAATTAATGATTGATTTATTGATTCCCGCGCATTTGTATGAAACTTTTCCCGGGCCGGCTCCAGTACTCCATTTAAGGCTTCCCTGGGTGGAGCTCGAGGGTAATGACCACAGAAAACGGTGATCTACACAGAAGGGGCATCTATACAGGTTAATAATAAACCGTTGTGTAACAATTTGCAGCGTTTTTTGTATGTCGTCTCATATTACGCTCACTGACGTGATAGTATCAATCCAATCAGTCCTTTTGCTTCCGAGTCTGATGAAAAATTTTTGTGTGCTCCAAAATCAAAATTTCCATTTGCACTTTGCGTTTCAGGGCCTCCTGAACAAATTTGGTTTCGTGTCTGTCCGTCCGTCTGCCTGTCCACATTTCCTTGCCACAGCCATAACTTCCACAATTTTGATCCGATTTCAATCAAATTTTCAGGTTTTGTGTGGGTTTAGCACTAGATGGTCCCCTATCAGTTTCATCATGATCGAATCAACGGTAGTCTCTGCACAGGCGCTAACGAGATTTTCTTGTTACGGTCATAGCTCCATCAATTTTGAACGGATTTTGGTCAGATTTTCAGGGATGATGCGGGTCGTCCCTTGAGGTTCCATACGACATTCATCATGATACGAACTACTTTATCTTAAAGCATGAATACTAACTTCGAATTAGGTGCCCTTATTATTAAATAACAGTTAAATAATTCCGTTAATTAATCTGAACCTTTATGTATGAAAATTTAAGGGTAACATACTGTGAAGGCCACGAGGAAGCTTCTGTGCCATGTCCTTGGCAGTGTATTTTTGATGTTATCAAATACATCCACGCGTTGACCCGCTAGTTGGTCAGTTTCATGGCTGATGTGCCAATTGAGTACCTATTGTGTGTTGTACCTATTGAGTTTCATAACTGGATTCGCTTGAAATTGAAGAATGAACGAGGGACAAAACAGGGACAATGATTCGCTTGTATCGTAGCGTACGAGCTCCCATTAAATGTGAACAGGGGATGGCGGAGGGGGTGAGATATTGAAGGATGGCGGGAGCTGAGCTATCGCGAAAGGATCCGTTTTCTTTATTGCCACCGATCTGCCGGGAGTTGTTCTCAATCTCCAGTCTACGTTCGGGTTTTTCCCTCACAACCCCATCGCCAATTCTCCCTCCCGAGGGAGAACGCGAGGTTGTGACACCACATTCACTAACCTTTAACTTTTGATCTGATTTGATCTTCTTTCACTTCGGCCACACTTTCCGCCGGGGTTTCTTCTCTCTTTCCTGTTTGGGTATTCAGGGCGCCGCTCCGGCTCTGGTCTGACCCTTCAAGAGCCGATGTTACCTCAGCAGGACTGCGGTCTTCGCCATCAAACAGCGCCATTCGATGAATGTTAAGAACCTTCTTCCAGGTGGGGAAAAAGGGAAGTGCGCCATTTGATAGTGAGTCGAAAGTGCGGTAAGACCCCTGACCGGGAGTACGATGTCCTTTATCTGAACAGAGTGTTTGGAGAATTCGTCATGAATGAGTCCGAAAAAGTGAGATCTTGAAAGCCGATTCTCAGTTACAGCACTGACCACCAGAGAAGCGATGGAAGAAAGGGCACGGCATTGTGAATAGATACTCCCCACATACCATCACGTGTAAACGTGCCTACGAATCGATTTAAATAAATAATCGGATAAAATACGTAATGACGTCTCTCACTACTAAGGGACGTCCTCAAAACGTGCCTAGTTACCAATGAAAATCCCTGCAATTTTTGTAAAACGCTTCATTCTTTTCTGTAATAATCCTGTCTAGTTCACAATGAGGAGTACCCTCGACTTCTCTTTACACTAGTTTTCCATCTTTAAATGAAAGTAGGTTCCATTCTAAGAATTTTGATACCAACCGCACTCTCGTACGATGAATACTTTTTTTGGTTTATTATTTTCAATAGTGAACCTTTGGAATCGACCATGAAAAAAAAAGTAACCCCCCCCCCCCCCCCACCAAATTTCATCGTTTACGTTTCGAGGGACGCAGAATACTAATATCGAATAAAAAATTTCCGTCCGTCCGCGGCTTTTTCCTTAGTTCTGTGAGAGAGTGTGACAGTGGGGGTGGACCCTCGAAAGTCCTCCTCCTAGACCAGCGAGATAATCACCGGTTAAGAAGGGATTTCGATAAGGCTCCCACCAAGCAACCCCATCTCCACCGGAAGAAAAAATGTATCGAGAAGAGCCACACTGTTACACTCCTCCCCACGTGACATACTTCTGAGTAGCAGAAGTATGAGAGGGAAACGGGGGAATGAAAAGTAGTATGAAGTTCTGGTTCAGGAAACGACATGTGAACAACTTCAAGGTGACTAACCTCCATCGTAATGGTACTACGTCGATAATATTTACGGTGGAGAACAAAGCTCTTACATACGAGTATTGGCGGATAATGTTGTCAGAGGTTGTTGTCCCGTGAATTGTGCGCATCTGGGCAACCTCTAGGTGATCAAACTCCATCGTTAAGATGGAACAATATTGGGACTTGTCAGTTGGGATACGGCATCAATCGCCTTCTGATGAGCTCAGTATATTTTTATACTGACAGTCTAAAGGGTGGAAAGGGGGTGGGGAAGCCAATAGATGTATGTATTATCAAAGGGACAGGTTGTTAGTAAAGGAATCCTTGTGGGAAACCTTTGGGCTTATCCTTCTGGTAAGCCTACAAAAAGTGGATGGAGTATGGTGAGTTGCACAGCGCATACTACCGAACCACGCTGTACTACCATGTGACAGTGTGACAGTGGTGGTGGACCCTCGAGAGTCCTCCTCCTAGACCAGCGAGATTATCACCGGTTAAGAAGGGATATCGATTAGGCTCCCCCAAACGACGCCGTCTCCATCGGAAGAAAAAATGTATCGAGAAGAGCCACACTGTTACAGTTCTCAAGAACCAAAATTCACGAAAATTGGTACATGGGTCCCGTTTGGGCTCTAGTTGGTCCTCGAAGCTCGGCGTTACTGTCACCCAACGGTAAGGGGTGAAAAATCACGTAAAATTGTATTTTGAGTTGTGGGTTTTCTCGCATTTTTAAATAGTTTGATTTTTCTGAATTTTTGAGACCATCTAGAGCACTCTTATGTTGCCATAAAATTTGAATTTGCCCTAAAGAGCAGCGTGTATGCAGGCATCAAGCTGAGTTGAGGACGCACATCAGTTGCCTTCACCCGTGTCGCCCCATAGCTCAGTGGGGCAGAAGTAGAATCTCATGATGAAGGTCGCAGGATCAAATCCCAGCCGGGTACAAATCATCAAGTAACCTCAGCTCCAAATCGACAATTTACCTTCAGAACTACACCTGAATTTTGCAATTTTTACATACTGCTTTTTATGAAACTGTAATTCCTGGGCCGGCTGCAGTACTCGATTTAGGAGTTCACTAGGAGTAGTTCGAGAGTAGGTATTGACCACGGAAAACAGTGATCTACGCAGAAGGGGCATCTATACAGGTAAATAATAAACCGTTGTGTAACAATATGCAGCATTTTCTACGAGCTTTCAAAGTTTCAGCAACAAATGACGTCATTGCACAACTCCCACCTGGGCGGGACTCCTTTGCACAGCGTGACATCGCTTGTTGCAGAAACTGCAGCTGGGGTCTTTGAAAAATCATAGAAAAGGAACTATAGCGGTTGGTATAAAAATGTTTGGAATGGTTGGTTTCGTTTAAAAATATAAACAGAAGTCAAGGGTACTCCTCATTCTGTAAGCCCATAACTCTACCCATAACTATGGAAAGAGGGGACTCAATTCATTACTCATCACTGAGCTGTGTTGAAGGTGAGAATGCCTTGTGATTTCAGAGCGCTTACCTGGAAGTGGTGATTCCCCCAGACATCATCTACGAAGAAACTTCTGGGGACATGATGACGATGGAAGGCGGTTCTGTGAAACTGGTGTGCAAAGCCAGAGGGTTTCCAGAACCCAAAATTACGTGGAGGCGGGAAGACGGAGGGGATATCATCCTCAGAAATCCTGTCACCGGCAAAACTAAAGGTCAGTTACTTTCACTGTAAATCGAACATCCCATTTCACTACAAGCAGGATCAACAATATCCTCTGATGGCTTATAGGGTTAACAGAACACGACTTTGGTTTGAAGATATTCCAACTGGTGCAACACCCAAACAATGATTCCTGCATCAGTGAAGTGATAGGATGGATGCAATTTGCTTACTTCAAACCTCAAGAATATGCACGGTTATATGTTATTCTGCAGAATGGCAGTATGTGCGACATTGTTATTATCCAACTCACCAACACTCTTCACCATTACTTTATTCAATGTTTTTACTCTGTCACATCAATCTACCCATAGGTATTATACTTAGTTGGACAACCGTTGAACAAAATGCAGAAGCAGCCGGATTGTTGTAAAGTTGTTGCCTTGCAGACTCTAAAATTAGAAACATCTATTTTTTTTTAGGACCGTGTTATTTTGGTTGGAACCTTATCAAACCAAGGTCGAGATAAGATTCTGCAGCGTACTGTCAATACATACACAGATAATGCCCAACTATTAATATAGGTACATAGATACTATGCGTGGGTAGTAATAGCTTCTCATTATTATTTTTATCACAAATAATCAGACATTCGTCTCCCTCACTCATATGCCTGTTAGAACATGTGTAGAAACGTAGGCTCTTGGTCTTTAGTTCAAATGTTCATAATCCTGTCACAAATGTACTATTTTTCATTCAATTACAGATGGAAAGATTTACCAACAGCAAAACTCGCAACGACGTCGAAGTAATATGAACTACTTACTATACATTTATCACATAAATAAATAATGCATCATCATCATCATTCATCATCATTCATTTATCTTATATAATATATATATTTGAAAGTTGGCTCTTTAAGCGACTCCATCCTGCTTTCTGTGTTAATACGTCCTTCGTGGGCCTCTTGGAATCTTCCTGAATGTACATAAATAGTAGGGAAACAGTAGGTACACTCACGCACTATTCACTCTGTTACGTATTTATGTGATAGAATAGAGCTCATGAACGCATATCTTTCGGTTGCTGGAAACTCAATATCGTTCGGTTGCTGGAAACTCAATTAATTGTTACTTATTTTTTCCTAATAAATTACTATTCAATTCTATCCTATTCAGTTTTACTGTACTTCAACCTGTAATTATTATGAAGTACGTGGGGGAGACGAAATGTTCAAGAAGTTATTAAATCTTGTTCGGTATAAATAGAGAATCATTGAAGATCGAACTTGAGATTCAACCTATGCTTGCGACAGTTTCAAACTCATCTGGTAGAATATAAGAATAAGAATAAGCATTAGGTACGCATAAATGCGAACTGAATTTTCTTGTGGTTATATAATGTAGATTGTGACATTATAGGTTGCTCCTGAATCAGCTAACACTATAAATAATTCAAATAAATGGTTAACTGTAAAATAGTTCAAATCTAACAATGACGTTTTGGCCCTATGGCTACTGGTAGAGCAGTGGCCTCATGTCCGTCATGAAGAAGCAAACTAACTCAAGTCGCTGTAATTTCCTGATAATTTATTATGATAAAAGGAGTTACAAGAATCATACTGGTTTTGGTCCTCAATAACAACATGTATTTGTGTTTAGTGTCGTCGATCGAAGGATCTGTCCTGTTATTGACGAAAATAACAAGATCAGAGATGGGCGTTTACATGTGCATAGCAAGCAACGGCGTTCCACCCACCGTCAGCAAAAGACTTATGCTCCACGTTCACTGTGAGTACTCGAACAGTACCTACTTGGCATGCCGAGTCATTAGAAATCAATAGTTTGTCAAATATAGCCTTTTGAAGAATTTAAGGAAAATTTTAGTTCCTGGGGTCAGAGAAAAACGAATTATACGTACACTCTTTATACTATTATAATTATTGTAATACATGCGTTATATAATTAAAATTGCATTGAGAAGCTAACTCATTTTACTGGTGTGTAACCCTTAAAATAATTTTCACTTCGATGTATAACGTCAATGAACTTCTACCAGTACATAGGTAGACTGAAGTGCACGTAGCTGTGTGTCTCCCAAAATGCTAACAACAGAACTTACATAATTATCATCTATTGGTATCTAAATCTAGCTGTTGAAACATGTATACCTATATTTCAACATACTGACAAAAAAATTAACAAACATGTATGTTTCATTTTCAAACTAAAGAAAGTAGCTGTTCATAAAACTTTCAATATTTGTAGGTTAATTGCATCAGAAATTGCCTTTTATCAGATGATCTATCATAATTATTATTGTTTTGAGTTTTATAACTGATACCTGCATACCTAGTGGTTAGAATGTGGAACAGAGTGCTGTCAACGGGTGCGGGGGTTCACAATAATATCTCATTTCAGCCTTTTGCCTCGTATGATGAAATATGAGGAGTTGAGGAAGTGTCAACAGTTCAACAGTATTTTTTTCCTTTTTTTTTTTAAAGTTTATACTATAATTAATTTTATCCCCTCACCGAAATGAACATCGACATTTCCGTATATCGTTGCACAACTGAGGTAATTGCAGGGAGGACCATGAAAATAGCCACCTGGGCATAGCAGACTAAGTTTAGCCCCAACCATGCACAGTCATAACCTATGAAAAGAGAACGTTTAAAACATCTCGTAAGGTAATGCATGGATTACAGTGGTGGTGTATAGATCAGGTGTATAGATCAGTCTCGCTCATTGCAGATCGTCTGGAAGTATATAGGAGAAACTGATCTATGATAATGATGATTGTGTAGTTTAATTACCTAATTTCGTGACTAGTGAAGGATTACCTGTCTGGTTTTGGGTGTCATCAAGATCACCATCTATGCAGTGGTTATAAAGGGGGGGAGGGGTAGGGTTACCAGATCTCCCTCGGAAAAAAAGAGTATAACAATCCGAATGTCAGAATATATACCCTAATACTGGGTAGCTTCTACGTCAAACTTATTTTCAGGCAAGTTACCTATAAAAAAAAGGTAGGTAGGTACAACAATCATTATTTATTGCTTTCTTCACTACTACCTATGAGGTATTCCTTTTTATTCCAGTTCCATTTTACAAGTGACTTAGGGAAATAATAGTTTCGTCAATACTGATATTAAGTAGGCAGTGCCTGCGCAAACCAGTCTTGAAAATCGCGACATTAAATTTGCATTTCCCTTTTGGTGGCTTTGGCCTCAACGTTTGACTGCAATCACCTAGGAGCGAGGACGAGGACAAAGAGACAAGACTGACAAATAAAATTGATAGCAAGAGCAACTTCCAACATCTCATTCTTCTTATCTTATGGCTGTTGGCTGTAGAGAAGGGCCTTTACGTGGCCATAAACGGGATGGTGGTGGTGGGGGAGAATAGGCGATTTTAGGTTTGATCAAGGTATTCAGCAGAAGGATATAGGTAGGTCATCATTACTTTTTTCTAGTTTCTTCTCTGTCCATTGAAAAAAGAGTATATTAGGCTCTGCTAAGAAAAAAGAAAAGATTATAGAGGAAAGGACCTAAAAAAGAGTATATACAGGGTGTTTCTTAAGTAGTGAACCACCCTTTCTAACTACGTTATTTTCAGGAAAATGAAAAAAAGCTTCTAAAGTAACCCCCCTTCATTTTAGCGAATTTTCGAAGAAAAGGAAGCTATTGTTCTCGGTCCAAAATTTTTAAAACTCGAATTTCCGAAAGATTTTTATACCAAAATCCGTTTCAGACTATCCTGAATTCCCTGCCGAAAGACACCAAAAATTATATGTATATATATATATATATATATATTTATATATATATTTATATATATATTTATATATGTATGTGTCATTCCAGACGATAACTCTCGATAGAATTGAGATAAAAAGTTCAAATTTGCACGAAAAATCTGTCTTGGCAATCGACAGGCTAAGTTCGAAGATGGGCAGAATCGGGTCACCCTAAGGGGGAGTTTTGGGGAGTTTTAGGGGGGGAAAATTACCCATAAATTCCCAAAATGAAAAAGTCTGACAAGTGACACCTCATTTTGAAGGTTTTTGTACGCTGAACACGATGGTGAAATCAGAATTGCGATATCTCATTTCATTCTCAAACTGGAGCACTTTGAAGATGAAGGAACGTGGTTATTTCTTGAGATGTTCTTCCTGGTTCGTCTGCTCTAATCTGATAACGGAATGGGATATCGCAATTCTGACTTCACCATCGTGTTCAGCGTTGGAAAATCTACAAACCGAGGTGTTACTCGGCAAAAAATGGAACAAAAAATTTGTTACGTACCCAATACCTACTCTTCTGGTATTCAAAACATTTTTGATTTCCCCCTCCCCCTCCTTCCACCCCAAATTTTACTTTGCGTAAAACTACTCCTGTTTTAATTTTGTATCAAGTTGGGAAAACATTGGCCGAAAATTAATTTTCAGAAAATTTTAGGCGGAGGAGGAAGATGCCGAAAACTTCGAAAATTCGCTCTTATAGCCATGCTGCATGACTGTGGTTTTTTTTTTTATAATGAATTCAAATATCTCATTCCCGCACTTTGCGCATGCACAGAAACATGCGCAATTGACACCAACTTCGGTTTTTCAAATGGGTACCCTAATTAGCGAATTTTCGAAGAAAAGGAAGCTATTGTTCTCGGTCCAAAATTTTTAAAACTCGAATTTCCGAAAGATTTTTATACCAAAATCCGTTTCAGACCATCCTGAATTCCCTGCCGAAAGACACCGAAAATTATATGTATGTATATATATATATATTTATATATTTATATATTTATATATTTATATATTTATATATTTATATATATATTTATATATTTATATATGTATGTGTCATTCCAGACGATAACTCTCGAAAGAATTGAGATAAAAAGTTCAAATTTGCACGAAAAATCTGTCTTGGCAATCGACAGGCTAAGTTCGAAGATGGGCAGAATCGGGTCACTCTAAGGGGGAGTTTTGGGGAGTTTTAGGGGGGGAAAATTACCCATAAATTCCCAAAATGAAAAAGTCTGACAAGTGACACCTCATTTTAAAGGTTTTTGTACGCTGAACACGATGGTGAAATCAGAATTGCGATATCTCATTCCATTCTCAAACTGGAGCACTTTGAAGATGAAGGAACGTGGTTATTTCTTGAGATGTTCTTCCTGGTTCGTCTGCTCTAATCTGATAACGGAATGGGATATCGCAATTCTGACTTCACCATCGTGTTCAGCGTTGGAAAATCTACAAACCGAGGTGTTACTCGGCAAAAAATGGAACAAAAAATTTGTTACGTACCCAATACCTACTCTTCTGGTATTCAAAACATTTTTGATTTCCCCCTCCCCATCCTTCCACCCCAAATTTTACTTTGCGAAAAACTACTCCTGTTTTAATTTTGTATGGTATCAAGTTGGGAAAACATTGGCCGAAAATTAATTTTCAGAAAATTTTAGGCGGAGGAGGAAGATGCCGAAAACTTCGAAAATTCGCTCTTATAGCCATGCTGCATGACTGTGGTTTTTTTTTTATTGCAGATTCAGATTCTACGTCAAATTTCATGAACATATGACCCCTCAATCGATGAATTTGACTGCGCAGAACCTGTTCTGCGAGCGTGCAAAGTTGCTCAGCTGCCAAATTTCGCAAAACTTGGCGTCTAGTAATCCCCAAGTGTGGCACATGATTTTTCATTGTTTTTCAACGCTGATTCACATGGTGCTATCCGTTTTTTGATTTGACTCGATTTGAACGAAATAATGGCCAAAAGTCGGTTATTTTGTACGAAAAAAAAACGTGTTTTGAGGCGTGTGTTTGCACATGAATTACATAATTCCCACCCTCTCTTCCAGTCTCAACAGAAGCGAAGGAATTTGTAAAATAAAATAATAATACCTTGCAGCTGCACCTGAAATTACATAATCCGTTCTAAAAGTGGTCCTCGTTTTCCTCCGTTCAAATCGAACTCGGTCCCTCGTGTCTCCACTTGATGACTGTTGAACCTTTCCAATATGCGAGCAAGTGACTGCATGTCTCATATTATCGCTCAGATCAAGTTATTTCAGTCCGGAGAACCAGAAGGTGATCAATTGGAGGTTGATCGGGGTGTAAGGCGGAATAAACCCTGGCTACTCTCCGAGCACGACTGCCCTCTTGGTAGTATACCTCGACGATCTCGGTCATTTGAGTTGCGTTGAATCGGGGAGGCATCTTGATAGAAACTGAGAAAAATAGTTTGCACGAGAAGTAGATTAAACCTAACTATTGGGCCTCCCAGAGTGCAAATAACTTGATCTGAGCGATAATATGAGACATGCAGTCACTTGCTCGCATATTGGAAAGGTTCAACAGTCATCAAGTGAAGACACGAGGGACCGAGTTCGATTTGAACGGAGGAAAACGAGGACCACTTTTAGAACGGATTATGTAATTTCAGGTGCAGCTGCAAGGTATTATTATTTTATTTTACAAATTCCTTCGCTTCTGTTGAGACTGGAAGAGAGGATGGGAATAGCAAATTATGTAATTCATGTGCAAACACACGCCTCAAAACACGTTTTTTTTTTCGTACAAAATAACCGTCTTTTGGCCATTATTTCGTTCAAATCGAGTCAAATCAAAAAACGGATAGCACCATGTGAATCAGCGTTGAAAAACAATGAAAAATCATGTGCCACACTTGGGGATTACTAGACGCCAAGTTTTGCGAAATTTGGCAGCTGAGCAACTTTGCATGCTCGCAGAACAGGTTCTGCGCAGTCAAATTCATCGATTGAGGGGTCATAAATATGTTCATGAAATTTTACGTAGAATCTGAATCTGCAATAAAAAATTAGGGTACCCATTTGAAAAACCGAAGTTGGTGTCAATTGCGCATGTTTCTGCGGATGCGCAAAGTGCGGGAATGAGATATTTGAATTCATTGTAAAAAATGAAGGGGGGTTACTTAAGAAGCTTTTTTTCATTTTCCTGAAAATAACGTAGTTAGAAAGGGTGGTTCACTACTTAAGAAACACCCTGTATACTATAAAAAAGAGTATGTCTGGTAACCCTGGGGGGGGGGGGGATAATACCCATTGCACAAGACAAATTGCTAATAACTGGCTCCAGCTGTGAACCTACTTGCCGGCCCCCTGTTTAGATGATGACCTTGACCAGTAGCAGAAACTGGTAGCAACAATCAAAGCAAGCCCCTTTTGGTTTATTATTTTCAATAATGAACCATTGGAATCGAGCATGAAAAAAAAAATTCTTACCCCCCCTCAAAATTTGATGGTTTACGTTTCAAGATATGTAGAATCCAAAACTGCAATAAAAATATTTCTGTCTGTCCGCCGTACGCCGTACGCCGTACGCCGTACGCCGTACGCCGTACGCCGTACGCCGTACGGGCCACTTTTCTTAGTTACCATGAAAAAAAATTGATGAAATTCGGGTTATAGGTTCCGTTCGGCGTCTAGTTGGTCCTCGAAGCTCGACGTTACTGTGAGTCATCTCTAAGGGGTTCAAAATAGGGGTTGAAATTTTCAAAACGCCTATACCATTTTTTTACGTAAATATTTTTACGGTTTTAAATAATTCTTGAACTCGCGAGTTTTTTAAGACCATCCGGAGCATCGTACGTCCAGCCGTTCGTTCACAGTAAGGCCCCGAAGTTTGCACCGACAGGCATTTTCGACTCCAGTGTGAATGAAATTGTATACAAATCAAACCAATTCTCGTAACCAGAGACGCGCCCACAATAGGAATTTGTGAATACGGCCAATCATTGGTAGGGATCACCTGATTATATTGGCGGAGTATGAAGTCGAGTTGGTTGTTCTGTGATATTATTTAATTTGAAAAATGATGGCTCTTTTGGAGTTTGTTGGTAGGTAGTGAAACTTGAACAAACGTTGAAGTATTATTGATGGGTAAATTATTACTACGGTAAATCATTACTCAACGGTAAATTATTACACAACGGTTCATTATGCCATCTACGTAGAAGGGGCTGGAGTTTGTTGGTAGGTACTTTTGCAACTTTTTTCACTCCTCATCAACAATTTCTTTTCAGAACTTCATTATGTGTGTTTCTTTTTGTTAGGTACTGTTTGTCATCGGCAGAATTATTTTAGCAACATTTAACTCGTGATTTAGGTAGGTACCTAGTAACGAGTACGGGGTTAGGTACCAACCTACGGAGGGTCTGCGATCTACATAATTATGCATAGAATAGTACATATTATATTATATAGACGGGTTATCTATACATAGAGCTGTGATCTGTAACAGAAGGGTATTCTATACAAAATAATAAACCGTTGTGCAGGGATTTGCAGCGTTTTCTTACATACATGAACGTCTCCGTAGATACTCGATGCTTAGCGGCCATTTACATTATTTCCCCCTCCATAATTCCATTACCTACTGAAAGTGCTTGTGTTTTCACGGATTTAGTTATGTATAATGGTCTGAAACGGATTTGTAATTGGTTATTTTTCCTTTCCACCCTTCCACCCTTCTCCTAAAAATTGATAAACCCTTATTGGGATCCTTAAAAAAGCAGGTCACTGTAGAAAGAGCACCAAGGCTGTGGTGGAAGGGCACCTGTTGTTTTCCCAGAACATGCGAGGGAAATCTTGTCGGGAAATTTTGTTTGTTCTTAAATCGATATTAACCACTCACGTTTTGCGTTCAAAAAGCGTGACAATAAACAAAAAATACGTCCAATGTCTTTCACTTCAGCCCACTGTTTCGTTTCATTTTATTGTGTCTGTAATATTTGCTAACCTCATAATAATAAATGTAGAAACTATTAAATAACGTCTCTCGTGTGCTCCTTCGATATTTCTCCATACCGTCGATATGTAACAAGTACTGGGAATGATCCAACCTGGTTTCGTGACATTTTTCTTTCAGTCCGGCCGGTGATACAAGTACCGAACCAGCTGGTGGGAACGCCCGGCGGCACGGACGTAACACTGCAGTGTCATGTAGAAGCCTCACCTAAGGCCATCAATTACTGGACCAGAGCCTCTGGTAAGTGTAGCAACGATTCATTAACAGCGCTCCGTCTTTCCTTTCGTACAGCCGCAGTCCCCTTCAACACTCGAAGCTCGAATCCGTTTGACGTATTGGGAGTGTAAAAGACAGAGCGTAGGATTAATAATACAGAAGTAGCCACACATTACGCGCACAAAAAAAATTAAAAAATTATTCAAATTGCGAGTAATGTAGACAATTGCCTATTTATATAATAGTTTACCTATTCCGTTGGTTCTAGTTCTTCCAAGTCGCTTCATGCAATTGCCTAAAGTTACTGCTCCTGGCGGCATTTGTCACACTATTTGTCTATCAGTCCGTTTGTCTGTCTGTGTTGCGCCAAGAGCAATCCTCCGAATCGGTTTTTGCCCTGACATGTTGCGAGTGTCATCGTTAAACCATTAGAATTAACCTACCTACCTACAGTTTTTGTTGTCACGGCATCGGCAATGGTGCCGCGCAGTGGGGCCAAAACGTGAATTTTCGACCAAAACTAAAGACTGCTGCTTTGAGGAAATTTCGCGCTGATTCATATCGGTTCACCAGCACTACATATAAAGATGGGGAAAAAACTAAAATTCACGTGGTAGCTCATCGAATCGATAAAACCTCAATTCGTATAATCAAAGTTGGAGCCAATCTAATTAGGAGTACCCATGACTTCTGTTTATATTTGTAAATGAAAGTAGGTTCCATTCCAAGGATTTTGAGACCAACCGCACTCTTCTGCGATGAATAGTTATTTTTCTGTGATTTGTCAAAGATTCCAGCACTACCTACCTCATAATGGGGCCCAGGAGGGAGAGGTGCAATGACGCCATTCGTTGCCTACATTTTGAAAGCTCATAGAAAAAGAACTATTCATTGTAGGAGTGTGTTTGGTCTGGAAATTCTTAGAATGGAACCTAGTTTCATTTGAAAATGGGAAAGTAATATACTCGTAAACAGAAGTCCTCAGTACTCCTGTTTTTTTTTTTTTTTTTTTTTTTTTTTTTTTTTTTTTTTGGTGCGTTTTTTTCCCCCATTGTTCTTGTATATTTTGGTGAAACTTGGTAACCCTGGGAAAACATAGGCTGTTGTGGAGAAGGTGAATGCAATAATCGTCAAGGCATATTGTGTTATGTCAACTAACCTCACGCCATACTACGATGGCCTCTTCAGAGGTAGTTATGTATAGTTATGTATTAGAAAACAATCATCCATCAAATAAAGAAACTGAAAAAATTGTTACCCGCTCAAGCGGCTATGAGTCAGTAACAGTTAATATTGTAACAACAGAGTTAATAACAATGAATATACATTTCTAAAATTTACCTTTTCTAGTTGCACCTAATGTTCAGATTCTACTAAGTATGAGTCCGTCCAGTTTGAAGTAATATTTTAAAATATTTACCTAACTTCCTTCTCACATTTGGACAAAATTATGAGCGGAATAGTTTTTTTAATTAAGTTAGAAATAAGCTGTGACAAATTACGAAACCTGAAAATAACCTGTGCTTAGGTATAGTTAAATATTTTGGTACAAATAACACTAAATTTAAAGATAATCTCGAGTAAACTGAAGAATGTACTGATGGCCTTGGTGGGCAAATTGCTGAATTTGTATTTTTTCTTTTTATCAAATTCTCAAATCAATGGGATGTATTTATATGACTATGAGTCATTACAAAACGTCAGTCAACGCAACACAATATAACTTGACCATTACTGTATTCACCTTGTCCACAACAGCGTAAGTGCAAGAAGATGGTCAAATGGCTACCACTAGGTAGGTCTAGGGAAACTTTGATCATGCTTAAATTTTTGAAGAGCTCGATTTGACTCATTCATAGCAGAAGTTTATTGTATTCAACTTTTATCTTTTATGCGAACGTGATGTTACAAATAAGCTGTTACCAGTTCTGTCGTGTGAAGGAAGAACGACTCAACTCAAAATTATTGAGTTTTCAGAAATCAGCTTCGAAGTTTTCTAACCAAAACTCGCTATAGGTTCACTACAGGGCATTCCCGCAACCCCCTTTTTTCCAAATGTCGAATCATGTTCAACTTGATCGATCGATAGCTGTAAAAAAATACTCCAAACACACGTTTTTTCAATCAATTTATTGCTGTTGAGTCGAATATCGATTATTCATGGTTGATTTTTGAAATGTTTGTGGACTAAAAACAACTCAAATCCCCTTTGAGTCCAACGGTTTGGACCCCGATCCTGAAGCCAACGGTTTGGAGGAAAAACGACTCAACGGCGTTTTCAGCTAGTTGAGTCGTTTTTCCTCACCAAATAAATAACAAAACTCGCAAGTTAGGGTGTTTCAATCGAGGTGTTGAGATGTTTTTACTAAAAAAAACACGGAGTTGAGACGTTTTTCCTCAAAATTAAGCAATTTCCATATTTCATCCCTAACAATTTCAACCCCTTCTCGGTCGAATTTTGGAATTTTGATTTGACCATCAAAAATGTGGGGTTGAAATTAGGGAGGTTACGTGAAAATCCCATTTTCGACCATTTTTGAGTTGAGTCGTTCTTCCTTCACACGGCAGAGTTGGCTAAAATATGGACTGTCAATGTTTTCGGGGGATTTGTGGCTATTTAACGTAAATTTACGCATAAAATTACTGTTGTAAGTACCTCTGATTGTATGATGATGTAGTAGGTACTCGTCAATGATTCGGCTGAATCCCGAAATTGACGATAACTCGCTCCTCAAAATAATTTAGTGAAAGTAATAGTAACAGCACTGTGAATGAGATCCTCGTCGATGAGAACCAAACGCGGTTATCCACCAGAAGAGGTTCTTCAACAGGTACCTGGTTTCTGACGGCTGATCTTGGATGTTGAATATTCTAACCTTCAGGACAGGTCTACTTTAGTAAAATGTACCATTACTTATCTCGCGCTTGGAAAATGGTTATGCAAACGCTCTAATGCCTTTGCTTCAAGTGGATACGATTACAACAACTTATCAATGGACTCAACTAACGTTAAAGGACCACGCAAAGTAGGAGAGTGGATTTAGAGCCCTTCTGGCTTTCTGTGAGTGGAACCCCGAGGATTGCGAACAATCGATCTGGACCCATAAAAATTTATCAGCGTCACCCACCAAAAAAAAACCTCCTTTCCCACGTCCCTTCGGAGCTGCCCGGCACTTTTCTCCATTTTCATTGAAGGCTTTCAGAGGATGCAGTTGCCCCATATGTCTTCACTCTCTTTTCTTGCAGAGCTCCTTGAAATCCTTCGGATGAACATCCTGTAGCGCCCTATTTTACAATAATGTTGTGATAGTAGCATAAGAACTAAACAAAAGAATAGTTCCAATCGCGCAGCATGATTTACTGGAAGAATTGTCAGTGTCTTTCTGACAACCCTTCAGACTAATAAAGCATTAAACATTTTCCACCGAAATCGAAGTTTGAAACCTCTGGTCCCCAAACTTTCTTGTTATTTAAATAATATTGTATATTATTGAGTTTTTCAAAAATAATCATAAGAGTTTCCACTTTCCTACAGGGTTAGATAGCCAGCTGGTTAGAACCTGTCAGTGAACAAAGTATGATGACCTTCCATTAGTGTTGAATTTTCTTCCAAACTCCTCTCTCAAATAGGGCGTTCGCCATTTTATCACAGCCCCGAGGAGTCACCCCTAAAAGAAATTAATCTGCAAAATTATTAATTTAATCCCAAACTTGAC
Source organism: Leptopterna dolabrata (assembly GCA_954871275.1). Lineage (NCBI taxonomy): Eukaryota > Metazoa > Arthropoda > Insecta > Hemiptera > Miridae > Leptopterna > Leptopterna dolabrata. The sequence continues at coordinate 82,457,363 of OX940975.1, read as the reverse complement.
ATTATGAGTACAGACCGAAAAAAATACTGGGCCATTTGTCCGTTGGGTTCCCTCCGCTTTTACTAGCGTAATATTTTTACGGTACAACCGTCCATTCATCAGGAGGCGCAGTCACTGAAAAGAGAACCAACTAAAATTAAACCATTTCTCAACAGCTTTGGTGGACGGACCTAAATTGACTAAATTTCCTTCTCTCTCGGGGTCTCAAGGGATTAATTTTAATCTATACTCTTTTTTTCCCCTCGTATAATCGGCTTCGCCCCATTATGGCGCGCTAATTTTTTCCTTACGGACGGCCGAGCTCGTGAAAAAGTGTTCCGCTCGGACCCGGAAAGATTTTTAGGTCGGAAATCGCGATGAGAATGATCGATCGAGATTCATATCTTGTACAGACTACGAGATGTTCCAATTACTTTGCCTCCCAGTTGCTTGAAAAATGGGTCTGTAACGGTGCTTTTTGGTTATTTACCTACCTGTATGGATATCGACAATGAAAATGCAGCAGGGCCAGTGTTTCAAAGCCATTTTACACCAGGCTATTTTTTTCAAATGGAAGATTGTTAGGCCCGGTTAAAAAAAAATGTAACCCTGGGGTTGAAGTTTACCTTGAGGTTTCCCAACCATGGTAAAATAATACTGTTCAAAAAAGTTAGAAATCGATATTGCTGCGATACATCGAAAAGTTTTCCATGGGTAGGAAACCTCAACCCTAGCGATGAGCTTCTTCTTCAACTGAAGAAGACTAGTTCTCCATCCGTCACTATCTTGTGCCAATTTCTTTAGAGATATGTGAGCTTATTCAAATCATTGTATTATTTACAAGAATTCAAATGTAGCTCCGTTAGAATAAGTTAATCCTTGCTCAGGGGATTGACATGAATATGAGAATTCAGTTAATTCAAAAACTGAAAAAAACTCAATCAAACTTAAATTTAGGCGTTCGGTTGCACCGAAATCGAGGTGGAACTTTCGTCTACGCAATTTCCATAATTTAAGTCCCTGAAATGCTCGTGGGGTTGGCCCTTGGTTTGTCCTATCATGAATTCTAGCCACAAGAGCCTACACTGCCGTGAAAAGGTAAAACGCCTCAACTCTCAAAATCACAGTTTTCAGGAGAGCGCTTCAATGGTTTTGCACCATTTCCTCTACCTAACGCCCCTCCAGTTGATGATGAATTCAAAATTCCTTCGACAGTCGATCAAGACATGTTTGATGTTTACAATGAGATAACATAATCGCCAAAATAATCTATTCTAATAGGCCGAAAATGCTCATAAGGCGTTTTATTTTATTTCCATCGAGTTTCCTGTTCAGAAATTAAAGGTAGAACGCCTTGAGGTGTTTGTCCTTTGAACAAACCAGAAAGTAGCTACTAGCTAGACTATTGAGTTAAAACCCCTCAGGGCTCTATATCTTGGCACGTGGTGATGATGAAATGGCACGAGCAGTCGCCTTAAAAACGCCTCATGTGTGCTCAGCTGTTATACAAATTTGAGAAAGAATGCCTTGCACATCAGTCAACGGCGCCTCAACTTCGGAAATGAAGCCAGCGAGTAAGAGGTAAAACGCCTTGTGTTGATTTTCATTGAGATGAGGCGTTTTAGCTTTGAATCTAAAGTAGGAATTGTCGAGTTGAGGCGTTTTTGATGCCGATTTGAGACGTTTTACCTTGAAATAGTTTTTAAAAAAGGCGTTTTACCTTTTATTGCCACATTTTTTCAAATTTTTGAATTGAAAGTTGACCATTTTCCGAATTAAATTTTTAATTTTTGACTTCCCTATTGGAAAGAGCGTCTAAAAATTAAGGGGGGTGTGTAAAAACCCCATTTTCGACAATTTTCGAGATGAGGCGTTCTTCTTTTTTAAGTGCAACCCTTTCTAACTACATTTTACTTAATTTTCTGGGGTTTTGACCTTGACTGACTTACAATCGCGTGTTTTTTTTATTCATGGGCGAATGAAGCCTGGACACAAGACTTTCATCCAGCGGGTAAAGAAAGAATCTGAAAAATCACTCTTGGGAGGGGGCGGAAGTAAACTGCTTTTGGCTCTGCAGTTCGTATTGACAAATGCGGTGGACCAAGTGGGAAGAGTAAAGTTGCCAGAAAATCCCTCATATCTGCCATCCATATGGACTCGGAGCAGGTGGCACGAAGCCAGACACATCAGTGTTACCTTCCACCGATAGATGGTCCGATAAATGGTTCATGTTTCGACTCAAATAAAAGAAGAAAAAAATCCTGCGTCCAGAGGTAACATCAGGACGGCAATAAAATGTCGAGGGCAAACATCACACTATTTTTCCTGTGGATCTTCTTTCCTTTTGTTCAACTCCGTCTATTAGCGAACTACGGCGTACGGCGGACGGACAGATTTTTATTCAATTTTCGGATTCTACATACTTTGAAACAGAAACCATCAGATTTTGAGGGGAAGGGGGGGTTAAATGATTTATTCATGCTCGATTCCAATGTTTCATTATTGAAAATAATAAACCAAAAATATTAAGTAAACTGCGATTTTCGGCCAAGTTTGGGGAGTTATTTACAAAATAATTGAACATGAAAGCTGATTTTCTACAGAAGCTTCCTTGTATGAATAGAACTGGAGCCTCGAAGCCGGAAATATTTAACAATTAGAGACCAAAATTTTGTGGACAGGTTAGACACACCAGCAATGCATGAATTTGTCTAAAACATAGATGTGTTGACTAACAAATTGGGCTAACCATAAACTGGGTGAGTCCCACATATTTTGTTTCCAGGGTGATTGCACGTAGGGCTGTGTAAGGGAAGTATTGGAAATGAATAATAGGCGAGTTCGCTAATACCAGTGTTAACCTTACTGATCGTAATTGCAGCCGTTCATACATAACTCCAGCCCGGATATCATAGCTAGGTGATGGCTGATTGTAACCACTCATTGCTTTACAAAATCGAGTTTGTTTTTCGGTGATGCTATTTCATCTGAAGAAGGACAGTTATTTTGGATTTTGCTGATAGGCACCTTTTGGTTTATTAGCTATGCTCAGCAAAAAAATTGCATAACACCCCCTCAAAATTTTTCCTTTTACGTTTCTACATAGATTCAGAAAATGGGATGTCCGTCCGCCGTACGCCGTATCACGCATACCGGCTTCATTTTCGGTCTACAAAATTCGTTCTTTCGCACACATGCTCCATTTGGGCCCTAGTTGTGTCCCGAAACTTTGCAGCCCGATCGGAATATACCCAGGGGTGTTATGAGTGAAAGTGTGCACAAAAATAGGTACTTTTTGTGTTTTAGTAACATGTTGGTAACATGAGCTTCTGAGGTATTTTTTTCCATGTTTTTGGGACGAGAAGACCGAATATGAAGTCGATTTTCACCAAAGAGTGGAAAATTGAGATTCTAAGGAACTTTCAGCCTTAAACTTACGTTAAATTTTGGTCTAAAATCGTCGTTTTTCCGCGCACAGTTCGGGTCCCCATTTGGGAACACATTTGGGTCCTAGTTGTGCTCCGAAACACAGCAGCCCGATCGGCATACACCCAGGGGTGTTATGGGAGAAAAGTGTGTGTAAAAATAGGGGTGTTCGTGGGATTTTTGAGATTTCAGTGAACATGAGGGGCGATGGTAAACTCGGGACTAATCCCTTTGAGAAATGGAAAACTCGGCCTCGGTGTAAAATGACCTGGCAATGAGACATTGGGCGATGGTAAACTCGGCCCAACCCTTAAATTACCCGGTTATGAGACATTAGCAAATGGAAAACTCGGCCCACCACTGAGCTCAAGGAATGAATAAGTAAACGAAAGGCACGAATAATCAAAATTTCAGACTTTATTGGTCATTGCCATCGTCAAACTCAAGTACTAGAACAATCGTCAATCAACATATGAATGAATAAATAAATAAATAAGTAATAAAATAGCGTACAGAAGTATCATTCAGATGGAGCGTAATGGCTGCTGACCCTTGACACAAGACCATACGGTGTCAGACTGCCATTCAGGTATCTTTGTAAATGTTGACTCAGAAATGTTTGTCTATTTTTCGTGTGGGAATTCTTTGAGTTATGCGGGTTGGCGAAGCTATTGATTTTGATGAGGACCTCTTTTTGGTAATTTCGTAATTCCGCTTCTTGAATATAAATCGGTCGATCTCCAATTGCACGCATCCTCGCTCACTTACAATAACATTCACTTGCTCTTGGGACATCTTGTTGACTGACGCTGAGCTGAATCTCTACTATATTATAAAAACGGATCTCTGTCTGTGTGTGTGTCTGTCCTTCTATGCACGGCCAAACGGCTCGACGGATATCGACCAAATTTGGCACGAATATCCGGTAGGCTCCCAAGTTGTGCAACGTCGCATTTTTAATTCCCTCACCATAGCGGAACTATGGTCGACCATGGTCAACTTCGTTATTGAAATGGTAACCCCTATTTTTTATCGCGTATTCGTCATCTACGTGAAATTCTATCTACGATCGACCCTTAGGACTACCCCCGCGGTCGACCATAGCGCATCCATGGGCCCCTCCATGGTCGAATCCCGAATTGCTCAACGGATATCGACCAAATTTGGCACGAATATCCAGTAGGCTCCCAAGTTGTGCAACGTCGCATTTTTAATTCCCTGACCATAGCGGAACTATGGTCGACCATGGTCAACTTCGTTAATTGAAATGGTAACCCCTATTTTTTATCGCGTATTCGTCATCTACGTGAAATTCTATCTACGATCGACCCTTAGGACTACCCCCGCGGTCGACCATAGCGCATCCATGGGCCCCTCCATGGTCGAATCCCGAATTGCTCAACGGATATCGACCAAATTTGGCACCAATATCCGGTAGGCTCCCAAGTTGTGCAAAGTCGCATTTTTAATTCCCTGACCATAGCGCATCCATGGGCCCCTCCATGGTTGAATCCCGAATTGCTTAACGGATATCGACCAAATTTGGCACCAATATCCGGTAGCCTCCCAAGTTGAACGTAGGCACATTTTTAATTCCCTGACCATAGCGGAAATATGGTCGACCATGGTCAACTCCTGAATGGCTTGACGGATTTTGATAAAATTGGGCACAAATACCCGGTAGGCTATGGGATTTTTCCGTCGTTTGTTGGTTCCACGATACTGCGTACAGCGAATCTCGGATAGCGAGCGAAGCGAGCGGTCAGGCTAGTCTTCCATATCGATAATCAGGGGGGGGCCGAGTTTACTATTTCTACCTAGCTCTCAACTGTGGCCCTCGGACCTTTGGCCCGAGTTTGCTACCGCCCAACATGAGATTGTGAGGTATCGTTTTCCATGTTTTTTTACGGCGATAAGACCGAATATTTGGTTGATTTTGGCCGAAGAGTGAAGAATTGAGGTTTTAACGAGGGTTAAGCTCCCGAAATTCATTTTTTATGAGTCAAAAACCTGGGAAATTTTCTGAAATCACCATAAAGAAGAATAACACTAAAAGTAGTATCAACAGGTGAATCAAGACAGTTAAATGGTACTATCAATGATCAAAGATAATCTGTAAAAAAAAAAGCCGAGCCTAATTCGTGTTTTGGGGGCCAAAACTGGTGGAAACCATCAAAAATAGCCATTTCAATAATTGCACATGAAAGAAACAATAAATGAACAGCCAACATTTTCTGTACGTATGTCCAGTAGAATAATTTAAACCCATGTGCAGCGTTTTTGTGTTTTTTCCATCAGGCGAAATGATAGTGTGGAGCCCCAAGTACGTGATGAGCGAGCAGTCGACGCCTTACTACGCCACGATTATGTACCTCACGATAAAGGACATCCACAATTCCGACTTGGGTGGCTACAAGTGCGTTTCGAAGAACAGCATGGGAGAAGCTGAAGGGACTATCCGCTTGTACGGTGAGTTCCAGTACGATTAATCAAAAATCTCACCCCAGCTGAAGATCTCGACGTTTTTCAGTAATCTCAGTCACCTTTCGTTCTGATTTTTAGGGGCCCAAACCTTCCGATTATTTGTGCATTTTATCACGTGTGACCTGTGACGTCATGTCTGAGTGATAAACCGTGTGAGCTGCGCAGTTTATACCGGTTTCCACTCAGGTAAAAAGTTCGTGCATTCGGACACCGTCTTTAGCAACGATAACCTGCGCAATTTGCACAGTTTTTTGTACGGTTTGCGCAGTTTCTGCCCGGTTGTTGGAACATTCACTATTTATGTCCACTATTACATTTTCACTACTGTATATCTACGATCTCGTAAGAAGATGCGCTTTTCCTGGATACCGTCTCCGTAGCTTATTCTAACCGCATTAAAAAAGTGGCAGCTTTCCTTTTATCTTAACTTCTTCCAGAAATACTGCTCCAATTATGCAACAAACTGTGGCTCTTCTTTTTCTGTCACCCACTGAATTTAAATTCTTTAAAACTCACAAACATCCTGTCGAATGTGAAGAGAGGACTGAGCGAAAATCGGACGGATCTGTGGAAAAACTGAAAGTATCCTATCAGTTGCGTAGCCAGGATTGTTAAATGTAAGATTTGAATTTACAAAGCTGAATGTAAATTTAACAAAGCACTAAATGTTACAGGAAACGTTAGGTAAGGTTAACTGACAAAATAAAAAATATTTATTTGGCAACAATGTTAGTGAATTTTCAGAGAAATTGGACCCACTGCAAGGTCCAAAATTTTCAGAACATAAATTTTTGAAATTTTTTTATAGTCAAATCCTTTTCAGAGCATCTTGATTTCATCCTTAGATTTTAACAGAAATGTATATGCATAATCTATATATTTATTTATTTGCGTCACTCCGGACGATGTCTACCTTGGGTACATGATAAAAATTCCAAATTTCGCCAAAATGTTCTTACTGCCAAACAAAAGGATGAGTTCGAAGATGAGCAATTTTCAAAAATTCTAAGGGGGTCTAATTTGAGTATTTAGGGGCCGAAAATGGGTAAAAACGGCTAAAATTGCGAACAATTGATATAAAATCACTGGAAGTGGTATGGAAGGGTGAGTAAAGACGGAAAAATACCGTATTGTTTTTCGTACAGTATATTGGTCAAATTTTGATGGGGGCGGGGGGCAAAAGTTGGTATTCGGGCTAAAATTTATTATTTCACCTGACATTGTGTGGGATGGTGATTCACGACAGAAAGAGATACGATTTCGATGATATTTCGACGATACATATGTATTTTTCACAAAAACTGAGTGGGTAAAATTTGAATTTATAAGGGCCAAAAATCGATAAAAATGGGTCAACTTTGAGACGCTCACAGTTCGCTCACCGTCACCGGGCCGTCATTTCGAAGTTTCTTGGCGACAAATATCCTGCTGGATTTGACGGCCGTCATTTTTCATTGCCGTTTTGAGGTTTGTTCTCAGTTTTAAGATTGTTGTTACTCTTCAACACGGTTAACGAAAAACTTATTGAGAAAGTGCGGACATATCCCCCGCTCCAATCCAAAACAGACAATAATATCAAGGACAACATCTGTAGTAAAATAAGTTGGAGAGGAATTTCAAACAATTGATATAAGAAATAGGTGTACATTTTTATATTAGACGTTAATTATTATTTGCTCAGTTCAACTTGCTCGGAAAATATTCACAAAGGTCATGACATTGGTCGTTTGTAATAAGATAAACTACCTAATATTATTTAACTGTTTATTCGTTATTGATTTACCATTTAATGTGGTATTGTTGCATATGTTTCTGTTCTTTTGTGATGGTTATCATTCTTGAAAGGTTAATTTTGTGATAAAGTTTTCGAGCCAATGGGGGGGGGGGGGGATGACCCCCACTAACCCCCTTCCCCCTGGCTACGCAACTGTATCCTACACACCTTTAGTTCAGATAACTGTACAGATTTTCACACAGTTACTTATGACAGATAACTGCGCAGAAAATCGGAAGGTGTGCAGGCCCCTTTTGATTACCTACCTTGAAAGCCACTCCACTGAATTCAGTCGAATTTCGAGCAACACATCGTTGGTTCGGAAGCTGACTGACATAACAAGATACATTTAAAGTGTACATTATGAATATTGTTGATATACGTTACCTAGCTCATGCAATTTTGAGTTATTCTATAACTTAAAGCACTTGCGGCGGAGTAGTGGAAATCCATAGCAAAAAACTACAGGATAAAAATAGAATAGTCTATTTCCACGTAAACTAACAAACTGTAGACCGGTTTTTCTTTTAACAACCGAAACCGGTCTACAGTTTGTTAGTTTACGTGGAAATAGAATATTCCATTTTTATCCTGTAGTTTTTTTTTTCAAGTTATTCTGCCGATAAAACTGAAAAATGTCGATTTTTGACTCAATTCATTAAGTACCTATTTCGAGGATTTGTTCATGGGCGTGACCAACATTCTTTATTTGTGGTAGGAGTCTTGACAAAACTCATTTTATTATCGTTTAAAATGGATTTTCTCTTAATACACGGTGCATTCTGTTTACAAACTTTGTTCGCCTACTGAAGTCAAATTTGTCTCCATAACAGCTATGGAACTAAACAGAAACGGTCGCATCAACCTGGAAGAAGATGAAGACTTCGTGAAGGAGAAGGTGGCCGAGGAAACGGGAGGTGGGAGCCAGGGACCGCTCAGAGAAGAAGGAACGCACGACAGGGCTCCGACTCCAGGGACTGGCGCCGCTGGTCAGGCGTCGCCGTTCGGGGCTGCAATCATCGTTATCTTCTTAACAACAGCTCTGTAGAGTGCCAATTAATATTATGTAAGCAAAGCAAGTGACCAGGAGTCCACAGGCGGATTTTGGCGTAGGTACAATTAAAAATTAGCGATCATTCCACAGATTCTCAGACACTATGGCAGGTAGTGCGCCTGTACCTACTAAATTCACTAACATTTTAGTATCTTTTAGAATAAAATAGAATTCCTTTATTGGCAAAAAACAGAAAATTAAAATACAACTCCTGGGGGAAACCCCGTATATAAAAAAATATATGTAAGTTGTAGGTATAGCATAAATTATACATAGGAAAAACAAAAAACCAGTCATGCAGCATGACTTAATGAGCGAATTTTCAAAGAAATATTCGAATTAATGGCTATGGTTTTGAATAAAGGAAAACTTCGGTCTAAAATTTGGTTTTCTATGTATATTCTCTTCGTATTTATTTTAATTTGTACGTTTTGTCCATCCTGATTCTACCGTTTGTTATGAGTAGATTCCTTGTTCCTTCTGAATGGCCTTTCCTCTTGACTACGATTTCAGGCCTGGTATCTAAAACCAGTTCAAGATTTGCTCTACTAGGTAGGTAGATCCTTCCTTCTTCATTGATATTATTTTTATCATGTTAAGTACCTACCTACCTTTGAATATCAAATATTCGTATGATACTGATAATAAATTGATAAGATACCTACCTAACCTTCTTCCTCCTACTGTTAGTACCTAAATTGAATAATTTGAAATAGATTTTTTCTTTCGTCTTCCTTCTAGTAATACGTGGGCCGGTACTTGTCTATCTATGAAGGTATCATAACAATTATATGTCAAATGGGAAATTCAAGGAGTTGTACTAATCGTTTGCCTCCCCCTTTTTTGCTTCGAACTCTCGTCTTCAATTAATAATTCTCACATTTTTCAATCTGACCACTCTAAGGGTGTGGGGGGGGGGGGGGGGTAAGAGTTTAAAGATTATCCTAGTTTTGGGTAATTTTTGCGCACTTTAAATGCTCTAATTTAAGAACGGATTTAGATATCTAAAATCCGATTTCACCATCGTGTTCAGCGTGCAAAAACCTTTAAAATGAGGGGTCACTTGTTAGAAAATAACATTTTGGGGATTTTTGGGTAATTTTTGCGCACTTTAAATGCTCTAATTTGAGAACGGATCAAGATATCTAAAATCCGATTCCACCATCGTGTTCAGCGTGCAAAAACCTTTAAAATGAGGGGTCCCTTGTTGGAAAATAACACTTTGGGGATTTTTGGGTAATTTTTGCGCACTTTAAATGCGCCAAAACCCTCCTTAGAGTAGGCCAATTTCGCCCATCTTCGAACTTAGCCTTTCGATTGCCAAGATAGATTTTTTGTGCAAATTTGAGCTGTTTATCTCAATTCTATCGAGAGTTATCGTCTGGAGTGACACATATATATATATATATATATATATATACATATAAAAAAGTGTTAAATTTCAGGAATCGTTTTAGAATGGTCTGAAACGGATTTCTATGAAGAAAATTTCCAAAAATTTATATTATTTAAATTTCGAAGCCATTGCAATAGCTTCATTTTCCTTGAAAATTCGCTAAAAACGAACTACCGATTCTCGAATAGAATTTAAGTAAAAAATACTGTATGCAGGTATTCATCAATAATACAGTACTTTAAAAATATAAAGCATAATAACTGTTTTTTGCCCACCGGGAGTGTAAGTCAATGACTTGTGACCTCGCGGTGGAGCGTTAAGTTCAAGAAAAAATTAACAGATATGATACCTACAATGGAAAACAGTGAAGTGGGCCTTAAGCCTTTTAAAATTAACAAAATTGAAATGAAAAGATGTCTTCAACTATGAAAAGTGTCTTCTTGACACTCGTATTTTCTCAAAACATGACGCATTACAATCTGAACGTTATATTTATACGTCACTGTAAAATATGTTCTAAAACAAACACATTTTAAATACGTGACTCAAACTTTAAGGTGAGTTTATCACTAACTTGAGTAACTGAGGAAAAATGTTGACTTCGAATATCAGTGACAATAAGACAATACGATACAATGTTGACAATACGAATTGGAAGTCTTTTTCGTAATCCCTGTTGTTGTGTAAATACTACAATCATTTTATGAGTCTTCGACTAGCTAACGAAAAGCACAGCGTGGCGAATGACATGCCGAGCCATAACTTCCTCATAGCTGTTGGAGAACTTACAGATAAATAATTGATGAGACATCTTCACAAATCACAATTAGAACCAGAGAGATATTGGTAAATCTGATAAAATTCATATGAAATTGATGGACATTTCTGTTTGGGTTATCGATCTGTTGGAGAAATGCGAATTACTCAAGCAATCAACACCCATAGTATGGGTGGGCGGTTTTACTTCCATGTTCCTATTATATAGCATTTACAGATTTAATTCAACCTTTTACAGATTTATTTCAACCTTTTAAAAATGCATTTAAACCTTTTATAAATTCTATTCAACTTTTTCAAATTCTATTCAACTTTTTTACAAATTCAATTCAACTTTTTACAAACTCAATTCAACTATTCACCAATTTAACTCAACCCAACCCTTCAACTGATCTCATGAGAAGAAAAAAAGTCTGCCAATTCGAGTAGGCAGTACAGCTTCCTCACTTGAATCACATGAACGTATAGAATAGTTTGGTAGGTTCATTTTGATAAGGGACCATCTGCGATCCAACCCGCGTGTACCCTCAAAATTTCAGTTCTACGACTATTTTTCGCGTTGTTAGAAGCGTTACAAGGAAACGGTAACATTTCATGTTTGCGCACACGCAGACGAATGAAAGTCTTATGCAATTATCAGGGTGTTATTCCTGATCAACCCTCCAAATCTTCACTCATTTGAACTATATTTAAGGTAGTTACGGGCGTTTAAAGTATTTCACGTTTGCGCATGCGCAGACGAGGCGATTTCCATGATTTTGAAATGGGACCATCTGCAATCAATCCTGCGTGCACCCTCAAAATTTCAGCTCTCTACGACTATTTTTCGTGTAGTTAGAAGCGTTACAAGGTAATGGTCAACATTTCGTGTTCGCGCATGCGCAGACGAAAGTTACAGTACTTTTTCAATGATTTTGGTATGGGACTATAGTGACCCTCCAAATTTCAGCCCACTTCGACCATTATTTCGGGTAGTTATGGGCGTTACAAGGATTACCACAGGCAGACAGACACGGAACCAAAAATGTTCATCGATGTCTGAAACGCAAAATGGTTGTGGAAATTTTCATTTTGGAGGAAATAAATTTTTTTTACTAAATCTCGAATCCAAGGCTTCCCTACCGTCGGTAGTGAGGAAGCAAAAACACTTTTAGCTTAGCTAATACAAAATACAGAGCGACTAATGAGAAAGTTATCGCTTTCACGGGTTTGCAAACAGAAGCGATTCTGACCATACAGTAGACATTGAACTGGCAAGGCGCTGAGGTCACGTAGGTAGGTAGTTATGTACGTACCTTCCACCTACCAGTGGCCTACTACTTACAACTTTCCTCTTAATCAACCAGCTACTTTCCATATCCACCCCTCCGGTGGAGAGTTGAATTGAATTTGTAAAAGTTTTAAATGAATTTGTACAAGGTTGAAATAAATCTGTAGAAGGTTGAACTAAATCTGTAAATGCAATAATAGGAATGGAAATAAGGCGATACCGTCAAAAATAGATGAGAGCAAACCATGGAATCTTATTCAGAAGTGATCAGAACGAGTTTCCAGACGGTTTTCCGCTTGATTCACTCCGTACGTATTTATGTATGTTGGCATTTAAAATTGTCATAACTTACCTACTCAAAATGTGTTTTTTTCGTATTTTCGTTTCGGTTTTCGTTCAGCTCGTTAAACTCTTCAATTTTAGATGAGAGCGAGCTTTCCAGGTGGAAAAGTAGGTAAGGGAGTTATGTTGGGTTTTCTCATTTTCAACTATTACTGCAGTACAAATTGACCAGAACTGGTGCGGTTAGTACCAAAATATCCACTAGGATGCCTATTGATTTTTAACTCAATCCAATTCGATTTGGCTAATTGACTGCAAAAATAAATGTCAATGGGTCCAAAATTTTCTAGGTTCACTAGCTGAATGACGTTGGTGTGGTGTCAAAAAGTGGTTGACAGTGAGGGTTTCATGCAAGTGCATTATATTTCCATACTCAGTACGGAAATTATCGTATATTATCGTGGTCAGGCCAACATGAGCGCTGCCAGTCGGGCCGCAATGGTCGGCCAATCGGAAGTGTGTAGCAATCTACGTACCGGAACTTTACGTTGTGATGCATAACTAATACCCGTATGATAAAGAAATAATAAATTGAGATAGGCGGTCAATCAAATCCCAAAAAAACTTAGTTCGGAATCTCTAAAGTATTGTACATCCTATAGATAGACAAGTGGCAACGAGGTTGGTGGGTCAACAACAAACTGTTCCGAATGGACCAAAAAGTGTTCCATAAAATAATTAAAATAGGGTTTTCGTAGTATCAGGTTGGTTAATACATCAACAATCAAAATAACGAGTGTGTAGCAACGCCCGATCACGAAACGGGAATAGGGTGTGCTGTATTGTTTTAAACCCTCCTTCAACACCGAGCTGTCTTGAGGGTTTAGCATAACGTCTCAGAGGAGAACATTGTTCAAGAGCACAGTAATGAGATCGGATGGATCCGACTCACAGGTAGGGATGTCCGATACTTCAAAAGTATCGATATAATATATCGTATCGATACATCTAAAAGTATCAGAAAGTATCAATACGATACTTTGAGAAAGTATCGATACTTTCTCAAAAATGGGTGGAAATGTCGTTTTTGTTCTCTCTACGTCAGCGTGACAATGAATATTAATATCACATCCCACGTTTTTTGCTTCATCTACATTGGTATAAGATAAAATACCATCAACAGCCTATCGAAGAATTATTCCAGGATAATATTATAAAATTAACGAAACAATAAATCACTTCTTTTTTTTACTCGAAACCTTTTTTTTTTGGGCGCTTGTTTTTCAAAATTATTGACAAGACACCACACACACACCACACCACATCACATCAGAAAACAAGGAAGTACTTACAAAGAAAATCCAATTAAAAAACGCTGCAATGTCCTTGTCACATGGGTTTATTATTCTATTATTTTATTGATCTATGGTTCTGTTTATTTATTGTTTCTTTCATGTAAAATAATTGAAATAGCTATTTCTGGTGGTTTCCACAAATTTTGGCCCCCAAAACTTGAATTATGTACTACGCTCCTTTTTCTTTTTTTTTTTCAAATTACCTTTGATCATTGATTGTACCATTTAATCGTCTTGATCCACGTGTTGACACTTTTTCTAGTGTTATTATACAAATTGATGGTGATTTCAGACGATTTCGCATGTTTTTGACTCATAAAAAATCAATTTTGGGAGCTGAACATCTGGTACAACCTCAATTTTCCACTCCTTGGTCAAAATGGACTTCATATTCGGTCTTCTCGTCCCCAAAAACATGGAAAAAGATACCTCAAAAGCTCATTTTACTACTATGTTACTAAAACACAAAAAGTACCTATTTTTATACACATTTTCACTCATAACTCCCCTGGATATATTCCGATCGGGCTGAAAAGTTTCGGGACACAACTAGGGCCCAAATGGAGCAGGTGTGCGAAAGAACGAATTTTTTAGAGCTAAAATGAAGCCTGTACACGTGATACGGCGTACGGCGGACGGACATTGCATTTTTGGAATCTACGCACCTTGAAACGGAAAAGAAAAAAGTTTGAGGGGGGGTTATAAAAATTTTTTGCTGAGCGAATACATAGGTGTATTATTCACAGAATAATAAACCAAAACTATTGAGTTAGGTTGGTTGGTTGGGTTAACATTATGTTGGTCCTTCCTACTAGATGGAGGACAGCTGATTCTCACTGAGAGCTGGAGGTGGTGGTACGTTCTTTAATTTGTATTTGGATACTTTTTTCAAAAAGTATCGATACTTTTGGGACGCCTTACTCCTACATAATATGAAAACCAAAATTGTCGATAAAGATCATTAAAAGTAACCAAACCTGAACTCACTTTCTGAACATAGCCAACAGTTAGAAAACATAAAGCTGACGTTCGTAAAGAAAACAGTAAAAGTAAGCGAATCAAGCTTACTTTAAAACGAGGTATCATCCTCCAACTAAAGCATATTATAAGGTAGCTACCTACCTATTTCGATTCATTTGTTATGCTAACTGAAGCAGTGGACTTAATTTTGTTGCAGGTCGCCAGTCCGGGAAGCAGCATTATTCAAATTTCTATGAGAAGAGAACATTGTCTTCGCTCTAACCCTGGACCTTTTAAAACAATATAACTGTTATAACTGACCCTGTTCATTGTAAATATTCGTATAGGCTTGTAGATACCTGATAAGCGGTAACTACCTTTTAAGCTATGATGACTATTATAGTAAATATTAAACATATAATCAGAGTTGTTCATCAGTATGTCTGTGCACCTGTAACCTATTCTGAATCCTTCTGGTCGGTTTCTGATGGAATCCAAAAGCTTCTTGAAGGGGTATTTTCAAACATTCAAAAATTTCCAGGTTCAGTGAATAAATTGCAGTCTAACCGCGCAAAATTGTATTGGAAACACTACCTACCGTGCATAACTGAAGGATACACCGTGCATACCTTCGAGCAGAAGGTAAAATCAACAGGTTTTGCTGCTGTGAAGGATAAACAACTTCGCATGTTCTCTCCGATATCCTTTCAATACTTTGTGGCGAGTACTGAAATCAGGGCGAGCAGCCATACTTTACACTCAGATTATTCATAAGCATTGCTTTACGATTCGAATGCACTACCTACCACTAGCCTGAGTAAATCCTCTAGTCTTGGACAAGATTTGCCATAACAACAGTGATTTAACCCGGACCTACCCTCTAAGTTTCAGCTCATTACGACAGTTTTTTGGGTGAATTATGAGAGCGACAAGGATTTCACTTTCCCAGACGAAGTTGCTGTCTGATGAAATTCATATGCAACACAACGCAGTATGTACCAAACCCACAATGACCACCTCCACACTTCGGCATATCCTTTCTGTATAATTAATTAAGCGCGTGGCCAGGGTTACCAGATTCCCCCTACCAAAAAACAGTAGTTATAAATCCTTGGTTTAAAAAAATTAGATATATATACATATAAATATATAAGTAGGTTACTAAAAAACAAAAAAACACAACAAATACTTACTTTTATACCCATTTTTCACTCATAACACCCCTGGGTATGTTCCGATCGGGCTGCAAAGTTTCGGGACACAACTAGGGCCCAAATGGAGCATGTGTGCGAAAGAACGAAATTTTTAGACCGAAAATGAAACCGGTATGCATGATACGGCGGACGGACATTGCATTTTTGGAACCTACGTGCACCTTGAAACGTTAAAAAAAAATTTTTGAGGGGGTGTTATAAAAATTTTTTGCTGAGCGAATACATAGGTGTATTATTCACAGAACAATAAACCAAACGAGTAGGTAGGTATGTCTGGTAACCCTACGCGTGGCAAGGATTTGGGTACACACTCGGGACCGATTCAGAAAACGCGTGTCTTCGTTTTGGATTCATTAATTTTTCCCATCAAAATAAATCACAAGGCAGGTTGCTGCACACGGAATCAATAATTTAACTATAATATGCTCGTAAAGCTGAGCTACGCGTTAGCCAATTGCTCAGTTCCACATTCCGTAATTTTTCCAAAAAATCCGTAGACTGAGCAAGTTTGAACGCGACTGCTACAGACTTGCTCTCTTTATTCGTCTTCTTCAACAACCCCGTGAAATGAGCCAAAATATTTGCAGAAGTGGGCTGCCAGTATCGTTCGTTTTCGAGAGGTCATTCAAACAGACCTCGACAGCATTAGAGAGAAGGCAGAGGTTGAGGGTTGGTAGTACAGCAAAAAGTATTCGGGGCCAAGCCACCTTCTGTGACAGGAGAGTAATGGATTGCAACGCAGGCTCTCCCTAACAATGAATGAGCCTCAAATCTTGACTTCTTCATTCCGTATTTCAGTGGGCGTAGAGACACCGCTGGTTTTCGGTTGTATTCTATTCCCAAGCGCTGTGGTGTGTATAGTAGCTCAATTACGATTCTGAAAGATGTGGAAAATGAATGGAAACAACTGGGTACCTACAGAAAATAAGGAGGTCCAAACTATTATAACCTACAAAACATAAGTCTAAATTATATACCTATAACCTACTTATGTTTTGTAGGTCTAAATTAGACAACAAATGATGAAATCGCTGAAATTCCTCCATAGAGTTTGATTATTTTCTGCATTAAGTGCAGATTGATATCTCTTCCAAGTGAAACGCTGTACTAAGAGCAATGCCCTTGAAACACTATTTTGTATGGAAATAAACTCTGAAATAATTAGGGTAAAGTGTGTGTCAGTCCCGTTTAAATGCGTCAAAATCCGGCTGTAAGTTCTCTCTCATGTGCTGAAATGTTTCCCTGGAAAACTTGCGCAAGAAACTAGTTCATGAACGATCGAACTGAGATCCCAGTCGAACCATTCTTGGATCACAGAAAACCCGAATATTTTTCTTGCGTCAGAACGTCAGAGACCTACCCTACATCGGCGATGCCTGTTAAGACAGACCTAGGTACCTACCAACCGTCAGATCTTACATGTAGGTTCGTTCGGACAGACATTCCTGGACCGTTCTATCCAAGCCACGCCCCCTTTTGTGCGTTTGGACAGCGCCAGAACTGGTCCTGGATCGAGAGTTGGCTGTTCAAGAGGATTTTTTCGAGGACTGTTCATCCTGCACATGCGCACTCGATGCTTCTACCTTCAGCTTGTGTGGAAGGTTACAATGCTTCGGGTTATCTGTTCGGAATCATCAGCAAGCGTTCGGACAGACACTTCTGGACTCAATCCTTCTATCTTCTCATTTTCAGAATGCAGTTTGACCCTGGACTGGTCCAGGACTGTCTGTCCGAACAAATCTTCGTTGTGTGACAGAGTGTGACAGCGGTGGTGGACCCTCGAGTCCCCCCTCCTAGACCAGCGAGATTATCACTGGTTAAGAAGGGATATCGATAAGGCTTCCTCCCAGCGACCCCGTCTCCATCGGAAGAAAAACAACTCAAGAACAGCCACACTGTTGCACTCCTCCCCGCATGACATAATTCTGGGTAGCAGAAGTATGAGAGGGAAAAGGGGGAATGAAAAGTAGTATGAAGTTCTGGAACAACTTCAAGGTGACTAACCTCCATCATAATGGTACCTACTACCTCAATAATCTTTACTGGTGGAGAACAAAGCTCCTACATACGAGTACTGGCTGAGGAAAAATGTTGTCAGATGTTGCTGTCCAGTGAATTGTGCCAATCTGGGCAACCTCTAGGTGATCAACCTCCATTGTTAGGATGGAACAACTATTGGGACTTATAATTGGGACACGGAATAAATCACCTTCAAATGAGCTCAATATATTTTAATTGTATTGACACTCTAAAAGGGGGAAAGGGGGTGGGGAAGCCAATAGATGTATGTATTATCAAAGGGACAGGATGTATTTAAAGGAATCCTTCAGGAAGGAAACCTTTGGGCTTCTGGTGAGCCCACAAAAAGTGTATGGAGTATGGTGAGTTACTCAGTGCATACTACCAAACCACTCACTGCCACCATGTGACAGAGTCTGACAGTGGTGGTGGACCCTCGTGAGTCCCCCTCCTAGGCCAGCAACATTATCACCGGTTAAGAAGGGATTTCGATAAGGCTTCCACCAAGCAACCCCATCTCCACCAGAAGAAAAAACAACCCGAGAACAGCCACATTGTTACAAGTGACAATAGAAGTCCCATTCCTTTGCCTTGCGGCTCTTATGGGAGAGTGCCTGTTCACTTTTCATGTCTGATCGTTAGCCGTCCTCCTCCCTATAGCACTCAACAACCACGTTACGAGGAGCACAGCTAAAAGTGTCTGCATTGTTCTCCGACATCCCCAAGGCCGTAGGGATTAGGAAAACATCTATAAACCCAGTACCCATGTGTCCACTGAAGGGACTCACCTCATGTCACGTCCCAACCACAGACCAATCAGATCACAATCTGTGCCCGAAACTACCTTCGAAGACGGCTGGCTCGAAGTTTATCAGGTAAGGTCCTTCTTACGACTTACTTTGCGCAGTTCAAATCTCATGCTTGCCACCGCCTGGCCATCTGGGAAAACTCGCCAGCCACAAGACATTCTTGTCAAGCAAAAAGCCGCATTATGCATCATGACCAGTGTTGGACCTTGGATCTCATGTTGACCCATTTTCAGAGAGGTTGGGATCCTTAAGATGGGCATCCACTTTAACAAAATGCTGTACCGTAACGTCGTTCCGTTTGTTCGTGACGCATCAAACTGACAAACAAACCTCCCATCAATGCGTTCCATACAATTATTGTTACAGGAGTGCCATATGGGTCATTTCAACGAGTAGCAATCATGACGACACGCCAGCAAGTAGCAGCAACGGTATATGTGGTCATTAAACATGTTTTATCCAACATAAGAAAAAACCTGAACCACCTCGCTGATGGGCAATAAATTTATTAATATGTACCAGAAGTGTGAGCTGTTTAGTGGAACAACTTATTGGCTGACTTGTGGTTCCAGCATACTTACGTTCTTTGACCCACTCCATTGCACAGTTTGTTAATAAATTATTCCGTCACGACACTAAAAATGCAGGTCCACCCGTCCACATTTCTCCTCACCTCGTTCCTAACATACCTTTGATATGATTGGGAAAAACCGCCAAAAGAGTGATCGACCCCGTTCCATTCTTTATGAATGAAATGATACACGGTCTATCAAGTGATTTGGAATGGAATGACGTTACGTTACGGCCATTTGTTACAAGTGGATACCCAGCTTTACAGCGTATGGTTTGTATGTGCGGGATATTGTGAAAACGAATTTCGAGAGGTTTGACCGACCAACTCATAGCCATGAAACCAGGCGCTGCCAGTTGAACGCCTCCATCATCTAACGTCACAAAAAGCAACATAAACTTCGTAGACATAAAATTTTCAACAGCCAGAATCAATAACCTCTCCTAAAACAGAGGATGGATCTGAAGGCCAAATTAACCAACTCTCCTCTGCATTCTTTGGATGAATTCTTCAAGATGGTCCGCACTTGAGCCTGACATGCGCTTCATGTTTTTTTACCTACCAACCTTATTTATATATTTTTTCCTCAAGTTAACTTAGAAGTACCTGAATTTTGACGATGTGATTTACCTACCCTATACGTACGACCACAAATAAATATTATTATGATCATAATTTCAGATTTCTATACAACCAGTTCCCCATTTCCGGAATATGTCACCATGGGTAAGGGTCAATAATAATGGATATCTGTATCACAAATGCATTGTTATAAAAGAATCCAATGGATTTAAAAATGAGTGTTTATTCAAATAAATAACAAAATTAGTGACGATATACTATAATCATGAAGGGTATGAAATAACAATAATAATTTACCATGTGAGACATGAACATTAAGAAAAGTTACATGAGCACGACTGTAATGTTTGGTATGATACAGCTTTCATATTCGACTGAACAAAAACTTGACACACCAATAAACTTCTTTCCAACAGATTAGCTACTTACTAATTTTTTCGTTGTTACAAGTACACTATTTATGGTAGAATCCCAATATAGGTGCAAAAACTAAGGAAGTCAATCACGAGAAATCCACCCTTGTATGTGCACCTACCTACCTATATTGGGAGTGCACTTTATTTTTCGCTCACAAAACCTCATCTTCCTTTTGATCGTTAACACCACACATCACAATTTGACATACCGAACCAGACAACACTTTTCGTGGGAATCTTTACATAAAGGTAAATTCAAGAATGTAGTTCCAACTTCATCAGTAAGGCCTGAGCAGTTTTCCTCGGTGGTTGAAGCAGTAGAAGGAAGGTAAGTTCTTCTGAGTCTCCCAGGTCTTCGACTGCAGCTCTTCTGTCGCCCTGATCTCCTTGAAGTCACCGGCGATATACATGACGCCATACATGGTGAGGAATAAGCTGACAATGCCTTGGACGATAACCTGAAAATTCATAATGGGTATTACATGTCACCATGAGGAAGATGTAGATGGTAACTCATAAGTTCAAAATTCTATAAGGTAGTTCTGCCACAAAACAGCACACGACAGATGCGATGCCATGTGAACAGGGGCGTTGCGTCCATAAGGCCACTTGGGCCACTGCCCCGGCACCCAAAAACCCTAGGAGTAGTAAATAAACTCCAACCACTGTTCAGTTGGCATTTGAATTTCCCTCCGTACACTGTACCTACCAAGCATTTTTCACAAAGTTCAACAATGGCTCACCAGATTTCGCTGGCTATGGATATTCAATTTAGTAGATCATCCATGTTGGTTCCATAGACTAAGCATGTTATCGAAATAAAGCGACAGAAATCGAAATTGAAACCTGGGCTCCTGAAACTGGCAGGTAGGTCCTGGGACCTAGAGTTCCACGGCAACCGAGAAAAGTGGCCCATCCGCGCATGCACAGTCTGCACAACAATCGATTCGATCCCTTGGATTCAATTTGTCATCTCGATACGAGATGCTTCTTTGTCTTCCGATTTGTTTTTGTTGTCTAGTGAGTCACATTCCCTTTCTCTGTTGATTCTGCTGTCAGTTTTCAATTTTTTGCGCCAAACGTTTTGCATTCGGTCCGGTTCCGATGATAGATTTGTATTTGTGGTACCTACTTGCGTTTTGTCCTGTTTGCTGTTCGTGGATTGATCGGCGTTGTAACACACAGATAACTACCTAGCTTCTAGTCAACAGCATTTCCATTCAAGTAGATACCGGCCGACGGGTCACCGTTTTGTTATATTTTAGTTTACTATATTTTTGTAAGATGAATTCGGTGGCTAATTTGCAGTAGAAATTGTCGACGTTTTCGTACGATAGAATGTTGATTAAAAGGTAAAAGCTTTGCTGAATGTCACTCAATCAGTAAATAAGGGAAGGGTGTTATTGCCTTGGGGTATTTTGTAGACAAATCTGTTGGTTTTGTGTTCTGGTTTGGTGCCCCACCGTTTTCAGAGCACACGCACCGCTACCGCACGTGACATAGCATGCAAGGTGGATGCATTTCGCGTAACACACCGCTAATTTGATTGCTGAGGGGAAAACTATAATATGGGATTTGAGATAGCACCTTCTAAGCAGGCTAGAAGAAAGCAAAGGTGTCGCACAATGCGTTGGCCTGAATGAATTGGAGTGGGAGGGAGAAGGACTGGGTCCACAACTTCCCTCCACACACCCAAGGAGAACCGTCCCTTTCCCCATCCACCATCCCCCCCCCCCCCCCCCCACAGAACAACTTGTCACACCCCTCTGGGTATAATCCTCCCTCCTCTTTACCACCCATAATTCCCCGTATTCTTATAAGATGATCTTATAAGGCGAGGTGAGGGCTGTGGCAGAGCCAATAAGGAAGAAGCTTCAGTCTGTTTACAGATCAACTTTCTCAATTAAGACAAACTCAGGTTACACCAATTTTCAGTTTCCCTCTCTTTAGTGATGTCCACTTCAGAACAATACCACTTTAACCAATGAAAGATTGAAGTCAATTATCTGAGAGCAGATGACATAGAGCTACTGAAGTAAGCTACTGATCAAATTTCAGGCTGTTTCCAAAATCCGACAAAACTATCTTCGATAGTTGTTGCTATACCTACCTATTCATATATAGGGTGTCCCGGTAAAAAATTGGTTTGAAGACGAGTTGTTTTAAAATACAAACAGGCCCAATTTGAATTTTTGCGGGCCGAAAATCGGTCAGTCGCCAAAAATGTATAAAACTTGTGTCTGTGCGTGAATTTGGTACAGTTTGGTAACTCGAGGCAAACAAAGACTTGAAAAAATATGTTCAACAGTAAAGACGGTCAAATTTGAATTTTCACGGGTCAATACCTGGGGAAAATGTTAATCAAAAGAGATAGAATGGTGACAAGAGATAGAAAAAGACTAGTTCAATATTCAAAAATACTGTAGAAGAATACGCCAATTACTGGGGCAAACGGTGTACTCGAAAAACTCAACAATAACATTTTTCCTCGTCGTCAACTATTAGGTTTCCGGTGAAAACAGGTGGGGTTGGAGTAGCCAACAACCCCAAAATACTTTCACAAAAATTGGTGTCAAACTCGTGTTTCTGTGTCATAAATCAGTAAGAAGTCAAAAAATAGAAATTCACCGACTAGGTAGGTACTCAATCTCTTCAATTATCAACATGAGGAAAAGCTGTCCAAAGTTACTAACCATTAAAAAAAGCTCCAATCACGCAGCACGAGCATTTGAGCTCATTTCGGACAATACCTCAAGCTTGATATGAGACTTGTTGGCGCCGAAACTACTAGTACCTACTACTATTACTACTTTTAAAATGGATTATTTTTTCATAAAGAAAATAATAAATCCGCTGAAATGCCGAACAAACATATATGACTGGTTGGTGATTCTTCCCTGTCTAAATTCAAGGCTTTATTTAATTGAAGGAAGCACACGTCAAAAACGAGATAGGAGGAACAGAAAAGACCCCCCCCCCCCCCCCAGGAACCTCACATATAGATAATTTAACTGGTTTTATAAACAATCATAACAAACCTTCAAATTTGTTCGAGTAAGTATCTGAACAGTCGAGGGAGGCACTTGATCAAAATACCTAACTTCCGATCACTATTTGTTTATTCTACTATCTATAATTATATTTATTTATAACTATTTACTTATTCACTTCATGTATCCTCTCTATGGATTATTGTACCAGTGCCCCAAATTTGGTTTAGAAGATCGGCATTGAACAGGATAGATGCATAACATTTATCTCAACACTTGTCATGTGCTTTTACCATTTCATAAAGATTTTGTAGAGCAAGAGTACAGAACGTATTCTCTTCGCCTTAAGGCTAGCGTCCACTGGAGACGGGTCGCATCGGGGCGGGCCTCATCGCAAAAAGCGGGCATTTCGATTGTGAGTGTTTGCATGGAGGTGCGTCCACTGCAGGCGGGTCGCATCGGGGCGGGCCTCATCGCATATTTCAATCGCCCCCCAGGCGGATTTTTGCGGCTGTGCGAGGGGTCCCGGCCCGCCCCGATGCGGCCCGTCTCCAGTGGACGATAGGCAGACGGATTTCAGATTTGACATCGAGGAGGGAATCTAATAAACAGGGGTGACTGTTTTATTTCATTAATTTTATTTTCGGTTTAATTATTTTCTTTCATTGTTTTCATGGGTGTCGTCGGTACACGCAAATAGTAGCAACAACCATGTGGTAACTTGGAATTAAATGTACACTGAATGACTTGAAATAAGGTATATATTATAATATATTTTGAGAGAATCCGGAGGTGTAAAAACATAGGTAAAACATAGAGCCATCGAATAGAATAGAATAGTTTGGTGGTGGTTGTAGTATTGGTTACAGTATGGATACTACAAACCACAACAACTTTGTGTTTTGATTTGAATTTTCGTCAAGTTTGCGAATCTGCCATCAGTGAGACAGTGATAAATTGCTGTTGATGCCCGACCATTCTCTAATAATTATTAGGTAAGGTACCTATTTGTAATTATATATTTTCATTAGCGAGCATTTTGTAGGTAGTAGAATGGAATGAAATGATAGTGTGCTTTTGCATGGCAATTGGTTGTAGAAATGCACGGTGTTTCCGCTTTTTAGATAAAACGCTCACGGTATGGACGAGGAACTACTCATTTCTTACTCATTTAATTTAATTTTCATAACTCATCTTTCTTCGTTCTTCGTCAGAAGAATCCATGGTGGAACGACACAAACAAACAAAACACGGAACAGCAGAATGAGCACGAAACCGATTCAAAATCCCGCCTTTTTTCTCGTTCCCGCTCAATTTTTCCGATGCGATGCGCCCCGCCCCGTCACCCACAGTGGACGCACTATCTATTTTGCGATGAGTCCCGCCCCGATGCGGCCCGTCTCCAGTGGACGCTAGCCTTTAGGGGTCTCATGAACGCCCTAATTTGAGAATAGGGGTTTCAGTCATTTTCTGCGTACGAAAACTGAGCTCTGGTTGGAACAAAAAAATCCCTCAAATCCTCAGTATTTTGCATATAATTATAATTTCGCCCATGTTTCTTTGCTTTTGCTTCTTTAATTTCAATTAATTTGGATTTCGTTTTACCACCTACGTTCAATGCTGTTGTAACCGAAGTGTGCGCAATAAACACTCTATGCCTCAACACGTAGATAAATTTAAAAGATTTTTAAAAAAATATGAATGATAAACTACATGATGATTATGATGAACAACTTTTACTTTCATTATTATTATTATTATTATTATTATTATTATTATTATCATTAACGACAACAGTGCCGGGGGTGGGGGGGGCTGCTTCCTTCTCGGAAACTGTGGAATTCCAATACGAACCAGTGCTCGGATAATAATAAAAATAATATAAACCGCTTTTTCTCCCATGCGCCTACCCATGGCCGGCTTCAGAGAAGGCCGCGACGCAAGATTTGGCAACGCTGTAATAGCTTCTTGGTTCAGGCCGCCCTCTTGACCACTGCGTTCTTTTAGCTCCATGAATGAATCCTTCATTCATCTTATCATTATATTACGAGTAAGCATAAGTAATGAAAACAACCGCCTTCTGAATAATGCTTTATGTAAAATAAAGGTCCTAAGGAACTAATACCTAGAACAACAGAAAGGAACAAACAAGATGACTTGGAGAAAAGGAAATGAAACATGAGTTACCTAATTATAGTTTGCTTACAATCTTCAACTTCTGGAACTTCTTCAACCAGCGACTGTCATTTTGGTTAATTATTCTCTGAATAATACCTGCACCTTCTGTATTCGGTTCGGAAATAATTTTTTTTGAAACACCCCCTCAGAACTTTTTCTTTTACGTTTCGAAGTGGTTAGATTCCAAAAATGCAATGACCGTCGGCTGTGACATCGATATCTACCTTAATTTTTGGTATAAAAAAATCGTTCTTTTGGCACACAGGCTCCATTTGGGCCCTAGTTGTGTCCCCTAACTCGGCAGTCTGATCGGAAAACATCCAAGGGTTATGGGTGAAAAATGGGTACAAAATTATATATTTTTGAGGTTTTAGTGAACTTGGGCTTGTGAGCTACCGTTTTCCATGTTTTTTAGGGTGAAGAGACCAAACATGAAGTTGATTTTGACCAATGAGTGAAGTACTGAGGTTCTAACGAAGTTCTAACTCTCAAAATTCAATATTTATGGGTCAAAAACCTGCGAAAATGGCTGTAATCACCAGAACTTTGTACAGTAGCTCAGAAGGTAGTATCAACAGATGAATAAGGACAATATTCTATGGCAAGTTCAATGATCGAAGATAATTTCTCAAAAATAGGAGCCTATCTAATTCGAGTTTTTGGGGCCAAAATTGGTGAAAACTGTCTAAAATAGCTATATCAATATTATTACGCAGGAAATAAACAGTAAATGAATAGCTAACTTTTTTTATGTCCAACAGAATAATAAACCCATGTGAAATGGGTTTTGCAGGGTTTTTTATTTTTGACCACAAACATTCTTGGAATTTATGATTCGTAATTACACTGAACGCACGTAATGAATCCCCACATCCAAGCGATCTCTCTGAGACAAATGCTGCGATGTCGTTTTGGTTAGGAGCCTTCAAAAACTAATCCTCAAACTCTTGAGATTAAAATGTTCATAATATTCAATGATGAATGTCACAGAATATAATCGTATTGTATAATATCATGATATTTGTTCAGGCTAATAACAGGCTTGTTCTCTCTTGTAGAAGTTATTCCGTGTTGACCCCTAGTGAGTGTCAAGTGAGTGGTGACCTTTCTCCATCGCCGTGTTCCAGCGACCTTATTGTCTACTTGTTGCCTGTTCCGTGGCTGTTTTTCCTTTTTTATTCGGTCCATATGATTTTACCCCGAAGGGACTGGAGCCAGTGGCTTCATGTAAGAAGCCAGTAGTCGTTTGAGCTTGGTAAAAGTTGCAACGCAATTCTCAACTCAAGCCAAGTCCTACCACCCATTTCAGAAGCTAAATTCGTCACTGAATTTTGGGTCCAGCTGCTCACTTTATAGTGACAGCATTGAACGGAAAGGATTTTGATCATCGGCTTCATCTCCTTGGACAAGGAGAGTTCGTCAACCTGTGGGATATTCCGAACGGATTCCGGTCTGGATTGCCTGCCGAACAACCACGAACGGGAGACGCTGCAACCGTCGCGCAACTCAGGTCGGATTTATCCACATCTTGTGTGTCACACTAACATTCGGGGGGAACAGTTTGCACACTATTATTTGAACTTGAATTTTATTTAATATTTCGTCCGAAGAACAAGTTAGTTATTTTTATCGAATCAAAGATATCTTACTTAATTTAATAGGAGCTCCTTCTTTTTCTTTTCTTGTGTATTTATTACATTCAAATTACATCGACTGGTAGCATAATATATACAATCATACCTCGACAGCATACACTGGTTTTATTTCGACTTCCTTCTCGTATTTCGTATTCAATATTGTTATCCAGTTATTAAATCAGATTGGTTTAACACGCCTAAACAATATTGTATAATCATACCATCACTGTAGTTGAATGATGGATAGCACTGTAGGTATACGTATATTTCTATTCTCCCTGTTGAAGGTACCTACTTATAGTACCCAAATCATTTTCAGAAAAATGTTATATACAAACCACTGACCTTGGTTTTGGTTCCCAATTAGTACGGGGAATCGCACGAAACCTCCTTTTAATCACTGGGAAAACGAAACGAAGTTACATATTTTGTACTTCCGTAATTACTTTTGCACTTTGGCACGATACAATTTTCCTTCATTTTATCATTAAAAACAATAACTTTTGTTAACAATATTATTGTTGAAAATGATTTTCGCGAGAAGATCTATAGGTAAACTATCGAAACCCGGAAATAAACAAACCTAGGCTTATTGGTGGCCAGCCTGAAGTGCGACGTTGCCAATTCTCTACTGCCGTGGCCTTCTCTGAACTGGCCATGACCTAACCCATTTAGTTGGAAGGATTATTATTTGACTGGAAAATGCTACAACTAACTTATATGTTTAGGCATAATATAATTCTTACAACAAAGATCTGTTAACTTACGTCCACAGGCAACGACGTGAATTCCTGCTCCGTTAGACGAAGAAAGCTTCTATCTGAAAACCAACAAAAGGCGATAAGCGACCTATAGCACTGTGAGCTGACAGAAGAATATAAATATAATAACGGCCATAACCAAGCTTGATCGAATCTCAAGCAGTTTTGCGAAATATCTGCTTACATGGACAGGTAGGTAGGCCAATATATACGTAAGTACCTACCGACCTATAGATTAATACTCAGCAAGAGGTGTTTCGTGTTCATGTGGCACAGTAGCAGTGTTTTATAAGAAACTAATATTTATAAGACACGCCCTTCACACGTGCCCCGCAGTATCATAATC
The DNA here is from genome assembly GCA_954871275.1 of Leptopterna dolabrata. Lineage (NCBI taxonomy): Eukaryota > Metazoa > Arthropoda > Insecta > Hemiptera > Miridae > Leptopterna > Leptopterna dolabrata. The sequence goes on along the minus strand of OX940975.1, from coordinate 82,429,083 downwards.
CATTCGGAACAATTAACCTGTACCTACCTCACAGAAGATACCTATCACAATATCTGCATTACACATACCCACCTATGAACCTAATTTGACACCCAACCACACCTAACTACAACCAACTCGCAGACCAAAAGATAATTCAAGTTACGATCCAATAACAATTAGTACATAATTATGACCTCCCAACTCGCGCATTTTGTTGAGTAATGTTCAGAACCTTATTTAACATGGATCAAATGCACAAAAATTGACAAACTCATCTTCGCAGGCTCTAGCCATTGGAAAACACTTGGGCTTCGAGAAGGTAAACAAAATCTTGCACCAGAACCAAAGTAAAAGAACAAAACTTTCAAGGATCAAGTTTCAAAATTGCTTTTATTCATGGAAAATACAAAATACATAGTTATCATTGCAATTAGTTCGAAAATAGAAAAAGATATCTTATTAATAATTTCTTTCATAATATATCAACAATATTTTCCATAGAACCCACAAAGGTAACCTGTGCGTAGCATTTCTTATTATCATTAAATAACCCGTTTTGATCGCGTTGCCTATTTTATTTTCGTTATTATATTAATTATTAAAATTGCCGATTATAGCTTAAAAGTTAGGCAGAATTTTACATGAGTTGACTTAACTGTTACACTCTCCAAAGCTGATAAGATAAAATAAATGCGAATATGTGCACTACGTGATAGTTTTAACAAACATATCTGGTGGGATTATTATAAAAAAATTCTGGTCTAACTTAATAATTCCCAATATGTTATAATTTTTCTACAATCCATTGTTTGAGCTCATTTTGTCGTTTGACATTGAGAGGTATCTCCAGCAAGTGAAACATATTAGGACCACGATAAGGTGCTTGAAGCAACCCTAGCTGACTACTTCTAGGCGGGACAATAAAAGTGTTGGGGTTCCTTGTAGCATGAGTTGATTTAGATTTGATGAGTAGTGACTGTCTCTTAATGAAATATTTTGCAATTTGAAAATTTATTATTTGAGGAACACTGAGTATATATGCTTCTAGATATAACTGTTGAGAAGGGTACCTATGATTTTTCTTATACATAATTTTAAGTATTTAATTTCTGTGCTATTTCAACTGGATGGATGTGCGTTTTATAAGTGCCACTCCAGGCGATGGCAGCATAATATGTTATACTTGAATGAATAACTTTATAATACATAATTTTCATGAAATTAGTGTATACAATATTTCTTGTCCTGTAGAAAATGTAAGAGCATTGCCTGATTTTTCCAGATAATTTACGAATGTGTTCAGTATATCTTAATTGCTCATCAATTTGGAGTCCTAAGTACTTGGCATGTACTAATACTCTTTCCATTTCTCTACAGTCACAGGTGGTTAAATTTACACAATGGTTGAATTTAATTTTGAAGTTATTATCAAGTGCACATTTTTGGGAGTTGAAAAAACATACGTAATTGGTTTTATTATAATTGAGAGAAAGTAAATTTTGTTCCAAGTGTTCGGTTTCCTTTGAGATGCACTGTTCTGCCAATAATTGAGTTTCAGACCATGTACTAGAAGAGATTACAAGGCATGTATCGTCTGTGTAGGACAGTATAGATGCGAGTATGTTGATTGAGCACAAACTATTTAGCGGTCCTAATATTGTGCCTTGCGGCATACCTGCTTTAAGATATCCTGGTTCACTTAGGTTAGAATTTATTTTACTGAATTGAATTCTATGACTTTAAATCTTTAAAATATAAATTTAGCTAACCTTGACAGCTAGTCACCTATTAAATTAAAACTTGAAATCAACGTTAAAATTGTAGCTGATTGTAGCTGAAAATAAGTTCTGACAAGTTCTTTTTGAAGAAAATAGGAACCAAATTTCGTGATCTTTTAGCGAGTTATTAAATTGTGAACTCAAAAAATACTCATTATGAATAATGTAAAGTAGACAACTTGAAATGTACATTTTTTAACCATTAAAAACCACGGTTAATTTGGAGCATTTCCAAGTGACAGAAAGAAGGCTTTCCAAAACAAATAAAAAGTTCGATTTCATCTTATCTATGCAGAGGAATTGACCTTCTCCGAAAAGCTGTACATACCTACTTGATGCCTGACTTACCTAGGTACCTATCTGCGGTAGAAATGTAAATTATATCGTAGGTACAAGTATTAATATCACAAGGCAGCATTTGACATGCAGGTTCAGAGCCACCAAATGTTACAGGTAATATTTAATAGGATTATTCTCAAAATATAAGGACAAATCACGTTCCGGGTGTAGTTGGAATAATTATAACAATAATGGGCAGAAGACGACTTCCTGAAAGTCTTATGCTTTGGCAACCCTACCCACCAACAAAATTCAAATAGGTAGATAAGGGGAGATAAGTGTTGTACTAGAGACACCTGACTTATATTCTTGTGTCTCAAGAACTTAAACTTCAGCCAGTCAATTATCCAAGTAACCAAAACTATAGGCAATAGTACAGGCACACGCACAGAAGGTAAGTTCTTGATTAGTAAGGCGAGCGTGAGTATGAATAGGTAAGTACCTACTCAAGTAGCTTGATCGCGCTATTACTCTTCAGTGATTCACTCTAAGGCATACCTTGAACCTAGATGATAATTATTATCTTGAAGACGATACCTAAACTCAATACTCACGCTGAGCGGCAGAATAAGCGGCATGAAACAGGAATATCAGTCCAATAGCTGTGATGGTTTTGTGGTACGTTGACGCCATGATAAGTTTGGAGAAGTTCCTGAATCGTTCTCGTAAAACGTAATCAAGACACTCACTTTAACGAAAGTTAGGCAGAAATTTAGTGGCAAAAAAGCACCTTTAACTACTTAGGTACTGATAGAAAAATAGAATCGCCTCAGCACAGAACCACAGAAAACCCTACTATAGTACGTACAGAACACACGAGACCCGAGAAATCAAGACAGTATTCCTATATTGTGTATGGACACTATTCTACTACTACACGTAGTAGAATCCATACTGATTTGTTATCAGTTGTTGCTGTTTGTCAAAAATGTTCAACGGATTTTTTCACACCCGTGCCTGTCCAAGATGAATTTTCTCACAGCCGATGAATAAATTGTAGTCAATTACCTATTTAATTCAGTATCAACAATTATCAACTGAAAAACGAAAATTCGTTTGATGTTTTGATTGGGAGGTCGATAATCTCAGTCTTCCTCCAAGGCGAATAAGTGTGTCTACTTAGAAATAGTCCAAGCAGAAGTTGAGTAAGTACGCAAGAGAGCTGAATTTATTGACATTTTTCGTGTTTCAGTGTCCTAATCCGTATATTATCTTTCCAATTTGAAATGAATTCTCTCTCTTTTTTCGAGTTATTTTTCTTGTGGAAGATGAGCAAGATGATTGAGTTTATCTATTGGTAATCACACTGAAACCCTACATTCTCGAAGCAAACAGCGACACGACCAAGATGATGACTCCAACTGCTTTGGTGCAACCAGAAGATGCCAAGTACATCAAGAGGTGAATTGTTTTACTTTGTGTTTTCTCTCATTAAGCTCACTGATTTTGTGATTAGGTTGTAGGTACGTCTGCATATTAGTTTCATAGACAGAAATAGTTGATTCTGGAAACGAATGGCTAGTCTATGTTGGTAGGGAATTCCACAGAGTTGGAATTTTTGACTTGCTCTTACAGTTGATCATTTCAACAGAATAGAATAGCATACTTTTCTTGAAAAACGTGTGTGCAATTAGGGAAATACAGCCCTCTATGCCATTGCAACACAAAACTAATAATAATATTTTCTCAATATTAGGCATGTCAGGTACAAAAACAGATGTGTTCTGCGCCAGTTCCACAAAATTCAATTCATGAAGAAGAATAACGGCTCATAAACATTGCATGTAGGTTTTTCTTAAAAGTCTCCACTGATCAAACAATTCAAAATGCTCGTTGTGAAATCTTACGCCCTGTACAACGAACGAATTCTTGTAAAAGGACGTTCTAAAGGGTGGCACATCAAAAACCTTGACGCGTTTCTATTGCCTACATCATGTCAGGCCTCTTTTCCGAAACTGGTTTGCAAGGTAAGCTGGAACGCCACATTTCAAAATCTTGAAAACGGCTACACCTAGCGGCAGCTCAAAACGCTCCGCCACTTTCAGCCAATTCAGCTCAACATAATATTTTTTGGTTACATGATCATCTAATTTTGCGTTGAAAATCAACCTAATGGCCGCGTTCTCAGCTCTCTGCAATTTCTGTTTTCTCTACTGTCAGGTCACAGTAGCTTTGTTGGTGCTGTCCCCTCGGGGCTATCTCCGGGCAAGTTTAGTTTTTTCTTGAACCGAACTGGCTCGGTGTAGGGTGAGCTCTGAACTCGCTCACTCGGAGCAGGGTGAGCCTGGAGCTTGTTAGGAGCAGGGCTCAGCTGTCCCTGGTCTCCTGGTGGGGCACGCGAGGGCTTGCTCGGGGCAGCTCAGAGCAAGCCCTGTGGCCAGCACGAGCACCGAATCATCTGCCCCGGGACTGCACGAACACCGAACCACTTGGCTCGGACCCCTCGGTCTGCCCCGCCCTTACTGCACGTGCCCGGGTTGCTCTGAACAAGCTCTGAGTGACTGCACGAACAGACCTAATAAGCAAGCTTAGCATAATCCAACAATGGAAGGACCAAGGACCGCACCAATGTCGCTCTTACGTGCGTCAGAAAACGACCAGCAGCAGCTCTTATGTGATACAAACCAACGTAGACCTTTTTACTGAGTTTTGATGTTTGGCACTCCCAGTTTAATACAGCATCCACAAAAATGCTCAAGCTTTTAATTTCTCTTCCAAAAGGAATTATCGTATCTCCTATCTTTACTTCCTTAATTCTCTGGAGATCATGAAATTTGAGCAATCCGTCGAGTAGAGCCGATAATGATTGCTTTACATTTGGACGAATTAATCGACAAACCGTAAGAACTGTACCACCTATCAAGGTGGCCCAAGTCCGAATTCAGCTTGTCGATTGCCTCGTCAATGCCATCGAAGGGAGGTCGTTGCCAATTCCAATCCTTGGTCAATACCAATACAGAAGGGAGATCCTTGCTTATATTTGTCGGTCAGTAAAGAAGACAGCAACTTACCATTCTCGAACATCGGGGTTTGGTAATACTCTTGTTCCGACTGTCTGTCTCGGCAGCTCAAGGTGCGTTTATAGGAGTCCCTTCACCTTCAAAAGGTGCCCACTTGGGATCCTTAATACTTCCAAAGTTGTTAGTTCACACCTTACCAAGGTGATTCATGTTCACTATATTTTCTACCTAGCAGAGTTCGTAATCTGTTCTCTTTCTTACTTACATCGTCTACAATCCTCCGACTGGTCAGTCTTATTCTCAAAACCATGCTTAGTGATACCTACCACATTTTTATGTGGTGTATCTGGAGAACGAAAAAAATCCCGTGATCTGAAGCAAGGCCAGATTTTCTAATTTTGGTCCACGATTCCTTGATATAACTATAGGTTATCAAAATACTCTACTTTGGCCCGCCTAGTTGCAGAACCTGTTGTGGAAGGTTTTGAATTTGCCATAGCCAGAAGAACGATGTATGGCACCAGGTAGAATAGGTTGTTGTTGTCGGCTATTATAGCTCTCAACAGAAACTCAGGAGTGAGCCAGGGTTTTTGGATACCTAATGAGGATCCTGTGAGCTGGAGCAACAATGTCAAGTAGGTATATGTCAAGCAGAGTTCACATGGACGCCTAGTGCGGACTGTGTACATAAAGCAACGTGATTGGCTATTGGCTGGTGGTAGAGGGTGATATCTTTACGCAGGTTGGCTTTTGGCGCCGATTGTACCGAATACTCTCCAGAAATATCCTGCTGCAATTGCACAGTGGGTCATGGAGCAGCCTCTGTAACCTTCCAGCACATTTTCTCGTCTGCCTATCATTCTTTCCCCCCTCCGCATTACGCGTTTCCACTCTGCCATGGGAACGGGACCCTCCGAAATGACAGACTCAACCCCCCCCCCCCCCCCTTTCCAACATTTTACGCGTTACGCGTTTCCCCACTCCATGTTAACCCTGCTTTACAGATTCGATTATTGAGAATGACAGCCGTCTCATTGACATCAGTTGTTTCCCAGGAAAGAGAAATTGCTGGTTTTTGGTCATATTATTTAGCGTCAGTCGAATTCATCTTCCGGGCATAGAGAAACGGGCTACGGAATGAAATTTGTTTAACTTGATACAATATTGTACAGCACGATGGTGAGACAGCAGGAGCCATAGGATTGATGAAGTTCAATTGAATTACGTTGCTTAACTAAAAAATTATCAATAGTTGTGGGGGAAGTCTCAAGACGTGGGTGTACCCGCACCTCACCTCCAATTTGTTTATCAGTTAGTAATTATTTGTTTATCAATAATCAATCATTATCAATAGTTATAATAGGTACTATACAGAGAATAACAGCAGCACAACCCAACTATAACTCATCAAGTAGGTAACTGCGATACGTAAGTTTTGATTGTTCTCTTGCGATCATAGTTTCAGTTGGAATCCTTTTGCATAAATATATATCCAGTTCTGTCCATGCGGAATCATAATCTTAAACATATAGGTAACAGTTTTTTCAATACCTTTAACCCGCAAATTATTTCAGGCGCTTGAGGTGTGGATCGATTGATGTCCATCCGACGGAACCTGCGTTGATTTTGAATTACGAAGTTGAAGCTACGATTCTCAGTGAATCAGAAAATCCTGTATTAAGTGATAAGAAGGTCAGTTGTATATATATATATCTGTGTATATCGTTTACTTTACTATTTATGTTCAGTTCATTTTCAGCTGCATCTCACTTGGTATTAATGATAATTCCCCTTTTTGTTGTATTAAAATGAAAGTTACACATTTAAGCTAAAAAACAAGGTTGGGTAGATTTTGCTAGGTAGAGTAGGATATGAATCTCGCCCCGTAAAGTGGGATTACTTTGAACATGAACTTTTTTTAATATGTTACCTAGGTGATGTGCTTCGTTAAGTTGTTGTAACCCCGTTGACGTTTCAGAAAAGTATGTCTCAACACTTACTTGGTACAGTAAAACCTAATTTTGAGTGTGAAGTCCTCTCTCAATCACGAGAAAACTGAGCTTTGTGTGGGACTTAGTATATAAATAGAGATTTCCTCTTAAAATTACCTGTTTCAAGTATATAAATAGAGATTTCCTCTTAAAATTACCTGTTTCACTCTCAGTGATAACTGGAAGGACAAAAAAATTAATCTCCAGGTGAAAACACGAATTGTACCTATTCACATTTCCAAAATAAATAACAGGTTGGGGTAAGGCAACCTTTCTCAGGTGACCTTGAACACGCCTTAACAGATTTACCTTTGGTTTACAGTAGCCTCCGGGTGTCCTAGGAACGTGAAATGAATCAAATCATCATACCGCAGACATTAAAACTTCACTATACGTCTTTTAACACTTCACTGCCATCACGTAACTCAGTGTTCGTGAAATCAAAATGTGAGCCAGTAATGATATAGCAATGCCCGCCGAGGCTTGAGTTCACGGGACTTAAGGTTTTCCATAATCGAAAACCATAATTTTCCATAATCCCTTGAAGAGATGCATGGCGGTCTTTACCACTGTTATGCCTGAGTTGAAGGATTTGAAAATGCTTCAAAAATTATTATTTACCTGTATAGATGCCCTTCTGCGTAGGTCGCTGTTTTCTGTGGTCAGTAATATGTATGTGGCATTATTGTAATTGCAATTAATTTTTACACTAAAGCCTAGTCCACACTTGTAACATTCACCCGTATCCGTATCCGTATCTGTTGCACCGTGTCACTGGTGTGGATGGGCAAACATTGCTTCGGTCCGTGTCAAAATCATGACACGCCATGCAGCGATGACACGCAGCCGACCTGAACGCCAAAAAGGCTGTTTTTCACCAACACGTCAAAGGGATTGACTCGGACACGCTGGGATGGGGTGACTGCCAGTGAGAACGGGCACCTCACCACCTGTGTCATAGTTCCTTGATCAGTTGTATTCTACATTTCGCCGTGTCGTCAACCCGTGTCTGCTTTTTTGATACGAAACGCTCGGTGACACGAGATAAATTATTGGTTGAAAAACGTCTGTGGCATCATATCCGTGGCACAGGACGACAGGCAACGGTGACTCGGATACGGGTGAATGTTACAAGTGTGAACTAGGCTTAAGAGAGAGAACTAAGTTCCTATGTACAATAAATGTATGAATATTTTATCAACACCTACCCTCGTGCTTCGCACAAGAGAGCCCTAAATCGAGTACTGGAGCCAGCCGGGCAAACACATTTCATAAATATGCGGTGGAATCAAGAATTCCATCATTAATTATTTTTTCTTATTCATGAGCATAACTTTGTTCAAGTTAAGGAAGTGGCCAACAACAAAATCCGAAATAACCATCATTCTTCAAATGAAGTAATATCTCGGAATAACCAGCTCGATGTCAAACAGCCTTGTGTGATTGCAATCAGGTGTTCCCAAGCAGTGATATTAGAGAGTTTTTGCAGCACCCTCACGCCAAAACGAAACTGAAAACGACACCGAAACGGAAATAGCGGATAGGGCGACTGAAGTCAGATGCTATCCTTTTCCGGTTCAGCTTTGGCATCTACCGGCTGGTGAAGTCACACTAACGTTATGTTAACCTCTCTTTCATCCATTGTACTCCGTGGTGAATACAAATCTTATGTCCACACGTGGCGTCAAGTCCGCATTAACATAGAAAAACGCTAAGAAGCAGCTGTGAATACGACCCTCGGCATTTATTTTCCAAGGAAAACAGAAGAAGGTAGGTAGCGTTATACAGATGTAAGGTTAAATTACGTTTCGTCATCTCAACACGACGAAATCTGACACCGTGAGATCCCGGTATTTTTCATCGTCACGGTTCGTCAGACTTTTTGGTGTCTTAAGTGCGCATGCCCAGCACTGCTTTCGTTTCGGCATGAGGGTGCTGCAAAAACTCTCTATTGGGGCTGAATTTATACCGCTTCATTCACGATCATGTTGACGAAGCTTTTCGGTGCAAGCAAACAGCTGGACGTACGATGCTCCGGGATCATTTTAAAAACGCTTTAAAAAAACCATACCCTTCTATAGAAAGTTCTCGAGCTACCGCGTTCAGGAAACGTCAACCCCTATTTTTCACCCCCTAGAGGTAATAACGCCGAGCTTTGTGGAGTCTCATTAATTTTGGTTCATGGTAACTACGAAAAGTGTGAAGTTCGATGTATGGCTTGTGGACAGCAATTTTTTCATTCAGTTTTCGGATTCTTTGTACCTTGAAAAGAAAACCATCAAATTTTGAGGGTTTTTTTAATAATCAATTCCAAAGGTCCATTATTTAACATAATAAACCAAAAACGTGAATCACTGGAGGGCCTTGTTTGTCTGAAAACGTTGACACTTCGAAAACACAAGGGATTTCAACGCCTGATTTGTGTGCTTCCAGCGGACAGTAGAGTAGGAAATACTTGTTGCTCAGTTCCCTTGTTACCTTTAATATCAGGTGCAGCTGGCTTCCGCTTGGAGCGCAGTGGTCACTATGCACTGCTCCTTTACCTCCTTATTTTCATTTTTCACTGTGCTTTTACTGACTGCATGAGTCGTGGTGTTGGCATTACAACACTGCTCGCGGAGTCCTGCATTTCATTACATGGTTTTCTTGTTCAGCATTTCTTCCATGTTTCTTACAGTGATTTGTTGTATTACAGCAATGCCAGAAAATCATTCGATTAAAAGCGTTGAACAAGAATTCAGATTGTGGTCTTCTGGCAAGAGAAGTTGTGAATAAATGTTCTCTGATACACGCTTCAAAAATTGGTGATGTGGAACATTTAATATACTTCTTGCAAAGCCGGAAAGAGAACGCGTTTGCTGGAGGTTTGTACGGATTTTGTTAGTTACGGTGCTAAGATTGCATTTCAAGTGTCTCTTAGTTTTTCTTGGCATCACTGCACCATGTTCGTGTTAATGAAAATTAGTGTTATTCATAAATTAAGTATCTGTTGAGTCTTTTGAGTAGCTGGCTCCTCCCAGTATCATTAAATGCTATTCCTTTGAATATTCGGCTTCGAGGGCAGGGAAGCCTGGTGTTTTCTTCAAGTTCGCCAATTTATTTTAATTTTATTTTACAGGTTACGGTGACAATGGAGTGAACTGTAGCCCCTCCAACGGCTATGAAAGTCCCCAAACAACTTCGGTTGAAGGTGAAAAGGCAAACTACGCCCATCTGGAGAAATATTTGGCCATGCTGTATGAAGATTTACCAGATAAAATTCGGGGCTCTGGACTAATCATGCAACTGAGTATGGATACCGACAACCTCGAAGAGTTGTCACGAAGTGGTAAGTGGTTTTATATGTGTGTGAATGGCCCACATATGTAAAGAAGACAATGGCGTGTTGGCTGTGGCCGAGTGGGTCGATGGTTGGTGACTTGATGTCCAGGATCAGGATGTTGGCTGAGGTCGTAAAGCCTCTTCAGCTTTTCACTTTGCAAGTCTTCATTTATACTCTTCACTTCGCGATTTATGAAAACTAGGAGAACTTTCTGTTCTAAAGACTTCGCGTTCTCAGTCTGCAGTTCCGCTCGAAACTAAGAATGTTCTGAAGAGCAACCTTCGTTTTATGGTGTAACCTTCAATACTGTTACAATTTATCTTGTTGTTTCCGTTGGTTTTCTTCTAATTTCATCAAGTTTTCTTTTTTCAGTTATCTGTTCAAGTTATCTGTTTCTTTTTTCAGTCTCCCATCACAAGTAAGGTCTATTCGATTTTTCCGAATTAAGTAGTTTAATACCACAGAGACGTACTGTAGAAAACAAACATAGAGCAATGATTGGCTTTGGTTCCTCTTTTAATAGTTCGGTCGACAAAGGGGCGAACACGTTCAGTATCCAAATCATCTTCCTCTGATTAGAAGTATCGGAAAATTGCTATTATTGAAGAAAAATTAAGTACCTTAAAGAAGTCAGGTAGGTAGTCACTTTTTATCCTCAAACAACAGCACAACCTGTCGTCGCTTCCTAACTTTTCGTTCCTTCCAAATGTTGAATATTCTGATGTCCTCAGTGGAGCTAAATTCAATGGTATGTTTTATATGCTTGCCCTCACACTAATTGACCTTTAGACCTAATCAAAAGATTGAATTCTTTTCTTTTCATTGGCACTACCAAACATTGAATTTAACGAAGAAATAATACCTAAAAACCAATTTGAAAAGTATGTCGTTCTACCGCAGAGTCATTTGGGACTCTGCAAAAATGTTGTAAACTCTTCATTTGAAACGAATACTCTTCACTTTGCACTTGGCGAAAGATAACCTTTAGGAACGGAACTGGTCAAAATGGGGTAAAACTCTGCGATTCTACACTTTGCATTTCAGTCTTCCTCTTCAAATCAAGAGCGTTGTTTAGAAATAGAAACTCAATCGCAAAGTGCAGAGTGTGGATTTGAAGAGTACAGGATGAAGAGTGATAGTCTTTAGGAACGGGCCCCTGGTGTCATCCACAGCACCAGCAGGACGTGTAGCCCTAGACTCAAATGGCTGTTTACTAATTCTGTTACACTTAATGGAAGACCACACATAGTAATTTTTGCCATATTCTTCAACAGCCAAATTTGCTACATCGGTGCAGAAGCCCTGTCGCCATCTGAATAATAATCCTCCAAAATCATCATGTAGGTAGCTACGTATATATCGGAACCTGGATAAACTTGGTTCTGTGTGTCTCAAAATCCATTTTAGTCGCATCTTCTGAATCATTTTCATTACATTCATAATAGGCATGTTGATCAGTATGGCTCTCATGATCTTCATTAGGTTTACCGCCGACCTTCTGGGAGGGCAATAAAAACATAAGTATTTATTTCAGAGGCAGTCTTGAGCGCTCTCAGCAGGGTCTTGAGGGAGGATTTCAAGAAAAGCATCGACCTGAGCACCAACATTCTGAGTATTTTCCATTCTTTCTCCGTTTTCACGCATTTTCATCCACTAATTCTCGCTTATAAGGTTGGTCTCCTCCATCGACTCTTATTAAACATGTTGTTAACTTATTGAAGCGGCACTGTTAATGCCCTTGGTCTGTATAATATTGATTTGTTTTCAGATTGGTTCGCTCTCCATTGGCATAGTCGAGCATGAAATGCAGCTGTACACTCAATGGAAAAGCGACCTAGCATTTTCCCGGGGACGAGAAGCTATTCCAGTTTCACGTCTTCCTGTTCCTAAAAGCGCTCGACCTGCAAGTACGATCATAGTTCCCGAAAGGAAACGCTCTTCCACTCCTACCAATGGCGGTACGGCTAATGCTGAGAGGAAACGTCTCTCTCTGATACCTGGTTCGTTCATAAACCTCTTATCTATTTTATTATGTTAGTTATAGTTTCCACCCATTGCTGTATATAGATGTATCCATTTTGTATTGAATTAGTGGTGGAGCATGCGATCTGTATGTCCTGTTTTTAGGATCACCAGCACCAACTCAAGTAGGCACCAGCGCCAGCCCTAATAAAGCCTAATCTCTTAAAGATACTGGCTGGCGTTTATTACCATTTACCTTCGACTTGATGGATTTGTCTTCATCATCGTGTGTTTTTGGGCTGTGGAATAATATTTCAAGTGTTTTAACTCACGATTACATCTTGGTTGGTATTAACAAAATTAATACATCTCTTTTCAGCACCCAAAACTGCAGTACCTACTAGAGGCCCAAGTACTCCTGATGACGAAGCTGTTCACAGAACAAACACCAAGATTTCTAAACAAGACAGGTTATTGAAAGGTAAACGCCGATTCATTCCTAAGGCCGTTTTTATCCTGTTTGGCCATCCATCGGTCGTTATAACTAAACCTGAATTGAATACCTGTCTTGAAATCTACAAGTTTCACCAAATTTACATCTTGTTTGTTGCAGTAAACTTCTCACTTCTGTTGAACATAGCCGAGAATTTGAAAGTGGAGGATAAGATACGAAAAAGGAACATTGTGGCTATGCTCGTACAATGCTTGGACCGCAGTTCCGTCCCTTTGTTGATTGTGATTGCTAAATTCCTTTCAAAGTTCTCAGTTCGCTTGGAGAACAAAGATGAGATGGTGAGTCATGGAGTGTTTTTTGTTTTTGTTTTTTGTGATGGTACCTACTTACACATGGCGGTTTTGAAACACTTTATATTGATCTGTCAAATCGTGACATTTCAGTTCTGGGATTGTGGTAGCTCTCCTTCGCAGTCTTAGGGCCGGTTTCACCAGTACTTCCTAACCATGGTTAAAATAGATGATTGTTTTATTGAATCGAAGATTAGAAGCGTTGGTTAAGGACAAGTGGGTTTCTCGAGTGTAATCAAAGATTATAATGTTTTCATACAACACTGTTTTCATAAAACGTCGATTTAACAGTATCATGGAGGCATTTGCCCGCCAAAATGGAGGCGTTGGGGATGATTACGATTGATAACACAGTTACTGACGTGCATTGTGAGGTTAAGTACCTGCTTATGCTTTGTTTTTTTGGCGTTTGGTTGGTTATATTGTTGATGTTGTGTTACATTTGTTTTTGAAAGAAATTTTGTTGAATGTCGAAATCGCGGAAATCAGCATGGAGTCAGCGTCACGAAAACACGGACCAAAGTTTGAGGACAGTGAAAAAAAGATTTTGGTTGACATTTTTTCGCAAGTATTTAAACATTATTGAGTGTAAGAAAACCGATGGTGCTTTGTCTGTCGTTCCTGTTATAAAATATATTTTTTATGCAGTACATCATACTATCAATATCCCGCCAAGGTAGGTAGGTTATATACCTACACAATTTCTCACTAACAAATGGTCCGATTTCACTCAAATTGGTGGGCAGATAGTTGATTGACCTCTATGAATTTCATTGCGATTGGAATTGTACAGTTTTATTGCTAATTTTAAATTGTATAGCTCAACTGTGCTTGCGCAAATGCGAAATCCCAGTCTCTCGAACCGAAAATGGTTAGAAAACAATCGCAGTATTAACTGTCCAAAGAACTGCATGATCGACTAGAACTTTTTTGTTGATAAGTAGGTAAAGTTGTTTCTCCCATCAGTTCAAAGAAACGAGAAAGCCTGAATGCCTTTTCAGCTGATTATATTTTAGGTACCTTGTCACAGAATCGATATCATCGACCTCAAAATAGTATGTTCTCTCTCATCCATCGAAGACTGGGAATTGTGAAATCTTCGTCCTTCAATACCAGCAGAAATGCCCTAATCAGTCCCCTCCTAATTTTTGTGGATGTAGAATAATAATAATAATATCAAGGATAATAATAATAATAGAAGAATGGGTCGCATGAAAACTGGCAAGATGGCGAAGTGGTAAAACATTGATTTAGGACGCTAACCACCCAAAATCAGCTGGATGGTTTTGATCGGCGATTTGTCTTTTTGATCATCGATCTATCTTAAACGAGGTTGGTGAAACCGGATATCGGCGTTAAACACCTGGGGGCCTATTCACTAAGCCAAACATCTCTTTCGGGTCCGACTCTCTCTTTTGGCAAAATAGATTTTTATAGTATCCATGACAGGGTTATTCAGTAACTTTTAAAAGAGAGAGTTGGCGGCCATCTCGGCATTCTCGATCTCTTTCAGAGAGACAGCTAATTAGGTGTCTTTCCTCAAAAGAGTCTATTTCTCGTTTGTTTCACAGTGATCGTGTAATATCCTCGTTCATCCGCCACCACATCGGTAATTTTGATCATGAATTTTTTTCATTTCATAAAGTTTTCATCATTAAGTTTTTCATTTCATAAAGATTAAATTTTTCATTTCAATTTTAATTAAAAATATATACATAATTATTGATTCATGAGTAAAAACGCCCAAGTATGGGTTGAGGTAGGTACCTACGAGGTAGGTGTAGATATAATACAAGCATTAAGCCCCCTAATTCGACTTTTTCTGTTTATAATTGAGACTTTTTTCAATTTCATTTAAAATTTTATCCGATTCGTGAGTAAAAATGTTCAAGTATCGATTGAGGTAGGTAGGTACCCATTGAATAGGTATTACTAAGAAATGCGTTCATTATTAAGGAATTAAACTGCCGGGGGCGCAAACATCTCACACTTCATGGATACTATGCATTTTCGTTTATTAGGATCCATATCTCTTTCTCAAGGTCTCTGGAGCTATTCAGTAAAATAGACGAACCCGGGAGACATTGGAAGAGACTGTCTCCCAGGGGAGACTATCTCTCGCGGGAGATTTTCAAAGTAGATAATCTCTTTCCACTATCTATTTTAGTGAATAGGCCCCCTGATATCTTCTGTTTAATGAGTAAACAGTGATCGTGAAACCAGCCCTTAGCCTTTGAGTTTTTACAGAAAGGGCTTATGAGCCATGGCCTGAATACTGGAGTATGCGTGAACAGCCTTGTTCTAGTGATATGACTCGTGAGCTAGTTGTTGCTTCAGCTGCGGTATGACTGGTTCTACCTAGGTATATCCTTTCGGAACTAAAATGTGGGGTGGGGGGCTGTAGAACTACTTTGCTAAACTGCTGGGTATTCTGTGCCAGAATTAAAATTTTGTACGCACAGGTCTTCATGATCGAGATGAATATCTAGCAGTTGCTTCACGATACCTTCTAGATGTATTTAGCAGCAATGTAGGTCTGAATCATGGATACTCCGCTAGTATCCATGTCTGGTTTGACGTATTGGTTGGCGGCATAAATATTCAATTTGTCGGTTGGTACCACTTGGGATTCACCAGAATTTGATGTGATTCAAATCGAAATAGTTCGATCGTCACTTTTTTCGATTGGGTTTGATGTAATTTGTTTCTAGTATCCATGTCCTGCTCTCAGACACAATTTAATGTTCTGGTTGTATCTTCTTGTTGGCTTCCATTTGCTCTGCCAACTCTTCCTTCAACCCATCATCCATAAGTAAATTCTCCAGACTCAGTGAAAACTGTTTCAGGCCAACCTCAATGTCATCGAGAAGCTACCGAAACTCCTGCAATTGAATAATTTTGAGCTGGAACGTGCTACTTTGCAGTTGCTCTTCAATTTGTCTTTTGATACCAACCTCCGGGAAAAAATGATTCGAGTTGGTTTCCTCCAAAAACTGGGCAGTCTTCTGAGTAAGTATTCTCAATTAATGAGGTTTTATTATATTGCCACAAATGCTAATATTCATTTTGACATAATTCCGTGTTCCTTCCGACAGATGACGAACGCCATTTGTCGATTATACTGAAGATCTTGTATCATTTGAGTATGGATGATCGGGTGAAAGCAATGTTTACTTTCACAAATTGCTTACCCAAGGTAAATAGTGTACCTCTTTCTGTTTATTCGGATTTTGATTTATGTTGTACACGTTTTCACGCGGCTTCTCTTTTAGCTCATGAAGATGTTGATCTCGTTCGACCACAAAAGTCCGGACTTCATGTCCCTGATCGCCCTTACCCTCAACGTTGCTCTGAACTCGAGATGCGCTGAGACTATGTGTGAAAATGGGTGTTTGGAGCACCTGAAACAGAGAGCTCTTGCTTATCGAGATCCTCTTCTGATGAAAGTGCTGAGAAATCTGTCTACACACGATGCAACCAAGTCAGCTTTCTTGGTAGGTTCTGTTTCACTTGTTACTCCATCAGATTCTTGTCAAGCGAGATTATGTTGTTAGCTCTTCAAAATAGGTATAGCACGTTCAGTTTAGCATGAGAGCACAGGTAAACAATGACAATGAAATCGAGCCCGCATATCACCCATATGATGCGGGGTTGCCTACCATACTGATTGCTAACTCCCCCTGTGATGAAACATGTAAGGGTCATGAATCTACACGGATGCATGTAAACTATATTTAATAATAATAATAATAGAATATAAAAGTTGTTCATGGTGTAATAATTTGTATGTCCAGCATTAATTCACGTTTCGTCCAAATGTTAAGGTTGTCGGTTTTCGGTTCCAAACTTTCGAATCGTCGCAAATAATCCCTTCTCCAAAAAACAAGCTCCTCCCGTTCGAGCAGCAGTGAATCTCTTCCACGTCTGACAAATTGAGATTTCAGTTCTGTCGCCAACTTGTAAAAAGTAATTCTTTTAAAACTGTGGGGGGGGGGGGGGGGGACTGCCCGTGTTAACATCAAACAACATTTCATCTATAGTAGGAAGTTCGTTCCGAAGATAGAACTGATGAATTTTTTGGTTTATTGCCTCTCGATCTAAAGAATCGACCGAATCAGCTTTTTGGGGTGGGCTCTGGTCTTCCTTGGTGAACAAAAGCAGCCGTTTTCTCTATGTTCTTGTAGTACCAGATAAATTGAGGCCGCTTGTACACCTGTCGCGGCATCCAAAATCTTCACGTCATACCGGACAGATCGTTCTCAATAAATTTCACGCATATGCTTGCACACGTTCATTGCAGTGATTTTGTCGTTTTTAGTGATATAGTGTCAACTTACGTCTCTTCGGTGGAGAAATACCTACCGAATTGGCTAGTCGGTTTCCGACCTTGACATCACAATAATATTTTGCTTTCAAAAAAGACGAACTTGGAATGAAAATAAAACTGGTGAATTGCAAATATGGAGATTGAAGCTGAAGCCATATCTTGCCAATGAAGCATTTTCGCAATTAAGGTCAATGGTCCCCATAAGTATATATATTCAAAAAATAACTTGCGGACACACTGTTGCGTTTTTAAAAACAATTTATTTCACAATGAACAATTGAATGTGACACGACGGAGCTCGGGAACAGAAAAAGAGATCCATCTTTGGTTAGCTGTCATATTTATACGGGAGGTGAAACAGTCGAGAGAGGGCAATTCTGCTTACTATCTAAAGTCTTCTGTCTTCCTCGAATGAACGAGCAAAGGAAAGCCAGATAGGTAGATTCTGCTGATGTCCGCAGAGTGTCCGAAGAGCCTTCGGTCGGCGATCTCCCGCAGGAAGTGGGATGAATGCAGTATTTTGTTCTTGTGGTATTTGCGTGGCGGTTGACTGTGGTAAGTTTCATTTGGGGTATACTAACACGCAACGTCACGGTGCTTTGATGGTTTCGCATTCTGTTTACGTGCTCTAAATTGAATGTACTATAGATAGGTAGATGTTAGAAATGCAAATTATTTTTCGGTATGCTACGAGTGATATCACAAGTTTGCAGATGCCATCCCGTGAATATACACACTGATAATCCATCATATATATTTATGTTATACCATCCCCACTCTAATCGTACTCGCCTAATTATCGTCCACCATTACTGTCGTTCTTCAGGTGTTTGCTGAGGAGTTACTCCAAGTGCTCCCAAGCTGCCAAAACGACGATTTTCTTCTAGAACTTACTGGAACTCTTGCAAATCTGCCGCTGGCAACTTTGGAAAACTTATCTGACATCATAATCAAGCACAACGTCCTTGAATGGATTCAAAACGGTCTCCAACCAGGTAAATATTGAGTTGCCTATTGCCAGGTAGGTACCCAACATATTCTCTGTGGCGTTTCCCTGAGCTGTGGAAATGCAATGCTTCGATTCACCTCATGGGAAGTACTCCCACTCGTTTATTCTCATGCATTTACCTTTTTCTTAACATAGTACTTCTACATGCAGTTAAAAATTTTTTACTTCCATTTGAACCTTTTTTTATTTTCAATTGTACCTTTTTCACTTTCAACTAAACCTTTGTATATTTCGTAGGTAAGTTTGACAAATTATTCTTCTTTCCACGGCGTGACAGTCCTCTACAGAACCTGGGCCTCCTCTTGACAAATTATTATGCATACAAATTAACAAATCATGTAATTAGGCACCTAACTAAGTAACAAATATGTAGTTAATTTCTACGTTAATAAATTAACAATCCAAACAAAAAACGCTGCAAAGTCCTTGTCACATGGGTTTATTATTCTATTGGACATACCTACAGAAATGCTGGCTGTTCATTTATTGTTACTTTCATGTAAAATAATTGAAATAGCTATTTCTGGTGGTTTTCACCAATTTTGGCCCCTAAAACTTGAATTAGGTAAGTACGCTCTTTTTTTTTTTTTTTTTTTTTTTTTCAAATTGTCTTTGATCATTGTTAGTGCCATTTAATCGTCTTGATCCACGTGTTGAAACTTTTCGTAGTGCTGTTCTACAAATTGATGGTGGTTTCAGATGATTTCGCAGGTTTTTGACTCATAAAAAAACAAATTTGGGAGCTGAACATCTGGTACAACCTCAATTTTTCCATTCCTTGGTCAAAATCAACTTCATATTCGGTCTTCTCGTCCACAAAAACATGGAAAACGATACCTCAAAAGCTCATTTTACTAACATGTTACTAAAACACAAAAAGTACCTATTTTTATACACATTTTCACTCATAACACCCCTGGGTATATTCCGATCGGGCTGAAAAGTTTCGGGACACAACTAGGGCCCAAATGGAGCATGTGTACGAAAGAACGAATTTTTTAGACCGAAAATGAAGCCTGTACACGTGATACGGCGTACGGCGGACGGACATTGCATTTTTGGAATCTACGCACCTTGAAACGGAAAAGAAAAAATTTTGAGGGGGTGTTATAAAAATTTTTTGCTGAGCGAATACATAGGTGTATTATTCACAGAATAATAAACCAAAAAGACAAGGATGATAATAACATTAATAGCCCTTCTAAATATTCCACAAAATTTACCTTATACAGAAGGCATTGACACGCAACGTGAATGTCGATAGTTACCTACTGCCTATTCCGATTCCCACCTATTCTACATTTATTTTATTTCCACTTTCACTTTTCTGACTTGAGTTTAATTGAAAATTAAATACGTAATTTAATTCGGTGTGAAAAGACACAAGATATATTATATATGTATAATCTTGATGCTGTTTAGGCAAAGAAGATGATTTCATGTTGGAATTGATCATGCTGACCAGTTCAATAGCAGCTGATGAAGTTTGTGGCGACATATTTTGCGGCAATAATATTGTTTCGGCTTTGATTGAAATCCTAAAACGTAAGTTGAATTCTGCAGATCAGCAGCCCTTAATTTCACGCATTTGAATGCAACGTGCGTGTACCCCAACTTCCATCTGTGGATAAGAACTCACATGTGTACTCATTGCAGGTAAACAAGAAGATGACGAAATGGTACTGCAGATTATATTCACGTTTTATCAGCTCGTTCATCATCACACTTCTCGAACTTATCTCATTCAGAAAACCGGTGAGCTTGCATTACTGAACGTTTTTAACAAGTAGGTACTCATCAGTGCTAAAAACTCACATTCACATAACAGCAAAGTAACCTTACCCACTTCGACTGCAGTGTTGTCACCTGCTCAACAATATTAGCTTTGTTCATGCTATTCTGAACTCGGGTTTTTGTTCAGTTCACGTACGCATGCGCATTGAGCGAGTTGCAGAAAGTGGGCTGTTCGTGCTTGCCACGTGCAAGGACCGAAGGCATGTGGAGGTGTTCGTGCTGGTCTGTGTGTTGTTTGGTTTATGTTCAGTTCAGGATCTGGCTGCACCTTTGGATGAGCAGCGGCAAGGGCAGCTTGAGCCGAGCAAGCACTGTAATGAACCTCTCATAACCTGGAATATTGTTCTTCAAACATCCATAACCGAATCCACGATCTTACGTTTGAGTGATGAAATAAATCCAGGTCAATTTTATTCTCATTCGCTTTACCTGAACTCGGCTATTCGTGCTGTCCTCAGAGCTGACCATGAATGAACTTGCTCGGTTCAGGCAGCACGAGCATAGCTATTATTCCAGTTACGTTGACAAATCTTGCATCAGGTCGTTAACACCACTAGTAATTCATTTTACTTAATTCCGCACCCTTCATGCTACTTCCAATAGTTGGGCACATCTGATTTTATAGTTTTGAGTTACCTATTATAATATTCAACCATGAGGATTATGGAAAATTATGAACCATAGTTACATTTCCAAAACAGCTCTACAGTGCATACTTGCGCACCTTATACGCTATACATCTGCTCTTCCACAAATTCTTGCTGCAGATAGTGGATAACACAGTGTTGATGAAATGTTTCAAGATCTGGGCCATCGTGTAGTTGATCCCCACCTAATGCTCCTTATTGATGTTTTTTATCGTTTGACGCGAGGTTCCAATTGACTTCTATTGTTGGGCCTCAAATTTCTTCATTGACTCGTATCGTGAATAGAGATGAGTGGTTTGAAGCGACCTTTGCCTACATAACACCCGTACAATCGTAGAAAGATTCTTCAAACTGTACATTTCATTGTAAATTTTTGTGATTTCATCGTTGATAATCATTCTATATGAGATCAGAGATTATATTTGTTCCCATCTTTATTAGGCACTGCCACCTTACCTGTTTTCTCCAAGATGAATAGGAGCCTAGTGTTAATCCCGACTGAAAGTCCACAGTCTATAATTTAGTGCCTATAATGCAGTTTTGCAGTTTGCAGTTTCGTATTATCCGAAACATCGTTTTGTTGGTTGAATCCTCTATTTTTCTTTAGTTCAAATATTTATCGATATTGATCTATTTCCAGATGCTGTTGACTATTTGATTGATCTTATGAACGACAAAAATGTCAGCATTACCAAAGTTTGTGATGCGTGTATTGATATAATCAAGGTGAAGTATATCTTCCTTTTTCTGTTTCAACATTTTCTGACAATATGCACGGTGTAACAGTAATGCCCGCTTCAAGGATCGATTCTACAACTAATTTGCTACAAAAAGTTCTACGTGGACATTTTTCGATAAACGCTTCGTTTTCCAGTTATTCTATTTTAAGGTGTCACAAAAATTGCCCTAACACCCATAATTTCCAGTGCAAAATTAATATTGATTATACCGTTGGAAAGAGAGTTAAATTTCCTATCAGATTATGGCCCTAACGTAAATTTTGGAATACATTGAGCAGGCGAAGAATTGAACTGGAGACAGTTTTCAGATCACTATTTTCGCAAATGACCTTTCAGAAATAATGGGTGCGTGAACGTGCACGTGACGACGAGAAAAACTTCCTCAGAATCTCAGCTTTCCAACGGTGTTGTTATTTATCATTTTACTGTGCTAATTAGGGGAGAAAATCACGCTGGAATGCAAAAACCGTGTCGTCCCGATGAAATCGAGTGTTTTAGGGTATTTATGTTGACCTGACCATGACTGGAGGGGTTAGGTGTCGTTCTACGTAATTTTTCACGCTGAATCGAATAGTGACACTCCCGAACCTCCCTCCTCGTAAAAAATCAATTGTGTACTTCAAAACGGCACGATGTGTACATTAAAACCCTTCAAATGAAAATTGCCGCATTTGTAAACGGATCAGCTGAAAACGATGTTGGAGAGAGGCTATTTTGTACGCCCTTGCTATTTTGTACGTCCTCGTTAGTACCAATAGTTCAAAACCCCTGTTTTTACAGTTGGAGAGGTTCGGGAGTCCATTCGATTCAGCATGAAAAAATGCGCTGAAAACGACACCTAACCCCTCCAGTCATGGTCACGTCGTCATAAATACCCTAAAGCACTCGATTTCATCGGGATAACACGTTTTTTGCATTCCACCGTGATTTTCTCCCCTAATTAGTGCAGCAAAATGAAAAAGAACCACCCCCCAGGAAAGCTGAGATTCTGAGGAAGTTTTCCTCGTCCGTGCACGTTCAAGCATAACTATTTTTGAATGTAGAGCCGAAAATTTTCGATGTTGAACTTCTGTTGCAAATTAGTTGTAGAATCGATTCTTGAAGTTTTATCGGGCAGTAATGTTACACCCTGTGTATATTAACTGAGTTATCTGACAACATAACTGAGTTTTCTACTACTTGTGTTCTCAGGAAGAAGATAGTGAGTATGAAGAACGTGTTAAAATGGAAAAATTCCAAGCTCATAATGGTCACTGGATTAGCATGGTTGAAAACAAGGCACTTGAAACTTCACTTTCATCATTGTCAGATTATAAAGACGCCGTGCCTCCGTTTGATTTCAATCAACCCTTCCTCTTGAATGCTGGTGAGTTTCCCAATAATATAATGAAGGAGAGTGAAGGAATATGATGGTCAGGGTAAAAGAAGTATTTTACGCATGCTAGTACGTATTTGGAGCCTTTTAGATGAGTTGCTGTCAGTCGTGAGACATATTCTTTCATTTCAGAATCGCAAATGACGTTGTCCAACCTTGATGAAATTGAAATCATATCCAACAACCCTAATTCAGATGATGGAAGTCGACCGTTGAGCAGGTAAGTAACAGATTTAGGCCCACTTTCATCAAAAATTTGAAACGAGTTTAACCCGGAAGAGGTTGCAAATTAACGGAGTTTACCGCTCACTCTCTTTCACCAGAGCTCTGTGCGAGCTTAAACTTCCACCGAGGGGGCTCAAGTTTAAACGCCCGAAATCCGGCAAGTTAAAGTCGCTAATCTCCGTTATCCATGAGATCCCAATATGGCTGCCTAGCTCACAGCTGATTTTCGGTTCCGTTGTTATAGAGCTGTGAAATGAATTAACGCGAGTTGGCATTGTATTGGTATTTACTCTATACCATGTGTTCCACAATGATATTATATGTACCTTACCTCGTGACTGGAGTTGTTGTAAATCAGAAATCACTTTGGCAATTTACAGTTTATTATTACAGCGGAACAATGGAAGCGGGAATCGACATCTTCTTCTTCTTATTTTTCCCAGTTACGTGTCTTGGCCGCAGCCCTGCCAGACATAGGTTGGGGAATCGACATCACCTGAGTGGTGGTTGTTGTTGTTTTGACGAGTTTATAGTCCCGGCGTGTCAAATATCTTTTGCTTGGACATTTTAAAATAAACTCCGTCAGGCAAACTCCGTTATTTCAAACTGGGTTTAACCGACATTTGGGTTGGTGAAAGACGCCAGCTGCCTTTCCAGGTTTAAACCTCGACGTTAATTTTAACGGAGTTTTGCTAAACTCCGTTAAATAATTTTCTGGTGAAAGTGGGCCTTAGTTCTTCATAAATATGCACGTTCATGTACAAATTGAACTCACTGCAGGTGATTAAGTGGCGCAATCTATCATCGCTTGATTAGCTGTGTGGTTAGAAATATCTCACAGTCTTTGTAGTATTCCGTGGAAGCAGAGGTATTTGGTAACTGAACCAAGTGTAAATCATTACAACACTTCAAGCTTGATTCTGCTCCATTATTAGATATCACTCATTAGCTAGGTACCTATTATTACATATCTCCCCTGGCCGTTTAATCATATTATTGTGAATTATTAGGAGCTGTTCGAATTTAAAATTCTGACGATGGAACAGAATCCTTTCAGAACAGGAGCTGGTCCTTTTGGAACAGTCATTTACTGTCAATGGGGTATTTGAGAAGCTTCAAGTAGAGTGCATCACCATACTAACTACCGAAAGTTATGGGAGGCTACTTGAGTACATAATGTAGAGCAAGCATGAAGAAAAATGTATTCCATGGAACAGAGGAGGTTATCCGTTGTTATGTATAACTTTATTACTACATCTGTAGATGCTAAAATGTACTATATCAGTCAGCCTGTTCCTTTTATTCAGTACAAGGTTCTAATCTGTCAACAAAAATGTTTTTTTAAAAACCCAAAAACAAAAAAAAACAGACAGATGCAACAACATTTTTGAAGACAGCGCCAAATTCCAACTACCAAAAAACCAAGGGATACAATATGAAGGCTGTATGTGGGGTTTTTAGTAAAATTTGGCTCCTTCTTCAAAAATTTGTTTGCATCGGCTTTGAATAAATTACATTTGTTGAGCATAAACATTATTTTTTACTTTTGCTTCCTCACTACGGAAGGTGGGGAAGCATTTGATTCGTGATTGAGTAAACAAAATTTATGTCCTCCAAAATTTAAATGTCCACTACCATTTTGCGTTTCAGACATCGAGGAACATTTTTGGTTCCTTTCTGTCTGTGGTAATTCCTTGTAACGCCCATAACTACCCGAAATAATGGTCGAAATTGACTGAAATTTGGATAGGTGCGGGTTGGGTCACAGATGGTCCCATATAAAACCCATTGAAAAAGTACTGTAATTTTCGTCTGCGCATGCGCAAACGAAATACTTTAAACGCCTTAAATAAATAATAAATTAGAATAAATAATTAATAAATGATAAATGCCTTAAATATCGTTGAAATGAGTTCAGATTCGGAGGGTCGATCAGGAATAACACTTTGATATTTCCTTATGAATTTCATCAGACTCGTACTGTAGCTTTCCTCTGCGCATGCGCGCACACGAAATGTTGACCATTACCTTGTAACGCTTCTAACTACACGAAAAATAGTTGTAGAGAGCTGAAATTTTGATGGTACACGCAGGTTGGATCGCAAATAATAGTCCCGTTTCAAAATCATGGAAATCGTTCCGTCTGCGCATGCGAAAACGTGAAATGCTTGAAACGCCTATAACCACCTTATGTATCGTTGAAATGAGTTCAAATTTGGACGGTCGATCAGGAATAATACTTTGATAGTTCCATATGAATTTAATTTGAATCGTACTGTAACTTTCGTCTGCGCATGCGCGAACCTGAAATGTTGCCTGTTTCCTTGTGACGCCTCAACTACGCAAAAAATAGTCGTAGAGATCTGACATTTTGAGGGTGCCCGCGGGTTGGATCACAGATGGTCCCGTATCAAAATGAACCTGCCCAACTATTCTATATGGCCATGTGATTCAAGTGAGGAAGCAATACTGCCTCCTGGAATTGGCAGACGTTTTAGTTTTATTACACGTTTTTTGGAGTCCTTTTTTTCTTTTGTTGAATGTTTTTAATTTTTTGCTTTTTTATGCGACCAATATATTAGTTTTAAAAAAAATTAGTTTCGAAAAGGTACTTATGAATTATTATTTTATAATTTTTAGTGCCTACCTACACTTTTCTATGCCTACCATAATTGTGGAAATTCTTTGGGAAACACAGATTACTCGATCGATTGATTTGAGGTATCACATAGTATGGTGGGGCTCTCATCACCGAACTCGTTGATCTGGAGCCCCGTTGAGTATTGTTGAGTTAGGCACAGATAAGTAATCCGGTACGTAATGGTTATCGCACAGGTACGATAGTGAAGGCGACGACATCGAATCGTACATCACCAAACGCAAAGCGAACAATGAAGAAGCCGTCAAGAACGCTCTCCGCAATCTAGTCATTCCTGATGCGGACGACACTCATCAGTTTTACCACATCGACACACCAAGCACACAAGTTTCTATGACTTGAACCGTTTACATGTCGTCCGCTTGGTGGTATTGTGCTGAGGCAGACACAAACAGCATTCCGGCCAATTACGGCAAAACCCTTGTAGTGATATTTCCTTGGTTAAAAAAAAAATTAGCGAGAGCTCTGTTTATACTCACACATTCCCGCCATTTTTTATATTTAATCAATTCCCCTAAATATGCCAAAAAATTCGATGGTGATGATTTAACCCAATATTTTTCTGTCTAATTAATGAGACGGTGGTGTGTGATAGACACATTAGTTCATGTGTTGACCTGAGCTAAAGCTCACATTCATTGTACGTAACTGCTTGCTTTCTATGAACCACATCCCAGCCTCCTAATAATCTGTTCTTGCTGTAGCGCCCTGCTTATATTTCTTGGGTTTCTTTTGAAAGAGTATCTACTGTGGTTCAAATAATATGTTCTCGACGTTTGGAAAAATAGCTCCAATCGTTAAGTAAAATGTAGATCGTATGAAAACCGCGATCCAGTCAATGTTCTTCTTGGCTGTAAAATGTTACCCAAGATTTTTGTGTGGTTTTCTTCCTGTCGTGCACACACCACTGAATTCGTGCGTTCAACCTATTGAGCAGTTACCCAAATTTGTGCCCGTCATGTTCCCACAAAATTTTGTAGTAGAGGGTCGAAATTTATAATAAAATTATCTGAACGTCAAGAAATCAGGAGTATGCGGGAAAACATCCGTGTGTCTGGAAAATTACCGAGGAAGGCTACAACGCCCCCGCAGGATAGCTCCATCATTTACAAACTCACCAATAATTAATATTTTCAAAACAGAACGGAAATATTCAGGTGTGTACTTGAATTATACCCATTGTGAAACATATGTAACATGACAGCTCAGATCTAAAGTGTATTTTTGATTTATATTACATTGTTATATTTTAGGTGTTTTCCATCAAATGTAAGAGAAGATGGGTGTGTGCATCTATAGGTGTAGGTGAAAGGAAAGCTCTTAGTTACCTCGTTTGTTGTATCTAGTTATTTCCTCTGTGTTTTTTGTTATTCCACTAAATAGGGAAATTTCATTATATTACCCTGCTGTCGACGACCCAGCTCCTTGCCCATACGTTTCAACGGTTGTGGTGAGGGAGGACGTAATGTTTTGTTAGTTGATTTTGAAGGACACATGATCATCGTTGCTTTTGGGATTTATGGTTGCAAATTAAATAAAAACATATGCGTTATAGTTCCCAGCTTATCTTCCACACTAACAATGTGCGTGACGGCGTTAACTGCATAGGTGGATACTTGAAATCATCAACGGAGTGGGTGGACTTCCCTGGTGATGTCACACGTATATCCCCTGAACCTATACAAACGTGTTCAAAGCTTTCATTGAATTTAGTATCATCAGTCGCCACTGATAACTCCTTTCGAGGTTAGGAGCTTCTGTGTTAGGGGATGATGTTTTGTAGAAGACCAGCAACCCTATACGAGTCTCAAGCTTGAGCCATTCTGCAGTTTTGTTCTTCCTGTTGATGTTTTTTGGCTTAACGCAAGCTATCTGTGCTGTTATGTCTGTGACCACTTATATGGGCTCGGATGGAAGTTCGGGTAATGAATAATGGGGATGGCTTTGTACTCAAGCATGTAAAAGAAATGTTTTCAATGCTATGGGTTTAACACTAAAACTGAAAGGTTGCCTTTCCCTCGCCCCTGTGGCATTTGCATTAGGGATGCTCAAAAATAATCGATATTTTTCGATTATTTTTTTCATTTTAAGAATCGGCCGATACGATTCTGATTTTCGAGAATCGGAAACCGATACTTTTCTGCTCTGGATAAGTATTTTTGTGTTCCATTGCTCTGTAGGCCAGATCCTTTTTTACAATAATACTTGTTGTTTTTCTCATAATATCTACCTACCTATTTCTGTTTAATGTGCTGAAGCTGGGTAGCAATTGGATGTACGAGTATAAGTAGTTACTGGAATTCAGGTTTCATAATGTACCTAATATTGTTTCTTCACTTTCTACTCCGACTAGATTGAGTTTTGAGAAAAAAGAATCGATTCTCAGATGTATTGATTCTTTTTGAAAAAATAATCGCGATTCTTTTCGATACTTTTCTAAAAAATCGATTCGATTTAAATCGATTCATTTTGGAGAATCGGACATCCCTAATTTACATAGAAAGACAGGAGATGAGTAGGTATGTTACATCTGCCTTTGCTACCTGCTCATAAGCCTTTACTTGGAATATGTATACTTTCTCTGCAGTAAAACCCGCATATTATTTTTTTATGTGGAAGTAGACAGTGAGATGAGATGGCACCTAATTCTCATTTGGACGAGACATGATTAGTTAATTTTTAATTAAATGTGGAAGTTTTGATGACATTTTTGCCACATTTCTATGGATATAGCTTGTTTTATATATTACATGGCGTTGAGGCGGGCACATCCATGTCTAGCCAGCCAGAGTATATCCATGTTGGCAATAAGGGTAAGATTGAAAACGCATCACTGTCACGCGTCACATGCTGTGCATTGTTGTTTCCACTCTGTGTTTGAAAGGTAATGTTCGTGTGGCACAATCATTCTCTGCTTAAACACCTGCTATGTCTCATCTGTTGTTGAATATCTTCTTTTTTGGCGTTGCCAACCAATATGACCAGAGAATGGATAGTGGATTTCTGGAGGTGGAATGAGCAAAAGATCAGAGGAGATGGGTACACGCCACCATTATCAATTTCAGCGGTCATCAAAACTAGAACCTGCCAATAGAGTGCAGTGGAGTAGGGCATCTGCTGGGACATGTTTACTGCTTCCTGAGAAGTCACAGTGTATGCTTTGCTATGCTGTAACTTGGAGTAACAAGTAGCATCAATGACGTCATTGCCACTTTCCACGTAATCTTGGAAACTAACAAATATTATGCTATTCCTGCCAGCTGGTGCTATTTTTCTCATCAGCAAACAATACAAAAAGCAAGTTTGGGAAAATGAATCAATAATTCCAGAACCATGGATAACCCCCATTATGTTACTTACTTATTTATTGATGTTACCTTGTCTAGTCTGTTCTTTGTAGAGTTGATTAGGAACCTGCACTATTTTATATGAACTGAATGTTACGATTTTCCTGTGCTATAATAGCTTCTTTAGTATTCCTCATTTTTCCTGTATTTTCGCTAACTTTTGAATATTTGGCAAAACTAGGTTTATAATAAGATATGTGCAATATTTAAACTTTGGATTACAGTATTTTAACGCTCTGCAATAAAAAATTGGTTTACGCTTGCCACAACGGTTCACCTTTATTTCAATTATCTATTCCCACCATCTCATTGATACGTATTTGACTCCCAAAATGGATGTCTGATACTTCGAGGTTGCCTGTTGGTAGGTACCTACTTGTTATATTAGGTTCCAAATGAGTTGCCTTCATTCTGCGGATGTGTTAAAATGTCATGGTTCCATTTAGGTTAGGTACATGTAGAGATGTCTCAGATTCGTTGAGTTCCTTCATGAACATCCCATCTCATTTATGAATTTAGGTTTTAGGCCAACTTGTTCTGCGACATCTCTACTTCCCTACATGGATATTAGAGAGAGACATTTATTGGAGAAAAAAAATACAATAAATTATTTTTATGAACAACAACAAAATCAATTTACTGCTAATCTTGCGGTTGCCGCAGGGAATTTTCTGGGTATTTACATGTCCAAAGGCCTTGTCAGATGGAATAAACCAGTTCCCGTGGGATCACCGAAGTTGAGATACCTCGAGCGTGGTTATTACTTGGACGGGTGACTGCCGTGACATGTGATGTGCAAGTATGACTCATGTAGCTGTTGGGCGAACCTCTCTCCAATCAAGGGGATGAAAGCAATGAGTAGCCAAGTAAAGAGCGAAATGAGCAGATCGAATTCTGATCCTCCCATTGGAGGACAGCTGGTGACGTCCGTGACACTGACAGGGAAGTCGGACGGAAAGCCCCAGCCTGGAATGGATGTTTCCTTACTACCTACTTACTTTATATTACCACTATACTGCACATTTGATTCTACAATGCACACTTGAACGCTAAAATAAATGTCGCAATCATTTAGCAGACTTGAAAAATATTCATTTTTTCGCATTTTGCACTGTTCTTACATAAATAGTTGCTTATGAGTCTTACCATGGTAGCAGAAGCTTCGTTTTCACTTTTGAGATAACAAAAAAAGTTCGTCTCCAAAATCAAACTTTTCACTTGCGTTTTACGTTTTAGTGCTTTCCAAATTTGGTTCGGTGTCTGTATGCATCGGCAAATCCTTGCCACACGCATAGCTTTCTCAATTCAAATCCGATTTTGTCAAGTTTTCAGGGATCACGCGAGTTAGGCTCTAGATTGCCACGTTATGCTTCGCGCACAACAAATCAAACTGTAGGTAGAATTCTTGCTTTCACCCTGCTCTGTACTGAACTGATTATTATTTATCGTACGTTTCAGTGATATTGCGTATACAGTCATTTTATTGATACGAGGAAGCTATGCCATTAAACTTGGCAGATATTTTCCATGTGTGTTAACAAGTTTCAGTTCTCAAGTTCATGATATTCGGCTACTGATGGATTAATTGATTTTCCCAAAAGGCAGAGGCCTTTTCGCCACTCGAGTGGTTACCTATAATTATAGGTAGGTATTATAGGTAGGTACCCACCTGTGTATTGCAAACTTCCCAAGTCGATGTTTGATGGTCTCCATTAGTGTCCCGACTTGTACCTATTTGAATTGACATTTCTTGTGTCGCTTCAGTCGAGAGTTCTTTTAGTCAAGAAAATCCTCGTTAACCACCGCCAGTTTCGAATGGCCCTTCATTGACGTCCGTGGTCCTCTGAAGTTCGGACATCCCCTTGCTGTTACGAGAACTCACATCCTAATTTCAGTCGTGTAGCTTATATTGATTATTTCTATTCCGTCTTTCGGGAATTATCTTCCTAGTGAGTGTATTGTTAAAGCATAATTAATATTGCCGATGGCCGATAATTAAGTACCTAAGTAGTATGAATGGTGGTCCTTAGTACTTCTCTTCTATAATAGGTAGGTAAGTACATACCTACCTAACTTTTCATTTGAATTTCTAGGTTCGTGTTGCTAAACCAAGAAAACTAATTTTTGATTTTTAGGTAAAGGCATCTAATTATCGAAGTTTGCTAATTTTTATTTTTTATTATTAGGATAGTAGGCAGTTTACCTACCTACCTACTCTATTTCTCTATTCCACCTTTTGAAGATAAGGGTACGGAAACGAGGTTATTTTTTACCTCGCTTAAGCCAGGTTTACACGCTACGATAAATAGTAACAATTTATCGTAACGATCGAATCGTTACGATTTATCGTCGCGTCTAAATGGGACATCGTAGCGATTTATTGGAGTTGGAGATGGGTTGGATGGTTGATGCTGGCCGGCATCAATTTCTGCGAATCGTAGCGACATGTCTGAACGTGTAAACGGTCACTCCCACTTATCCCTACCTACCCTAGGGATGAAACATCGACGGCTCAACATCGATTGTGACATCGACGGCTCAATATCGATTGTACCGATTAATCGGTTGTTAACAATCGATTAATCGATTTTCAAAGCATTTTTCAAATTTGAATCATTTTATATTTCTGATTAAAAATAATTATAATCGTCAAGTATTATTGATCCACTTTTTTTCTTTTTTTTTCAAATAATTTCAAAATGGCCTCCTTCTTTTTCACCTTCTTACAATTTAGCTGTCTGGGCTAGCCATGGTGGATACTCATATCCTCCCTAATTTTATTTTCCTTCACAAATTTCATGGATGAAGAGAACTGCGCTCCCCTTCTTCCATGCAAATTTTATCTGCAGTTGGAGTTGGAACGTTGGGGAAAAAAAGAGTTTTGAGGGGGGGGGGGGGCTATAAAATCGAATGATAAAATCGATTAATCGATTAAAATCGAAAAAGAAACATTGATGCAAAAAATCGATTAATCGAGAGGAAACATCGATTTTTCGATATAATCGATAATCGATTTTCATCCCTATCCCTACCATGTCACCCAGTTTGCACTGTTTGCAGTTGCCACTGCACCTGAGAGCTTCTCGTTTTCGTGAGTTCGTGTTAAAATGTCGCATATTATGGCAGAAATTTCGCTAAACAAACAATATACAAATACAAAGACAACAACACTACTTCCTCGTTCCTCCATGGCAGCTCCCGCAAAAATGGAACGGGTGTGCCAGAAATCGTTACCATTTATCGAAGTGTGTAAACAGTCCTCCTCTTTTTCGATTTATTTGAACAATAAATCGTAACAATCACATCGTTACGATTTATCGTAGCGTGTAAACCTGGCTTTACAGTAATGTTTTATTATCCTTGATATATTATATAATCATGGATTTAATGTGTGGTGTATGTATTTAAATTAATTCTTGGACGCCAAAAATTTCGATTTCGATATCCGGATTTTTTCAGAACCGTTGATCCTGAGCTTTTACCTTATCAGCTTATCAAACAAACTTCAACTAGGGATGTATAAAAAGTATCGATACTTCAAAATATCGATACTTTTAAGAAAAAGTATCGATACTTTTTGATACTTTTTTGTGTGCAATGTATCGGGATACTTTTTCTTTTTTCGCGGTATCGACACCGTTACTTTTTTCAAGGATCTTTTCTTACTTCCAAGTTTCACAGAAGACTACAAAGCCTGATCGCTACCATGCCTGAAGTCCCACCATTTGTCAACAACCTTGACATAAAAATGGAGATGATCACTCATTCAACTGTTACTGTCCAGCATCTTGTAGGACTGGAAACGTGAAACAACTCAACTGATACTGTGCACTTATGTCAGGCATAGAATTATTATATGGTGCAGGGGCGAATATAAGGGGGGCCCGCCCCCCCCCGGAATGAGGAGAAAATTTAAGGCAAATTTAACTGTTGTGAGTTTATTCTTTAGATTTTGTTTTTTGTGTTGTGATTTTGATTTTAGGACTAAATTATAGTTCAAATTTTGTTCTAAATTTTTTGAACAATCAGTTTTGTTTTTATTGTGAAGATGAGCATGCCATAAAAGCTAAAGAATAAGTGTTTACCATCTTCATGATTTAGGCAAATATTAATAGGAATCATAATGCATAATTTAGGTACCAGATCTGATAGAAGTTAGGGTCAACAGTGAGCGGTAAACAGTTTGGTTGGTAGAAGAATTCAACGTCGTCTGGGCCTCTGCCCGCGGCTTTTAATTTTCTAATTTTTATTATATACCATTTTTGAGCTGTCAATTGCTTTGTTATACCCTTTTAAAACCAATATTCTTATAATCTAGTTGTAATTTACCCTCTGAAATCAGCCTTAAAACCCAGCGTAAAAGATAGAGTATAACTGTCTTTATTACCCAAATTACTTAACACAAGATTGATCTAGGCCCCCCCAAATATATTTTATATATACGCCACTGCTATGGTGGAACTGGAACACTGGAAGGGGAAGGCGCAAAACAACACAATCCATGAGGCCGGAACTTTTCTAATTTTGAGTTTGTAAAAAGTATCGATACTTGAATGTATCGATACTTTTTGAAAGTATCGGCCTGATCTTTTCGATACTTTTTAGAAATATCGATACGATATGTATCGATACATTTCGAAGTATCATACATCCCTTACTTCAACCTTCCCCTTCTTTTGAGTTTTCTTTCTTCATATTTTCATTTTGATTTCCCGTATTCCTCTTGATCTGATTAATTTCCTGTTCAGTTTTATTTTAACGTTTTCAGTTTTATTTTAAACATGACAGAAAGGGAAGAGTGTTAACCTGAGCAAATTAGAAGAATCAGATCAAGCGGTCCCTTATTATCTCGTTGGTAATATACCTACCATATTTCACAAACAGCGATATCGTTTTCTCCACAGGTCTGGGCTCTGGGCTGAAAAAAAGGCTTACCTAATGTAGCTTTTAACTCTTGCGTGCGCTTTGTTTGCAATGTCAGGATGAGAGCACATCGCCCCTTTTTATGGCTCTCTCTTTGGCTGCAACATTCTGAAATATCTGGAACTCAGTCTAGGTACTCTGTTTCATTTTTAAACATCTTTAAGCGTCTCAATCCCCCCCTACCTGAACACTCTGGTTAGGCTCACTCAGTCATGCCGGTCCAACAGTCTCTCCATGCCAACCACACTTATCAGTGTTGAAGGTGTCAGGCGTTGGAACGCTGATCCCAGATATAAGAGCTGTTCGCGAATGCCCCTCGTACTCCGCCTTTCGGAGGCGCTGCCTTGTCAGTCTGTCTGCACTTTACCTACCAACAATAACTTCTTTCTTCCCCCTACTTTTCTTTCTTCTTCTTTTTTAGCGAATTTTCGAAGAAAAGGAAGCTATTGTTCTCGGTCCAAAATTTTTAAAACTCGAATTTCCGAAAGATTTTTATACCAAAATCCGTTTCAGACCATCCTGAATTCCCTGCCGAAAGACACCAAAAATTATATGTATATATATATATATTTATATATTTATATATATATTTATATATATGTATGTGTCATTCCAGACGATAACTCTCGAAAGAATTGAGATAAACAGTTCAAATTTGCACGAAAAATCTGTCTTGGCAATCGACAGGCTAAGTTCGAAGATGGGCAGAATCGGGTCACCCTAAGGGGGAGTTTTGGGGAGTTTTAGGGGGGGAAAATTACCCATAAATTCCCAAAATGAAAAAGTCTGACAAATGACACCTCATTTTAAAGGTTTTTGTACGCTGAACACGATGGTGAAATCAGAATTGCGATATCTCATTCCGTTCTCAAACTGGAGCACTTTGAAGATGAAGGAACGTGGTTATTTCTTGAGATGTTCTTCCTGGTTCGTCTGCTCTAATCTGATAACGGAATGGGATATCGCAATTCTGACTTCACCATCGTGTTCAGCGTTGGAAAATCTACAAACCGAGGTGTTACTCGGCAAAAAATGGAACAAAAAATTTGTTACGTACCCAATACCTACTCTTCTGGTATTCAAAACATTTTTGATTTCCCCCTCCCCCTCCTTCCACCCCAAATTTTACTTTGCGTAAAACTACTCCTGTTTTAATTTTGTATGGTATCAAGTTGGGAAAACATTGGCCGAAAATTAATTTTCAGAAAATTTTAGGCGGAGGAGGAAGATGCCGAAAACTTCGAAAATTCGCTCTTATAGCCATGCTGCATGACTGTGGTTTTTTTCAAATCTTGCTTCAGTTTTCTTTACCTCTTTTCTTGCTTTAGATTTCTCTCTGTTTCCTTTCTCCTCCCATCTTTTTTGTTCAGGTACCAGTTATAGGTATAATGTTATAACTATTATGATTACTTAAATGTTATTACTTAAGCGCATGTTCCTATATGTGACGCTATGTGGAATGTTCTAGGTGGGACCTTTTACATTCTGTAATGAATATTTGATTGATTGATGATAAATTCTTATTTTGGTTTATTATTTTCACTAATGACCCATTGGAATCGAGTATGAAAAAAAAATTCTAACCGCCCCGATGGTTTACGTTTCAAGGCATGTAGAATCCGAAAATATTTCTGTCCGTACGCCGTACTGGCCACTTTTCTTAGTTACCATGAATAAAAATTGATGAAATTCGGGTTATAGGTTCAGTTCGGGGTCTAGTTGGTCCTCGAAGCTCGGCGTTGTGTTAGTCATCTCTAAGGGGTTGAAATTTTCAGAACGCCGTAGCTCGAAAACTTTCGATAGAAGGGTATGGTTTTTTTTACGTTATTAAATTTGTCTTGAGCTAAACAATTTTTTGAGACCACCCGGACCATTGTACGTCCAGCCGTTCGTGTGCACCAAAAAGCTTCATCAACACGATCGTGAATCATCACTAAGGAGCACCTGATTATAAAGAAGGATGGCTGTATGAAGTCGAGTTTGTTGTTCTGCGATATTATTTCATTTGATAGGTGATGGACTACTGGATTTTGTTGGTAGGTAGGTACTTGTGAAACTTGACCAACCGTTGAAGTATTATTGATGGGCAAGTTATTACACAACGGTTCATTATACTTGACCAGAGAGTAGGTACTGACCACAGAAAACAGTGATATACGCAGAAGGGGCATCTATTTCACTCCACATCAACAATTTTCCTTCAGAACTTCATTATTTGCGAATGTTTTTGCCATTTTAGTTACTGTTTGTCATCGACAGAATTATTTGAGCAACATTTAACTCGTGATTTTGGTAGGTACCTAGTAACGAGTACGGGGTTGGGTAGTAACCTACGGAGGGTCTGCGATCTACATAATATGTACAGAATAGTACATATTATATAGACGGGTTATCTATACAGAGAGCTGTGATCTGTAACAGAAGGGTGTTCTGTACAAAATAATAAACCGTTGTGCAGGGATTTGCAGCGTTTTTGCTCCCCAACAATGAGGTCCACTTGGCGGTTGCAGTCAGTTAGTACCAGTATTCTATGGTTGCAGTCCTGATAAGGAAGGTAAGCATCCTCTTGCATAGAATACTGATATGTACCCAGGCGCGGATCCAAGGGGGGGGGGGGGGTCACAGGGGTCATGACCCCCCCCCCCCCCCCCCTGAATCAGCCTGCATTTCAAAAAGCAGAGCTGAACGAATAATTGTTCACAAACCCGAAAACAAAAAACCAAACGAAAACGAACCCAGTTTTTGTGAAATCAAAAAAGAACTATAAAAAATCTAAAAAGATTCTATCAAAAATGTCAAAATTAGTCGAATATAATCGTACACTTGGTCCTAGCAATGCTACTTTATATACAATTATGTCAATAAATTTACCTTGGTGTATCCGTCAAATTACACCTTGTTTATTTCTTCTTATTTTTGTTAATTATTATCTTGTTTTTGTTTCGTTCTCGTTTTCTTTCCTGCCAAATTCAGTAAAAACGATACTGAACTCACTGAGATCAACAATAGATTGTTGTGGTTTCAATGTTAGCGAATTTTCAAAGAAAATGAAGCTATTGCAATGGCTTCGAAATTTAAATAATATAAATTTTTGGAAATTTTCTTCATAGAAATCCGTTTCAGACCATTCTAAAACGATTCCTGAAATTTAACACTTTTAGCGAATTTTCAAAGAAAATGAAGCTATTGCAATGGCTTCGAAATTTAAATAATATAAATTTTTGGAAATTTTCTTCATAGAAATCCGTTTCAGACCATTCTAAAACGATTCCTGAAATTTAACACTTTTTTATATGTATATATATATATATTTATTTATATATGTGTCACTCCAGACGATAACTCTCGATAGAATTGAGATAAACAGCTCAAATTTGCACAAAAAATCTATCTTGGCAATCGAAAGGCTAAGTTCGAAGATGGGCGAAATTGGCCTACTCTAAGGAGGGTTTTGGCGCATTTAAAGTGCGCAAAAATTACCCAAAAATCCCCAAAATGTTATTTTCCAACAAGTGACCCCTCATTTTAAAGGTTTTTGCACGCTGAACACGATGGTGGAATCGGATTTTAGATATCTTGATCCGTTCTCAAATTAGAGCATTTAAAGTGCGCAAAAATTACCTAAAAATCCCCAAAATGTTATTTTCTAACAAGTGACCCCTCATTTTAAAGGTTTTTGCACGCTGAACACGATGGTGGAATCGGATTTTATATATCTTGATCCGTTCTCAAATTAGAGCATTTAAAGTGCGCAAAAATTACCCAAAAATCCCCAAAATGTTATTTTCCAACAAGTGACCCCTCATTTTAAAGGTTTTTGCACGCTGAACACGATGGTGGAATCGGATTTTAGATATCTTCATCCGTTCTCAAATTAGAGCATTTAAAGTGCGCAAAAATTACCCAAAAATCCCCAAAATGTTATTTTCTAACAAGTGACCCCTCATTTTAAAGGTTTTTGCACGCTGAACACGATAGTGAAATCGGATTTTAGATATCTAAATCCGTTCTTAAATTAGAGCATTTAAAGTGCGCAAAAATTACCCAAAACTAGGATAATCTTTAAACTCTTACCCCCACCCCCTTAGAGTGGTCAGATTGAAAAATGTGAGAAGTATTAATTGAAGACGAGAGTTCGAAGCAAAAAAGGGGGAGGCAAACGATTAGTACAACTCCTTGAATTTACCCACAGCGATCAAATAAATAAGCACTTAGTACAATTACGTAATAAACAAACGGTAGAATCAGGATGGACAAAACGTACAAATTAAAATAAATACGAAGAGAATATACATAGAAAACCAAATTTTAGACCGAAGTTTTCCTTTATTCAAAACCATAGCCATTAATTCGAATATTTCTTTGAAAATTCGCTCATTAAGTCATGCTGCATGACTGATTTTTTTGATTTGCAAACTCTGAAGTTAGCTACGCTGCCATAAAATGCGCCAATTTGTTTGAAAACACATTAGGACACTTTTTTAGAAGAAAATTGAAAATAAATACATTTATCAGTTAAATAATTAATAGGTAGATATTGAAAAATATTTTTTACATAAACAATGAATTTTATAAATAAATACAATTAATTTTGTAAGTAGACAAATTGGACGAGTTTAGGCATAAGGTTGAAAATTCGGTTTGTATTGCTCGTTTGGTTATTTTGTTATTTTTTGTTATTTTTTATATTGTTCTACCCTGTGACCCCCTCCGGAAAAAAATTCTGGATCCGCCCCTGTATGTACCCCCGTTGGAGTTGACGGTGCAGGTGGTTGAGCCTCTTCGGGCTCATTGTTTGTTGTCCTTGAGCAGCGCCTCTTCTCCCTGGACTTCGCTTGTTTCCAACCCCCAGGTCATTCCTCTTCCCCCGACAGAGCGTAGTATAGTAGGGTTTTCTGTGGATGGAGCTCGCGGCCTTTTAAAATCCGTCTTGTGTGCGGAAACGGGCCGGCCCGCCGAGAAGTAGGGGAGAAAAAAAAAGACGACCCCGCCGACAAGGTTATTGCAGAAGCAGACTGAGTCAGAACCTTCTGTATATCACACGTATTAGTAGCCATGGCAACCGGGAAAGGGCATTTCTAGGTTCCAAGCGTGGGGCATTGGTTTTAAAATAGCGCTTCCCAGAGCTCTTCAGTC
Organism: Leptopterna dolabrata; assembly: GCA_954871275.1. Classification (NCBI taxonomy): domain Eukaryota; kingdom Metazoa; phylum Arthropoda; class Insecta; order Hemiptera; family Miridae; genus Leptopterna; species Leptopterna dolabrata. The sequence continues at coordinate 82,389,763 of OX940975.1, read as the reverse complement.
CACATGCGGGAGTGACATTGGACGCGATGGGTTCTCCCTTGTCCAGCAGTGTTTTCCTTAGTTCTGCGCAGCTGAATTCACATGACGTCGGTTTGTGATGAGACCCAGTTCACCGAGTGCAGGCGTCAGATTGTTATTAATCATGACTCGAACTCGTTGTCATCAGCTCTCATTGCGCCCTTAGGCCGATCCTCCAACGGAACCAGGCTGTGAATCCCGCAATCGGATGGTCTTCCAATTCGACGATGGTCCGTCTGGGAGGAAACAAAGTGATGCAGTACAAATCTCAAAACTACAACGATCTGAAGAAACATCATTTGGAGCAGGGGACACAGTTCGTCGATGCCACTTTCCCGGCTATCGATGGGATCATCGGCACTTCCAGCATCCCACCAAACATCGTCTGGAAGAGGCCCAAAGTGAGTTTCGCAAATGAATTTTCCTCAAAATTCCTTGTTAATTTATTTTTCTTTTTCTTTCTTTACCAACTCGTATGTGTAAGCTAACCAGTCAGCTACTTACCGACCTAGGTAGGTACCGGTGTTGGGAGGTTAGTAAAATCTCAACTAGGTAGGTACCGTACCTATGTCAGTAGGTAGGTAAGTGCCCATCAGTTATTTCTTCCTAAAAATACAAAACCTACGGCTGAGTTCGAACTTTGAAGTCATCAACTAAAATTCTAGGTATAATTCTTCCAACCTATTTAAAACCCGTAGAAATCGTGCGTGAAACACCTAAAATAGTCGAAGTGTGGTACCTACCTAATGTGTGTATTGCCAAGGAAATATTCATCAATTCGTGTTCACATTTACATTTTCCACTAGTTTTGGCTATTCTGTACTCAATTTTGGTTTATTATTTTCAATAATGAACCATTGGATATTGGAATCGAGCATGAAAAAAAAATTCTTACCCCCCCTCAAAATTTGATGGTTTACGTTTCAAGGTATGTAGAATCCAAAACTGCAATAAAAATATTTCTGTCTGTCCGCCGTACGCCGTACGGGCCACTTTTCTTAGTTACCATGAAAAAAAATTGATGAAATTCGGGTTATAGGTTCCGTTCGGCGTCTAGTTGGTCCTCGAAGCTCGACGTTACTGTGAGTCATCTCTAAGGGGTTCAAAATAGGGGTTGAAATTTTCAAAACGCCTATACCATTTTTTTACGTGAATATTTTTACGGTTTTAAATAGTTCTTGAACTTGCGAGTTTTTTAAGACCACCCGGAGCATCGTACGTCCAGCCGTTCGTTCACAGTAAGTCCCCGAAGTTTGCACCGACATTTTCGACACCGAGGCATTTTCGACTCCAGTATGAATGAAATTGTATACAATTAAAACCAAATCTCGTAACCAGAGACGCGCCCACAATAGGAAATTTGGTGGAGATAAAATCATTGGTAGGGATCACCTGATTATATTGGCGGAGTATGAAGTCGAGTTGGTTGTTCTGTGATATTATTTCATTTGAAAAAATGATGGCTCTTTTGGAGTTTGTTGATAGGTAGTGAAACTTGAACAAACGTTGGGTAAATTATTACTACACGATGGTAAATCATTACCCAACGGTAAATTATTACACAACGGTTCATTATACCATCTACGTAGAAGGGGCTGGAGTTTGTTGGTAGGTACTTTTGCAACTTTTTTCACTCCTCATCAACAATTTCTTTTCAGAACTTCATTATGTGTGTTTCTTTTTGTTAGGTACTGTTTGTCATCGGCAGAATTATTTTAGCAACATTTAACTCGTGATTTAGGTAGGTACCTAGTATTGAGTACGGGGTTAGGTACCTACTAACTTACGGAGGGTCTGCGATCTACATAATATGTATAGAATAGTACTATATAGACGGGTTATCTATACAGAGAGCTGTGATCTGTAACAGAAGGGTATTCTGTACAAAATAATAAACCGTTGTGCAGGGATTTGCAGCGTTTTTTCTACATAAACTTGGGTAGCATACTGATGTTTATTTCGTGTGATGCTGGTGATCATTATCGTAACCTGTCATGTTCAGTGGTGAAGCCGGGGGGGGGGGGGGGGGGTTAGTGGGGTCATGAACTCCCCCCCATTGGCTCGAAAAGTTCATCACAAAATTAAATCTTAAGAATGATAATAATCACGAAAGTAACAAACATATATATTATACAACAATAACAGGTTAAACGGTAAATCAAACGTGATTAAACTGTTCAATAATATTACGCTTATTTGATTACGCACGATCTGTCCCAAAAATTTGACCCGCTCTTTCTGACAAAAATGCTTATCGAAATAGTCCCTCACCGCCACCATCCCGCACTTCAGGAGAATAATACTGATTTTAGCCCTTCATACCAATTGCTGACCCCCAAAAATCCTTTTAAAAAAAATCCTGTGAAAAGCAACTGAAATGGTATTTTTCTGTCTTCACTCACTCTTCCATGCCACTTCCAGTGATTTTGTATATCAATTTTAGCAGTTTTTACCTACTTTTGACCCCTAAAAACTCAAATTTGACCCGCTTCAAATTTTTGAAAATTGCTCATCCTTTTGTTTGGCAATAAGAACATTTCGGCTAAATTTGGAATTTTTATCACGTGACCAAGGTCTGATATCGTCAGGAGTGACACATAAATTAATATATATTTAATATACGCATACGTTTTTGTTAAAATCTAAGGATGAAATCAGGATGATCTGAAACGGATTTGCCTATAAAATAATTTCAAAAACGTATGTTCTGAAAATATTGGACCCATTGCAATACCCTCATTTTCCTTGAAAATTCGCGAACATTGTTTCCAAATAAATGTTGTATTTCTTCAGTTTATCTTACCTAACGTTATATGTGACATTTAGTGCTTTGTTAAATTTAATTTAAATTCAGCTTTCTTTCTTTGTCAAACCTTACTAACGAATTTTCAAAGAAAATAGAGCTATTGCAATGGGTAACATTTTCAGAACATGAATTTTTGAAATATTTTTATAGGCAAATCCGTTTCAGAGCAACCTCAGTTCATCCCTAGATTTTAACAAACATGTATATATTATTTATATTTATGTGCCACTCCAGATGATATCTGTCCTTGGGTAGGTACATGGTAAAAATTCCAGATTTCTTCAAAACGTTTGTATTGCCAATCGAAAGGATAAGTTCGAAGATGAGCAATTTTCAAATACCAAGGGGATCAAATTGGAGTTTTTAGGGGTCAAAAGTCGGTAAAAACGGCTAAAATTGCAAGCAATTGCTATAAAATCACTGGAAGTGGTATGGAAGGGTGAGTAAAGACAGAAAAATACCATTTCAGTTGTTTTTCACACAGAATAGGGGTCAGATTTTCACTTTTGTGGGTAAAAAATTGGTATTAATGGTAAAATCAATATTAATTCACCTGACGTTGTGTGGGATGATTAATCACGACGGAGGGACTACCTCGATGATAAAACTATTTTTATCAAAAGCAAGTGGGTCAAATTTGACTTTATTAGGGTCAAACATCGGTAAAAATGGCTAAAATCACGAAAAACTATATAATTTTAAGAAAAATGGTATGGTTTCCTCGCTTTATGATCTTTTTACGCAATATCAGGAATATTTCTTTGAAAATTCGCCTTGCTACATGACAGGAATTTTTTTTTCTATTTCCGATAACCCCCCCCCCCCCCCCTCCCCATTCAACAATCCCGGCTACGCCACTGGTCATGTTTATATTGATGTTTTAAGGATCTTCTTTCTCAATACTGGTTGATGGGAGTTTGAAGGATGACTGTCAGAGAGCAGTTGAAAGCTTGTGTTTTCATTGAATAACTATCTCAAAAACACCTGGATCTCAAGTAACCTGTCATGTTTAAATAATTAGTAAGTTTAATAATTTTATTTGTATACAACCAATGTGTATACACAACAACTGGTTTTTTAAATTAATTACCTTTAGGTTCGAGGATACGTAAACGGGATTATCCATATCGGTAGAGTAATCCGTATTATACTCGTAGATAGCTCCATGAAGGTGTCTAAACCGTTGCTTAGGTTTTCTATGATAGGTAGATTCTGAAAGTGGGAACTTAAGTACCGTTCTAGATAGCGTTGTTCAGTTGGAAAATGTGGACATTTTTCCCAGTTATGTTACTGTGCTATCCATTAACTCGCGCGTGAAAAGAAAATATAAATAAATGAATAGGTTGGTAAGCGAAGTATAATAAAATGGAATTAAAGTAATTTTTCTCATTTTGTGAACCAAGGTGGGACGGATTTGTGATTATGTCTTCCAAAATAAAAATTTTGACTTTCCTTTTGAGTTTTAGGCCTCAAGGAGCAAACTCAGTCCCGCTTCTCACTACCTACGTACCGACCTTATTTCATATAGGTAAGGTGGACACAGAACGCATAATACCTTATTACCTGTTATTATTGCCTTATTATATGTTCTGTGGTTACTACCCGTTGCACTGGATAGACTTGGTATCTTGAGCATTCCCTGGTATCGATATTTGTAGTCAATAGGTAGATATTGATATAATGTGGAGCCTATGTTCCCAACCCCCTCCAACTTCTTTCCAGGTGTAAATTATTGTCAATGTCAACCGAAATATAACATCTACCGACAGAATAGAACACGCTGATTTTGTTGTCAATTTTAGTGACGGACTAATCGAAATTAGGCTCGATTGGTTGATATTCTAAATGGTAGGTAAGTACATCGTAAAGACCTACTTTAGCTCAAGCCTCAGTTTACCTACCTACCAAGAGTCAAAACATGAATGAATGTCTACCTATAATTCATTAAAGTGAACTCGTTCTACCTCCAAGCTGTCCATCGACAGTGGAGTTTCAAATACCGTGATCTATGGTAGTACTTGATCATCAGGAAATTTACACTTTTTTGGTTGCCTAGTTTTCTTAGCTTTCCACGTTTTTGCTGATCGTCAACCTACTCTCGTCTTTCGCATTGCTGATGTGAAAGTGGGTAGTCGTTTTTGAAAGCCTTCTGATGTGTGGGATTTGCCCTTCATGCGACTTGGCACCCTTTAAAAGTCACTTGGAAACGTCAATACGGTCTGGGCCGATCTAATATTCCTGACGAACCTTGGAGATGTATTAAAGAGGGCCAAGGTTTGGGATTTGGAAGTTACTTAGTATTTACCTAAAACTAAAGAGTAGGTACTTAACCAAAATAAATGCGCTAACTATCTAAAGAAGACGGAAAAAAGTTTTGTAGGTAGGTACAATAATTAGGGTGCTGCTTATGAAACGTGACTATTATAAATTTGGGCAAAACTTCTAATTTTTATTGGAACGCGAAGAAATGGGTAGTTTTACACTTTATAATTTTCTCCTCCCACCTCTTGTTCATAGTACAGACTAGTGGAAATGTGTTTGCTTTGAGATTATCGATTCCTTGTGATCTAATAGCATTCATAACCGCAAATGATCTCCGAAAGGGGTCCCAAGTGATCAGAACGGTCGATTTGGCCTTCAGGAAAATTAGCTTCGTGAAATATGATGAAATAGTGACAAATGACCTCCAGCTTAGGTACATAAATGAACCTGCGGTCAATGTTTTGGAACGGGGCCGAAAAGGGCCTTCATCACCTCGTCGTCTGTTGACCCTTCCCGGATTCGAAATTCGATAGGTCAATTGGGTTAATGACGTGCCACAGGTGTTGTGGAAGCGACCCTCTGCTGGCAGTGCAGATCGATCTATCGATTCAGCACTTCAGCAGCTTGTCTCAGCCTTTTGAGTATAACCCAATTTTGTTGGCTGACGTTTCCAGGTGATGTATGGCATGAGTCAGAACCTGCCATTTGTTGGGATAAGAAAAATATGAGAGAACGAACAGGGAGGAAGAGAGGTTGTTGGGAGAGGGGTTGTGCTTAGAAACTTATCCGAATTCGGTATCATTGATTATTCCTATTTTGAAAACCAATAATTTTGAGACAGAACCAAAATCCAAATGTGCGTTGATTGTTAATGAGAGATCATGAGTTTGGTAGGCGTCTACGTGTAAATCCATCCTCAGTATGTAATTCATCAGTAATCTTCGAGGTTACAAATAAAACAAGTAGTGTCCTGCAGGAACCGAGGTAGCAGACAGAGGCCCTGTTAATATTCTGGTCCAAGGCAGAATAATTACGTTGGGGTTCAATGAGCGAGGAGTTGGGTACGCGAAAACATGTCCTTTAGATTGGTATGTACTTGTACTCCTACTCCTTGGAACGCAAGGCAGCACATCCTCGAAAAACGCTTCAAATTATTACACAGAGGTTTATTATTTACCTGTATAGATGCCCCTTCTGCGTAGATCACTGTTTTCTGTGGTCAGTACTCTCAAGTTTCCCCTAGGAAAGCCCTAAATGGGGTACTGGACCCCGCCCCGGAATAAAAGTTTCATACAAATGCGCGGGATTCACTAATTCAATCATTAAATTATTTGTATGCATTCATGAAGCATAAGGTAAACAATAAACCGTTGTGTAATAATTTACCTGTATAGGTGCCCCTTCTACGTATATAGCATAATAAACCTTTGTGTAATAATTTGCCCAATAATACTTCAACGTTTGTTTGTTCAAGTTGCAAAAGTACTTACCTATCAAAAAAATCCAAAAGATCCCATCGTTTTTCAAATGAAATAATATTACAGAACAACCAACTCGATTTCATACAGCCGTCCGTGATTATAATCAGGCGTTCCCTAGCGATGATACAGTTTCATTCACGATCATGTTGACGAAGCTTTTTGGTGCAAACGAACGGCTGGTCGTACATGCTCCAGGTGGTCTAAAAAAAATCTTTAGTTCAAGATCAGTTTAAAAACGTAAAAAAAACCATACCCTTCTATCGAAAGTTTTCGTTTTTTCACCCCTTAGAGATGACTGACAGTAACGCCGAGTTTCGCGGACCAACTAGACCCACAACGGAACCTACTAACCAAATGCTATTAATTTTGGTTCATGGTAACTGAGAAAAGTGCGAAGTATGGCAGACAGACAGGAATTTTTTATTGCGTTTTCGGATTCTACATAGGTACCTTGAAACGTAAACCATACAATTTAGGGGGGGGGGGGGGGGTATTTTTTTTTTAATTTTTTTTTTTCATGCTCGATTCCAAAGGATTATAATTGAAAATAATCAAAATGCATGGCAATTACCAATATTGATGGTGACGTATGGAATTACTCACCTCGACATCATTCTAATGAGCTCTTCTAAAAAGCAGGTTTGATATAAAACTATGAACTGACGATTCAGTGTTTCTTCGTCTCATCTAATTGGTATAGAAAATAGATTTTCATGGCCCATCATGTACCATGATTTGAATCGATAGAATTTTAATGTAAACCGGCTATAGCTTGCAGAAAGTTTTATTTGATTTGAATCAAACTTGGTATGAGTGGTTACTTGGTATGCCTATACTACCTATTGTATAGTATTTAGGTGATTATGATTGTTTGCCTATAACAGTTTTTAAGTCAAAAATCAATAAAATTTGTTATTTGTTGCATTGATTGAGAAGAAAATGGTGTCAATATCTTCGATTAGTAGGTTGGTTGTTCTCTATGGTGGTACTATATTATGTAGGTGATTATGCTTAAAATTTGCCTATGAACAGTTTTTAAGTCAAAGATCAATAAAATTTGTTATTTGTTGCATTGATTGAGAAGAAAATGGTGTCAATATCTTCGATTAGTAAGTTGGTTGTTCTCTATGGTGGTACTATATTATGTAGGTGATTACGCTTAAAATTTGCCTATGAACAGTTTTTAAGTCAAAAATCAATAAAATTTGTTATTTGTTGCATTGATTGAGAAGAAAATGGTGTCAATATCTTCGATTAGTAGGTTGGTTGTTCTCTATGGTGGTACTATATTATGTAGGTGATTATGCTTAAAATTTGCCTATAACAGTTTTTAAGTCAAAAATCAATAAAATTTGTTATTTGTTGCATTGATTGAGAAGAAAATGGTGTCAATATCTTCGATTAGTAAGTTGGTTGTTCTCTATGGTGGTACTATATTATGTAGGTGATTATGCTTAAAATTTGCCTATGAACAGTTTTTAAGTCAAAAATCAATAAAATTTGTTATTTGTTGCATTGATTGAGAAGAAAATGGTGTCAATATCTTCGATTAGTAAGTTGGTTGTTCTCTATGGCGGTACCTACTTACAGCTACGGTTTGGAATTCCAGGATATCTGCGAGAATCCTCGTCTGGTTGAAAACGTTGACACTCCACTCGCAATCCACCCAGGGGAGCTGAGCTGTGGTTGGGTCGTATCCGCTATATCAGTGCTTTCTCGAGTCAACGAGCTTAGAAACAAAGTAAGGAATGTTTACCAAGTTCCTGATGAAAGTAGATAACTATTATCATTTTACATTCGTTTGAGCAAACCTGCATTCAAAACGTTCGCCTTCGTAGAAGTGGATTGCGAAGATTCACAATATTCTGTGGATGAGTCGATACAATGGGTGTGCTGGCGGAGGGGCGTACATGCGGTCCTCACATAGTCACTAGGCTGAGCACTCATCCCTGGATGACCATAACCGTCTCAAAGCCTACCTGTATGGTAAGCCGTCCATTGGAACTGTGTTCTGCATTGTCCAAAGTTGTTCACGCAGAGCGTCAAGGTCCCATAATATGAACTGAACGGGACCCACGTCCAGCGAGTTCGGCCTTGTTCTGTCCATCCTGGGACGGATCCTGGTTGAGTGGAATTTTCTGGCTCATTCGGCCGCAATTCCCCTGCCGAGTGATTGTTGAGAAATTACGAACATGAACAGGTTCATTGTGGCCACAACTGATGAACCAAGCTCAGGTAGGCGAATGTTGGGCCGTTTTGCCTGCAGTCCGTCAGATGGTTGTGCACCTTGCCAGGAAGTACATATTGGTGATAATTGTTGATGCTTTTTGATGATTTCCTTTATTTGTGGATGAAAACATTTGTGCAAAGGTGAGATTTCAAAGTAGAGCATAGAATGTAAGAATGAGAAACATAGGTACTATATGGTCAAGCGAAATCCCTGGATTACATGTCTCGGCCTTAGTATTATGGGTGGAATTAGTTGTCCATGTCCATAACAGGTAGTATTTTCTAAGATAGCACGAAAGAGAGGATTTTTTCAATTACGTAACAATCCGGGCCATTGGGGGAAATTAAGAAGCGACATTCCCCGTATTAACAAAGTTTGAGCAGTGATCTAAATATATGGAACACGAGACTATGCGGCCAGATTAAAGAAAGACGGTTTGTTGGGACCATTGGGTTGTGGGTTATGGTGGTTCACGGATTTTACGGTTGTGTATGTGCAGTCGCTACTACTGATCCAAATACGAAGAAATTCATATGGGACCATCTAGGACCTAACCCCGAACTACCAACAAAAGTTGAGCAGAAATGCGTGCACACACATTTAACACATACATATTTACCCAACTACCTGAAGGAGCTGAAATTTCAATTTTTTCGATAGATTCATGTTCATCTTGCTCGAAATTAGAGAAATCCGCTTTTCCCCCATCAAAATAATGGAATTGTCTAAAAATAGTAAAAACAAAAACATAGGTAAGGCCACTTCTGTGGGGCCGAGCCTAAAACCCGAATTAGTTGTGTAGTTCTGCTGTTAGAATGCGCTGTGAGAGGCCAAATCTGAGAGGTCCTTCATGCTGTCATAAAATTTGCTTCCTTCAGCCAACACAGAAAGAAATGTCTCGGATGATCGATAACATTACGGAGTTTCGTAACAAGGTTGTTACCATAGTTGGTATAAGTGCATGTTCACTTCGGGGCCGTGCTCTTTAGATCTCTGATCTAAAACCTCTAACCTTCATAGGTAGAGGTAGGTTAGTCTTTCTACCAATCATTTATTCCTTCTACTTGTAGGTTGTTCCAGATTATTGGGAGCAAGAGTGGAACGAGAAAACATACGCCGGTATATTCCACTTCAGATTCTGGAGGTTCGGAAGGTGGGTCGACGTTGTCGTTGATGATCTTCTCCCAACAGTGGATAACGTTTTGTTAACCACTCAAAGCAGCTCGCAGAACGAGTTTTGGGTCTCACTTCTAGAGAAGGCTTATGTAAAGTGAGTAGTTCAAGAGTTGATTTCCTACTCTAATTATTTTTGATCTTACACTTGAACCTATTAATCACTCTAAACTAGTAGGTAAATACGTACAAGTTGGCACTCGCGCGCGCGCGCGTGTGTGTGTGTGTGTGTGTGTGTGTGTGTGTGTGTGTGTGTGTGTGTGTGTGTGTGTTGGTGGGTGGGTTGAGGGAATATGGAATTAAACGGTCAAATTTTTCTCTCTGATTTTAGCCAGAAATACTTTTATTTCTCGTGAGTTGTCTCGTTAGAGCATTACAGTGAGTGGTGTGCGGGGAGGGATTGTTTCTGATACGAATAAGACGCAGTTTTCTTGAAATTTTATAGGGGACATAGCTTCAGAGTCTACTAAAGTAGTCGAATAGAAGCTTTTTTTTTACACTTGAAAGAATTTTTTTCTCCAAAATTTCCACTCGCGTTTTGCGTTCTAGAGCTTTTTTAACAAATTTGGTTCACATGAATAACTTCCACAGTTAAAATCTTGTTTTGCTGAAATTTTAAGGCATCATGCGGGTTGAGCCTTAGATGGATTCCCTATGAATTGTTGTGGGCAGACAACACTGTGGCTCGTAAGGAGATGACGCTCCGGAAGGCGACGTCACCCAGCTGATAAGCGACGTGGAAGTAAAGGAAGAGGAGGAGGGGGACGGACCCGTGTCGCGGCACTGTAGGCTGTGTGCGTGAGGCGATCCGTGTGAACAATACACCGTAGAAACTGAGACCCCTACCTGTTTTTTTTTTTTTTTAATTATTACCCTGGTTCCTTGAGTAGGAACAGTAGTTCTCGAAGAGAACACCGAAAGATAAGCGACAGTGTTGTCTGCCCACAACAGAATTTCAGAACGATCCAATAATTAGTATGGCCACTGCGTATGCACAGACGCGAAATCCACAAGTTTTTTCTCAAAAAACTACGGCCCGATTTTGATTAGATTTTCAGGAACTTTTCTTCAAATTACTCTGAGGAATTTTCGTTCTGCTTTTTCAAACTACACGTTATGCTTTATGCATAAAAACAGTTCAAAAATGAAAGGTAGAATAAATTCTTGAATCCACACTGATCTTTACTGAATTGATTTTGTTTATCATACGATTGTGTTATCGATAAGAGGAAGCTATGTGCCATTAAACTTGGCAGACGTTTTTGAATTGATTCTGTCTCGTTATTTAATACACTTTAGGAAACTGGTCTGAGTGATAATTATGTACGAATATACCTACCATGCACCTTCTAGTGGGCTTCTCCTGTAATGCATTACAATAATTATATTCCTAGTAAGCAATAAAATCCACTTGCTCATTTCTAGATTGCATGGTTCGTACGACGCATTGCGGGAAGGACAACTATGTGATGCGTTGGTTGACTTCACTGGCGGCGTTTGTGAAACGATCGACCTCACTGCTGGAAGGTATGACATCATTGAAGACAAACGAGCTCAGCTATTTGATCTCCTCTACAAAGAAAATATGGAGCACAGCATCATTTGCTTCTCGGTTACTGTGAGTATTCGGTTTTGGTCTAGCATTCAATTAGGAGTTCCCTTTTGGGGGATCATATATTATTTCGATTTCGATAGTAGGGGATAATCTGCTATGGAAAAGTGCTCAGAAAAAGGGTACATTATTGCACAACTGGAGCTGGCCGGGGAATTACAATTTCATAAATATGCGGTGGATTCAAGAATTCTGTCACTAATTATTTGTTGTTATTCATTAAGCATAACATTTGTTCAAGTTAAAAAAAGTAGGTACCTATCTACAAAATCCAAAATAACTATTATTCTTCAAATGAAATAATATCGCGGAACAAAAACCTCGATTTCATACAGCCATGCGTGATTATAATCAGCCCCTAGCAGTGATGTCTGGGCTGGATATATACCGTTTCATTCATGATCATGTTGGCGGAGCTTCTCGGTGCCTCTACTGGCTGTCGTCAGCTGTATTGGGATGTCCATTTCCACATGCTCGGTATAGTTTCCCATTCATAAACTGAGATGAAACAAAATGATTCTGAAATGCTAGCTTATTTTAGGACAACCCTAAGAAACATGATCTACACGAACCAGAATTGTAATAATCTCAAGAGGATACAGCGAATACAACTAAAATGAATCGGACACGCGAACCACGTCAGTCTAAGAACAATATTGACACTGCTTGGTTACTTTTGGTAGTAACTATGGGGTTACTACCATCCACTACACTACTCCCCTCTTCGGGGAGCATATGGCCTTCATTGGGGTAAGTTCTCTTCGTTGAGATTTGGTTGGATGTTCTCCTCGATGTCAAGCGCTCCTGTACGTCCCCTCAAATGGTCCGCATGTTTGTTGGTGGTTCTTCCATCAATCATCACCTCGTATAGAGTGGAACCAAGCCTCCTCATGATCGTTCCCGGAACCCAGATCTTTTTAGGACGCTCTCTGCACCACACTTCGTCTCCCCCTGCAAATTCCCCAAGTTGTGTTCCACGATCATGGTATTCTTTTTTAGACCATTTTCTGCGTTCCATTTCATCCCTTGGGTAGGGTATCACGTTGTCCATTATTGAGGGCAGTCGACATCCTAGGAATAGGTGAGCAGGTGATCTACCAGTTTACCGATATGAAAATAAAACATCATTCTGAGCATCGTTTGTTGGAATTCCTTCACGTTTGGCAGCTTTCATTCTCGACTTTACCGTTCTGATGAATCGTTCCGCTGTCCCGTTGCTCTTTGGATGATGGCGGAGAGAAAGTATGTGTCATTCCACCTTCTTCTACAAACTGCTTAAATTCCCTTGACGTGTATGGCGGTCTGTTATCTGACACAAGTTTTCGTGGATAACCATAGGTGCTGAACTATTTCTTCAGCGTGTTTATCACGTTGGCAGCCCTGATATTCTTCAAAACAGCCACTTCTGCCCACTTTGAGTAGGCATCAACCCCCACTAACCAATATTGGCCTTCTATCGACCCAGCGAAATCTAGATGTACCCTCTCCCATGCCCTGTTTGGTATGTTCCATGGATAAAGTGGTATTGTGGGCTCTTCCGTTCTATTTTCTTGACACTATCAAACGCGTCCAAATCTTCGCCCATCTTTGGCCACCACACATAATATTGGGCCAACTATCGCATCGCTACCCTCCCAGGGTGGCCTCGGTGCAGTATGCTTAAGCAGTTTTTTCTGAGTGATGTCAGAATTATTATTCTTCCTCCCCGAACTAATATTCCTTCTTCTATCCCAATTTCATCCTTGTTCCTTGCATATGGTTTCATTTCGTCTGATGAACTGAATGGCCATGATGTTTGTACGTATTCCATGATTTTCTTGAGGATGGGATCTCTCTTGGTCTCTTTCTGAACTGCTTCTTTTGATATCACTACATTGAGACAATCAGGACCCCTGCTTTTATCGTAAGTATTTTGGCTTCTCCTTCCTCCACAGGTAAACGTGACAGGTGATCAGTGATCGCTATGTCTCTATAAATCTCATTTTTCACCAAACAACCGTTCCAATGGTTTATGGTCCGTTATCAACGTGAATTTTCTACCAAATATGTATTGGTGGAATTTCGACACTGCATACACCAGTGCAGCCGCTTCTCGGTCAATTGGTGCATAGTGTTTCTCTGCTTCTTTCAACGTTCGGGACGCATAGTAGATGGGCCTTTCACTCCTATCGGGGTATCGATGTAATAATACTGCTCCCAATCCACTCTCTGATGCATCCGCCATCACTACTATAGGTAGTGTTTCGTCATAAGGAACCACCGTGCTCTTACTGCTCAACTTGTTCTTTGCCTTATCAAATGCTTGTTGTTCTTTTTCCGACCACTGCCATCGTGTCTTTGTTCCTGTGAGTTTATGTAATATTGCACAGTCAGCATGCAGTCTGGAACAAATTTTTCATAGAAGTTTATTGCTCCTAAAATGCACGGAGTTGTGTTACATTCGTGGGCGCTGGGCATTTTTTAATGGCACAAAAATGTGCATTTCTCTCTTTTTAGTCTTAACCCAGCCTCTCGTAATCTTATGAATACCGCCCTTAACATTTCCATGTGTTCTTCCCGATTCGGTGCTGTCACAACTACGTCATCGATGTTCACTGCTACTCCCTTCTTCAATCCATGAAGCAGACTTTCCATATATCTCTGGAAAATTCCCGGAGCCGTTGAGATTCCGAAGGACAGGCGTTTGTCGTGTTCGGTAAACTGAAACCCGATATACCAACTGAGCCCCGGTGCATTCCCCTGGACGGTGAACTGAAACCCGGTGACCTCTTCAGGTAAAAGCAGAGCAATCATACTTTCCTTCCCATTTTCTGCAGACTTAGGACTGCCCACTGCTACGATTTTTTTTGTAATGCTATTTTTACAGCTTTTCTTTTAAAAAGGCTATTAAAATAAGTGTTAGGAATTTTACGTAGCTGTAGGTATGGTTAGAAATATGCCAGTTCATGCAATAATGCAGATGCCTGTGGTCTACATTTCTCTCCAGAACAGTCCCTAAAAACAGTGATTATGTTGTCCTTCATTTATGAATTCTAGTTCAAATGCCAAAAGGTATTGTAAACGAAGTTCGTACGTGATAAATTTTTTAGAGTTAATATATAGTAATATAACACTCACCATTTCTTATCTTCGTATATGACCTGCATCCCCGTTCGCAACACAACCATCTTTCTACGCCGTCACTCAACACTTTTTGTTTTCGGAATCGGTAACCATTTTCAGTAAGGTGTAGAGTGCCCCGTTCACTACGCATCGATTCCATATCGACAACTAACCAAGAGATGTAGGCAGCCGGCAGATGTGTTATCAGGTTAACCCCACCGGGTTTGAGTTGTATGTTTGTCAACAAGGACCCGGGTTTGAGTTTACTGGTCCAGGTATTCAAACGGATTAGCGGTTTTCAGTTTACCGCCAATCGGCGTTTGTAGCCGAAATAGCCTATGTGTGTAGCAATAACTACACATTTCCGGCTATGTTCGTCAATTTCCATTTGTAAGTACGCATCCCGCAAGTCCATCACAGAAAACATTTCGCCCCCTACAAGTTTTGCCGTCAACTCTGCAAACGTTGGCATTGTATGGCTGTCAATTACCATGGCTGGATTGATAGTCACCCGAAAATCTCCACATATTCGTACGCCACCTTGCTTCTTTGGGGCTACTACGGTCGGGGTGCTCCATTCTATTGCTGTCGTGGCTGGATCTACTGTTTCAAGAGCTCCCTCTTTCACCAGTCGTTCCAATTCCATTTCTACCGGTTTCTTCTGAGGAAATGGCAGCCGTCGTGCTTTCAGTGCTCTAGGTTCTACACCCTCCTTTATATGAATGGTTGCCTTATATCCTTTAATGGTTCCCAATGATTCATCAAACACGTCACTGAATTCATACAACTTACCGATCGTTGTGTTACAATCAACGGGTACCCCATTCCTCTCATTCTTCACCTTTAGAATCTTCACTTCATCTGGCAACTCAAGGTTGAAACTAAGAATCCACGGCAATCCAAAAAAGTGGTACATCGGGCTCATCCATTACAACTACTTGGAGCCTTTTTGTCTGGTTTCCTAACTTTACTTGGACTCCAGTTTCCCCAAGAGTCTTCAACTGCCTTTTACCAAATCCTTGGATTTTATTTGTGGGGTACAGCACAGGTTTCCCCATTTTCTGCCATATGTTCTTGGTGATCGTTGATACGAGTGCTCCCGAATCGAACTCCATTCTGCAAAACTCTCCATTGATTTCATCGTCAATTACTGCTCTTTCTGTCTTCTTTATCGTCGGATATTCATGCAGCTCCGCGGTTTAGAGCGATTTTATGGCTTCTTCTTCACTGCTGCTGACGGGACTTTCATCATCTGACAGTTTTCTTACCTTTTTCTGCTTACAAAACTTGGCAAAATGTCCTACCACATTGCAAATGTTGCATGGAAATTTGAGTGCTGAGCAGAACCCTTTATCCATGCCATCTCCCACATTTGTTGCATTTTTCCGATCTGGCCTACTGTTTCTGCTCTCTGCTGTTGTCAGCCCTTTCTTGTTCCCCTGATCGCGATCATCAACTTTATTAATGTCCTTACAACCCTCTGCCTTCTCCAGCACCAGTGCCATATTGAGCACGTCTTTGAAGGTCACCGCCCCTTTTGTCACTGTGCTAGCACTTGGCCATCTTACCCGAGTTTCCATCTCAGTCCATTTATGATTCACTTCGGCCACAAACCTGTCTCGTAGTCGTTCATCTACGAATCCTGGTGCGTAATCACACTTCGCACTCAGCTCCCTCAGCCTAGCTGCAAAATCAGTGAACATTTCAAACGACTGCCACTTGGCTCGTTCAAATTCAATTCTTGCTTCAAACACCGTTGTAGTGTGCTGGAAAATTTCACTAAACCCCTCTTTATATCTTCGTATGGTACCTCGTCTATATCCTGTGGCAGAAAATGATTAGTTATTTTTTGCAATGGTTCTGTCCCCACATAAGCAAGTAGCAGATCCCGTTTCATCTGAAGACTTCTGTCCGACTCCTCATCCTAGCCCTTTTACTCGACATACTCTTTCGAATCTATTGATATAACTTCTCCAATTTTCCGCACTGTCATATACAGGAAAACTAAACTTCTGCACGCACCTTTCCAATCCTTTGACTTCGTCATCATCCGATGCATTAGGCCCGTTCTTCCCACCTGCCTGCTTCTTTTTTTTTCATCCTCGTCGCCATTGAAATGCTAGCTTATTTTAGGACAACACTAACAAACATGATCTACACGAACCAGAATTGTAATAATCTCAAGAGGATACAGCGAATACAACTAAAATGAATCGGACACACGAACCACGTCAGTATAAGAACTATATTGACACTGCTTGGTTATGTTTGGTAGCAACTATGGGGTTACTACCATCCACTACAGATCAGATTCCTTACTTCATTTCATGATTATCATCAAGGAATTGAAGGGAAAGACAAAACTCGTGGTTTAATTACTTTATTAAAGGTCATTATTTATTATTAAAAGGTAAAAAAATATTAAGTACAAAAGCGAAAAGCCTAGTTACATGTCAGTACGCCACAGTTACGTATGTAACTCACGTTTGTATCTGTTACCACATCCAGTTAAACCTGCCTATCCCCCTAGTTTAGTAGGGAAGTATAATTTTCTTAGGCTTGCCGTCCACCACCATCGATTGGGTTGGCTCACATTGACTGTGGTATTGCATTTCCTTGAACTCCAACACCTACTTGTACAACATGCTATTGATTGTAGTTGATGACTGCCTATTCAAAATTCGACTAGACTCCAAAGTATCTCGATGTTCCCACAATGATATCTACCTGCTAAGGAGAGAAACGTTTCACCCTTTTCAACGTACGTACCTACCTACGTAGTAGGTAGAAACGTAGGGAGAAACGTAGTAGGTACCTACCTAAAAGTCTGTTGTCACTAATGTATTTTTACATAGCAGCTAATGTATTTTTACATAACAAAGCATCAGTGGCTTCATGGGGAGCGTGAGGTTTGACACGTCTCTCCACCAGTGGATAAGGAAAGGAGAGTCTGTAGACAGTAGGCACCTCTTATGCCATAAAGCTTCTTAGCAAGCCTCCTAGTAAAATTTTTCACAGGGGACACATTCGTGATCTGATGGTGATTACTGAGTTTCTGTCCAAATCTTTGAAAACCTCCTGACAACAAATATTTTGTTGTATGGAACAGCCCTGTCTTGTAGATGGTGTTTTAGGTTGTTTCTTACAAGTTTCACTTTTAAGTTGGCCTTTGATTTCTCTCCTCACGTAGGTAATCAATGCTTTTAGGTGTGCCTACGTACCTATAATGTTTCAAAAATATTGGGTATAATAAAAGGCACCTATTAGCAAATAGCTGATCAAACTTGCGAATCCTCTACAAAAATTATTGTTGGATGTATTTGAAATCGTTTGCTATCGCAGATTTTATCATTCGTAGGGATGTTTTAGTTTGACCTCATTGTACCATTTATTCTATTGCCTCTCTATTAGCAGCTGCAAATTCCTAGTTCACTGAGAAGATAATTTTTGGTAACTCACTGCCGTTTTTCAAAATTATTTTATACATCCGGTTGGACTGCGAATTAATTACCTAAGTGTTATTGGCTATTAAGAACTTAACGTGGAGGCTTTCACTGGAAGATTTGATAGCAATACCTTTCTAAGCATGTGGTTTAAACAAAACCATCCAACCAGTGATTTCATAATGGGGCATTCCAGTCATTTTTATTTATTTATTCATGTTTTTGAGAAACAAAATTTCTTGAGGTTAACGAAAATAAGGTCAGTTCGCCGGGAACTCGTTAACATGAAGTTGAAGAAGTAAATGGAAATTGGGAGTTTGGATGTAGACACATAGATCTGAGCCTATTGGCTTCTGTTGAAAGGAAGCAGTAGCATCCCTGCTGGAAGTGCAAGACAATTGAAACATAACCAACACTTTATCTCATTTCACGTGAATATATGAGGTAGAAAACGTAAGAACTGGTAGTTATAAGAAAAAAACATGAATGAACAGAACGGGGATGGCAAGGGAGTTGAATGATGAAGTTACATTGCAGGCAATAGAGCTGTAATGGATCAGTATTGATATCATATCGTATAGCATCCACGCGCCAGCTTCCCTGTTAGGTAGTCATATTTTCTCGCCCTTCTCAGATTCGTATTTTTTTAAATTTTGTATTTCCTTCCTCCTAATACGATAGTATTTCTTTTCGTACTCTCCATTCTTTTCACGCTTCCTAGAACTGAAAACTGCCCAAAACGATCCTATTCTCACACCCACTGGAATACCCCACTGTAGGAAATCTTACAAATGGAGGGGGGATGCTCTTTCCCATTCTCAGAAGAATAGTTGAAGACATCAAGTTGTTGGCTTCAGCCTTTTTATCGGTGGACGGAAGTATTTGACATAGATGCCAGCAAACGTCATTGCCATAACGTGTGTTATACCCATGATGTATAAAGCGTAGTGGTACCAGAATCCATCCCACTTTGCCCACAAGACCCATAGAAGCGTTAGGCTTAAATTTTCCACACAGCTGAAGATGAAAAACAAGCCGTAAAATAAGAAGGACTTGCGGAACTGAATGCCGACCTCGACAAGGCAGAAGATGAATACCAATGACATGAGCATTTTTAATGGAATCGAGGACTTGCAATCAGGCGTAGGCAAGATGTAAAGGAGTGTGAAAAAATAGTGCCCAGCGCAGACTCCCAGGACGATCAGCGGGTAAAACCAGGCTGCTAGAACTAGAGCCAGAACCCTTCCTAGCAGGAACAGCAACCAAAATAGGAAAGCGGTGACTTTACCAATGGGATTGTCTTCATCCATTACCTGAAATAAAGTAACATTATGTAGAATGCCCTTCCTAGGCCGGGTCAGCAATGTTCCTTTTGAAAATCTCTCTTACTTTGGTCCATTTCCTTCTAATGGGCAAACCATTCCCAGATGTACCGCTAGCGAGCAGCACCGTGGGTTCTTCCGTGTCTACTGCGTCTTGATCCGCCTTCCAAACTCTATCCCTCCCGCCTTTTGCTTGCGTTTCATATCTTTGGTAGGAAGTTGTTACTAGAGATAAGCTCATTAGTGAGGTGATGATACTCAGAACTTGCATCTTTTCTGCAACAGTAGATAGATACCTCAGTTAGATTCAATAATCATATTCCACTCATAAATATGGCAACAATGAAATTCATATAATCAAGTAGGTACCATTAATTTGGTTCGCGACCGTCAAGGTAAAGAAAGCTCACCCACATAGCCAGGCCACCAGCAGTTTTGCCTGTTGCCTCAGAAAGAAGTTTTACTGTGGCTACTGGGAAAACTGGTACAAATAACACTGGAAATAATGTCTGCATTGTCTACTAACAAGCCCAAAAGTCCCTACTTTTCGTTATAAAATCAATAAGCCTACGAGCTCTTCCTCTTCAACAAAAAAAAGCACAACTTTGAGCCTTTTACAAGGGAAATCCATATAGTGGTCTCAATTAAAACGTTCTGAGTTTAATATTCCAGTCTTTGTAATGGCAATGCGCTCTAAAACTATGGCCATTTGGCAGCGAGGCATCTGGAACAGCCACTGGCCATTTGCCAGTTGAACGACCTATAATAAAAATGGCTGAATCAAAAGAACTGGATAACAGTAGTCGAGAGGACAGGTGCTGCTTTCTACCCACTGACTCGCTGTAGCACTATATATATTGTACAACTACTTCAACTCGTAACTACCTGGATTTAGCTTGACTGGAGCCATTCCCATTTACCTAAGATATTATCCAGAGAGGATGATGAGAAAAATCAAATGCTTCTAGCCAGTAATAGACACAGAGAGACAGCGCCTACAGGTTACTCTTAAGAAGTCACTTAGGTTCACGAGTTTATAAGTTTTCATAGGAATAAACATTGGTAAAATCCTGGGAAAATCCCCACGTAGTGGGGGTACTTAACGAAAAATCCCATCTGACAACGCTGTCTAATGGACAAACAAAACCTACTCGTGCACCCAACACTTCAGCCTAATGATAAGTAGGAATAGGAATTTTGTAATATTCTAACCATTAGTTTGAAGTGTTGGGTGCACGAATAGGTTTTGTTTGTAAAACGAAATCTTGATGGCAATATAAGCTCTGTTCATGCAGTCCCTCAGAGCTTGTTCAGAGCAACCCAGGCATGCGCAGTAAGGGTGAGGCAAAGATTCGCTGTTCGTGCAGACCCAGGGCGAGCTCCAAGCCAAGTGGTCCAGTGTTCATGCTGTCCTGTGGCAGATGTTTCGGTGTTGGTGCTGGCCACGGGGCTTCCTCCGAGCTGATCTGAGCAAGCCCTCCCGTGCCCCACACGGAGACCAGGGGCAGCTGAGCCCTGCCGTTCCACACATGCGCCATCGACATGCCCTTGACCCGTTCGAGCTGCCTGTGCTCCGAACAAGCTCCAGGTTCACCCTACTCCAAGCGAGCGTGTTCAGAGCTCACCCTACACCAAGCCAGTTCGGTTCAAGCAAAAACTGAACTTGCTCTGAGCTATCCCCAAGAGGATAGCACGAACAAAGCTATAGTTCTCTGGGTTATACCATGAATAACCGCTACTAGAATCTGGTACCACTGATCCAACCTATGAATTTGGTGGTTTAATTGCTACTCCATATTCTGACTTGAATACACGAAGCCCACTTGAAGAGTAGTCTTCCGCAAAACCCCCAATACCTATCCTGTAGTTCTACACCCACTGTTCTGGATTATTGTAACACTTTCTCACCTATGTGTGGGTTATCGGTATATCCGCTGACCAGCAGAACAGTCTGGAAGATAGCTTGCGGTCCCGCATGTAACAGGCCTTGAAGGAAGAGGTAGTGCTCGATTTTGAAATGTCGCGTTGCCTCGTAGGCTCTGAGTGCGTCCTCTCTCATCGGATCGTCCAGCCGTGTAGCTTCGATAGACCAAAACAGTCTTTCCGCAAAGCTTAACAAAATAATTGAAATCATTTCAAGTATGGTGGGAGTTTGCTGGTTGTGGAAGAGGAAGAAGTTGCCTAGGTTGAGAGCCAGAATGGTTCCTCTTGGGAGTGTGCCAAGGACTTCATTTTGCTCATCATTTTCAATAATGAACCTTTGGAATCGAGCATGGAAAAAAAGTTTAACCCCCAGTCAAAATTTGATGGTCTGTTTTTCAAAGTAAGTACAATAATCGGAAACAAAATTTCTGTCTGTACACCGGCCATACTCCGCACTTAACTTAGTTACCATGAACCAAAATTCGGTTTATAGATCCAACATTCAACATTCGGTTTATAGATCCTGTTTGGGGTCTATTTGGTAGTATTCAAAGCTCCGCGTTACTGTCAGTAAGGGGTAAAAAAATAAGGGGTTGCAATTTTCAAAACGCCGTAGCTCGCAAACTTTTAATAGAAGGGTATAGTTTTTATGACATTGTCAGATTGATTCCGAACTGTAGCATTTTTCGAGACCACCTGAAACATTGCACGTCCAGCCATTCATACACAGTAAGGCCCTGAAGTTTGAATCGAAAAGCTTCGTCAACATGTGTGAATCATACAGTACGTAACTCCACCCCAGATATCATTGCTAGGGAGCAGCTAATTATAATCATGAATGGCTTTATGAAATCGATTGTTGTCAAGTAGGTACGTGATATTATTTCATTTGAAGAAAGATGGTTATTTTGGATCTTGTTGATCCAAAATTGTTGGTACTTACTTGTATAAATACATATTTTTTTGATAGGTACAGGTTTGTCGTTCACGGATTAACGAATCATCCAAATTAGGTGAACATTTACGAATGTGTCGAGGGTCCACAAAAAAGACAAGACTAAATCAGGGCATTTAGCAGGTGTCTAAATAGAAATTCGGTGATCTACACAGAAGGGGTTATCTATACAGGAAAATGTTGAGCCGTTATGTGGTCATTTGTAGCGTTTTTTATTACAGAAATTAATTTAGTTTTTTAAACTTTGGATGACTATAAACCCCAGATTCCTAAAAAACAAAGAAAATTGAACAAAACTTGGGGTAACATGATGCCGGTGGAACGTATAATTGATAGTGTGGTGGGTTGAACCGGTCTGTCCAACTGCTAACATATGCGGACGAAATTGATCTGGTTGGCCGATCTATTGGGGCCATTAGAGAAGGTTTCAACGACTTGGTTAGGGAGGCTGGTGGTTGGTCTTGAATTCAATCAAGCTAAAACCAAATACTTGCGCACAAATGCCCCTCCCAGCCCTGACAGAAGAATCCAGATTGGCCCTCACAATTTCGAGTGGGTTGATGAATTTATCTATCTGGGGACACAGATTAATTATGAAAACTCCATCAGCCCTGAAATTAAAAGACGGATAGTTGCTGCAAACCGCACATACTTTGGGCTGCTGAGACAGATGAAGAGTTAAGCCTTATCCCGAGCTACCAAGGTTTGTCTATATAAGACTTTGGTAAGATCCATCTTGATTTACGGATCTGAGTCTGGGCTCTCTATCCATGGGGAATCAGCCCTTTTGAGGTTCGAGTGGAAGATTCTTAGTCGGATCTATGGAGCCATACTTAGAATGGAGATACTTAGAAGGATCTATAGAGAAGCATGGAGACAACGCACTAACAACAAAATAAGTAAGTTATATGGGGAAAGAGACGTGATACGTGTCATCCGAGTTGGCTGACATCATTGGGCAGGTCATGTTGCAGGACAGCAAGATCCCTAAAATGCTGCTGAACGAGAGACAACAGCACTTTCAGGCTGGGAAGGCAGAGACTACAGTGGCCGATGGGGTATCATGTGACACCCGTACCATCTTGGGTGTACGGGACTGAGAGACAGCACTGCAGAACCGTACTGTCAAAAACGTGTTGAATGAGGCCATGATCCTCCGTGGATTGTGGCGCCATAATAGTTGTAGTAGTAGTAGTAGTGGTGGTAGGGGTGGACCTAAATCATCATTTTAGTCGGGAAGGGTAGGGATGTCCATTGGGTATCTCTAATTCAACAGTCTACTCCAAGCAGCAATGCTATGACCAGTGTCCACGTCCAATGTTTCTGCCAGGGCTTCCTTTCTTCCTTTTCCACGAACCCCCAAGCACAGCTTTTCTGCTAGCATATTATAGTTCAGTCTTAAATTAATATATGCTTACCACTGAATAGGGCGAATCGGATACAGTAGGAAAGCGCCAGTCTCAACTATAAACCAGCCGACCAGCGCTTTGATCTCATTTTCGGGTGGTGGATCTATTATATATGTTATATAGCAGACCAGCGGAGCAGCATATGTGATGAGTAGAGTCGCTAAACCAGCCCAAAAGTCATCCTTTCTCAAAAATTCTATCCCGATTGCTAAATCCGTTGCAAGATCGACAATGTAAAAAGTAGTTTCTATCACTGACGGTAATAAGAACACGAGCCATAGTTGCTGGTTCACTGTCAGCGGAAAGTTGAGGACTCTAGTTGACTTTTTGTCCAATACGGACCTCTCCATATGGCTTGTGCGTTTTCGTCTGGAAAAAATAATGAATAAACAAGTGAGGTACTTATTTATACTCGTAGGTATGTATGTATGAATTTATGTATATTTTATTTATATAAATCTTAGAAAGATTATTACAAAAGTTCGAGTAAACCAGGTAAATTATATAAGCGGTTTAAAGAAAGAGTGCAACTTACAAAAAATTTAAAAAAAGAAAAGAAAAAGAATAACCATACAATTCCTAAATAAGCCAAATAACTTTTTGCTTCCCAAACGACTTGGTTGTTTTTATGATGGACATTTCTCGTAAAATAAATGTAGGCATTCGCGCGATAAAAATGTTTACATTTCTTCCAGAAATTCGGAGCTACCCTTCCAATTCAACAATACAGTATAAGCATGGTAGATGAATACCTAGATTTTTAATAATGATCACTCATTCAGTGCAAAGGCATGCAACATTAGGCTGTGTATCGTTTAATTATAAACATCAAGCATTTTTTGGCGGTTGCAGCCCAAATCCAGAATGTCGTGTGTAGAGTACGGGTTTTCACAGCCGGTCTCGCACCTATATACTTATTTAGATAATGCTTTCTGTAGGGCTCAAATATTGGGCACTTGAGAAAGAAGTGGAATGGTTCCTCTTTTTCCTCAAGGTTGCAAATGTTGCAGTTTATGTGCACCTCCTTTATAGTAGAGGCTAATATTTTTCTTCTACGCAAGCCGGATTTGTGCAACGATCTTTTCTACTTGTATATTATGGAATCCTCCCAAGTACTTTTGCGTTTCACCAAAGTCTATCACCTCTCCAAAGTATGAATTGTATCTGGCATTGCAAACAAGATCGATGTCTGTACTCCAAAAATGGTGCGCTCGATGATTTGTGGAATATTTTTATTGATATCAGTCTCCATACTGAAGAAATCGTGGGACCCTATTACTCTAAGAAGTTCATGGACTTCGGAAAACCAGTTGAGATCGGATCTGTTCCTAGAATGAGAGTGAAGTTCCTTCAAAACTGTAAAACAGATTTTGGGCCACCTTCCTTCCTCCATCCTGACTATCCTACCCCAGTAGCGTATCACTCACTCTTTCATATGCAGCTACTTTCATCATTGGGAAGCCTGTTTCCAACCTTAAGAAGTGATTTGGCGTGTTCCAAGGAAGCGAGAGCATACTTTTCAAAAACTGAACCTGAACCACCTCCAAGTCGTTACCGCACCACGGTCCCCAGGCTTCCGCGGTGTACAGGACAACCGATTCTACAAGGGAGCGAAAGAGAGCCTTCTTTGCATCCCATGAGGTGATTTTGCCTCTGACACAAACCTCCCTGAGTCCTCCTGCAGCAGACTTCACTTTGATAACGATTTGGTCAATATTTTGCCTAAACTTACTCGATCTGGTGAATTTTGTCCTAGATAAACAAACTCATTTACAAACAACATGTAGAAACATGTAGGTGTACTAGCTGACTCAATTCCTGATGCTCAAGAGAAGATGGATGCCTTTGTTGACTATTGTAGGACCAATTCGTTGCAGATAAAAATGTAAAAAAGTCGAAAGTCCTAGTGTTTGAAAGAGGTGGAAGGAGTAGGAAACTCAAACGCATAAGGTGTGGCAGCGAAAACCTGGATTTTGTAAAGGTAATCATAATATAATAAAGTAGGTGTTTCAACAAGTTGCAGCCGGACTTCAATGAAAATTAAATGGGATTATCTGGACACCAATCCACACTTGGGTACCAACCAAATTTCAGCTTGTTTCTACCTCCTTCTTTAGTCAAGTGGTTGTAGGCCTTTCAAAGGTGAAGTTACGTACATACACTAGTACCTACTCAGATAACTAAAGAAACTAGAATTTCGGGAAATGGTTAAAGTCCACCACGAAGTTCTCAAACTCTGCTCAGAGCGCTAGTGCTTCAGTTTAAACGATGTACAGAACCTGAATGGATGGAACCGCAAATTTATAAATAAATTTAAAAACCGTCCTCAAAATCAAACCAAGGGGAGGTTCACAAAAGGTCACAGTAAAGGCTCTTGAAGGTTGCCAGGAAGTTTTGCCATTTGTGATGTTTGGTTGTTGGCAGCATTGATAACCTTTGCCTCCAAAGCTTTGCTCCCCCTCCTTTGGCCAACAGCCATTCAGATGTGAATAGACCTGATACATCATTTCTTGCCGCATTTTTTTTTGCTTTCAATCACCCTCATTTACAAAAAGACAGCTTATTTTTGAAAACGGACTTCAAACTATCATTTCTCCATGAGTTCTGAATGTTTATGTAAAAAAAGAAAAAAAATTGACTAAAATTCCCTGTTCAAGATCGAAGTCTTGGTATCTTTCGACCTTACTTACAAGCAAAGGGAGCAAGTTGCCTATGTTAACGGCAAAATAGCACTAAGATGGTGATAAAACATGCTGTGCCTCAAGGCTCAGTTCTGGGCCATATCTTTATTTTTTATCTAAATGACTGTTATAATGAAATAGATGAAGTACTGTTTTGGTTTATTATTTTCTATAATGAACCTTTGGAATCGAGCATGGAAAAAAAAATTTAACCTCCCCCCTCAAAATTTGAAGGTTTCCGTTTCTAGGTAGGTATGTACATAGAATCCGAAAATGGAGTAAAAATATTTCTGTCCGTCTGCCGTTCGCCGTACTTCGCACTTTTCTTAGTTACCATGAACCAGTATTAATTAAATTCGGTTTGTAGGTCCCATTTGGGGTCTAGTTGGTTACTGTAAGTCACCTCTAAGGTATGAAAAATAGGGGTTGACATTTTTAAAACGCCCTAGCTAAAAGACCTTCAATAGAAGGGTATGTTTTTTTTAAAGTTTTTAAATTGATCTCAAACTTGAGAATTTGTTGAGACCACCCGGAGCATTGTCCGGCCAGCCGTTCGTTTGCACCGAAAAGTTTCGTCAACATGATCGTGAATGAAAAGGTATAAATCCTGCACAGATATCATTGCTAGGGATGGCTGTATGAAGTCGAATTGGTTGTTCTGTGATATTATTTCATTTGAAGAATGATGGCTGTTCTGGATTGCAACTTGAACAAACTTTATGCTTCGTGAATAACAACAAATAATAATTAATGATTGAATTATTGAATCCCGCGCCTTTTTATGAAGCTGTAATTCCCGGGCCGGCTTCATTACTCGATTTAGAGCTTTCGTGAGAGGAGCGCGAGGGTAGGTATTAACTACAGAAAACAGCGATATACTCAGAAGGAGCATCTATACAGGTAAATAATAAACCAGTGTGTAATAATTTGCAGCGCTCTTACGCTGATGACATGCCTCAGGAAAAACTGGGAAAATGTTTTCAAAAAAGCAGAAAATTGTTCGAAAATTGTGGCTGGAAAACGATAAATTTGTAAATTCTTTCACGAGAAAACAAATGATATATGTTTTAATAACATTAGGAAAGCGCCGCGAAGTCCTTTTCACACGGGTTCACTATTCTTTGGACATATTTACAGAAATGTAGGCAGTTTATTTATTGTTTCTTTCATGTGCAATAATTGAAATAGCTATTTTTGATGATTTCCGCCAATTTTGGCCCCACAATCATGAATTAGGCCCCTATTTTTGGCAAATTGTCTTTGGTCATCGGTGCTTTGGTGCAATTTAATTGTCTTGATTCACCTGTTATACTACTTCTATTGTTATTACACAAATTTATGGTGGTTTCAGACAAATACCCAGGTATTTGATCCATAAAAAATGAATACTGGGAACTGAACCTTCGTTACAACCTCAATTCTTCACTCTGGTCAAAATCAACTCCATATTCGGTCTTCTCGCCCTGAAAAACGTGGAAAACGATATCTCACAAGCTCATGTTCACTAAAACACCAAAAAACCGCGAAAAACCCCATTTTTACACCCATCTTTCCCCCATAACACCCCTGGGTGTATTCCGATCGGGCGGCCGAGATCGGAGCACAACTAGGACCCAAATGTGTTCCAGCATTTGGACCCGAACTGTGTGCCGAAGAACGACGATTTTAGAACAAAATACCTATAACTTGAATTTAAGGCTGAAACTTCGTTAGAACCTCAATTTTCCACTCTTTGGACAAAATCGTCTTCATATTCGGTCTCCTCTTCCTAAACAACATCGAAAGCGATGCCTCACAAGCTCTTGTTACTAAAACACCAAAAAATTTTTTTTCACCCATAACACCCCTGGGTATATTCCGATCGGGCTGCAAAGTTTCGGGACACAACTAGGGCCCAAATGAAGCCTGTGTGCGAAAAAGCAATTTTTTTAGACCGAAAACGGCGTACGGCGGACGTACATTGCATTTTTGGAATCTATGCTCCTTGAAACGTAAAAGAAAAAAATTTGAGGGGGCGTTACAAAAAAATTGTGCTGAGCCAATACATGTGTATTATTCACAGAATAATAAACCAAAAGCGAGCCCAGTCATACACTGGCCCTTAAGCACCACATAGGATCATGCTTTGAAACATGCTCTAACTGCCCAACGTTGCAATAATTAAATAAATAAACGTTAAGTAGAGTACAAGAAACCAAGTATAACGATGTCATCATCCATCAACATCTTAAATGGAAGCCCATGATATCCAGTGTTTGTAATAGACTCCAAAATATAATCTGTGTGATTTACCATTTGATGAGGTACATGGGTCTGGAGCAGAGGCTTCCTATCATCTTATCTATTACGCTTTAGTCCATCTATTTTAGCCTTTGGGTTCGCCAGTTGGGGATTTGATCTTATCACACAGAGATAGAAATTGATGACTGGCTGATTGATTGATTGGTTTGATAGAAATCAAACAGAAAAGAATATTAAAATGCTCCAAATTATTACATGGCGGTTTGTTATTTACCTGTTATCACTGTTTTCTGTGGTCAGTACCCTCGAGCTCCCCCCAGGAAAGCCCTAAACCGAGTACTGAAGCCAGCCCGAGAATTAAAGTTTCGTACAAATGCGCGGGATTCAGTAATTCAACCATTAAATTATTTGTAGTTACTCATGAAGCATAAGGTAAATAATAAACCGTTGTGTAATAATTTGCCTGTATAGATGCCCCTTCTGCGTAGATAATATAATAAAATACACCGTTGTGTAATAATTTACCCAATAATTCTTCAACGTTTGCTCAAGTTGCAAAAGTACCTACCAACAAAATCCAAAAGATCCATAATTATCCAAATGAAATAATACCACAGAACAACCAACTCGACTTCATGCAGCCATCCGTGATTATAAGGTGTTCCCTAGCGATGATATCTGAGCCGGATTTATACCGTTTGATTTACGATCATGTTGACGAAGCTTTTCTGTGCAAACGAAGGGCTGGTCGTACAATGCTCCGGGTGGTATCAAAAAATTCCTTAGTTCAAGATCAATTTAAAAACATAAAAAACCATACCCTTCTATTGAAAGTTTTCGAGCTACAGCGTTCTGAAAATTTCAACCCCTATTTTTCACCCCTTAGAGATGACTGACAGTAACGGACAGCTTCGCGGACCAACTAGACCCCAAACGGGACCTACAAACCAAATTTCATTAATTTTGGTTCATGGCAACTAAGAAAAGTGCGAAGTACGGCTACGGCGTACGGCGGACAGACAGAATTTTTTTTATTGCATTTTTTTTCGGATTGTACATACCTTGAAACGGAAACCATAAAATTTTGAGGGGGATTCCAAAGGTTCATTATTGAAAATAATACACCAAAATCATGTATAGAAGATCAATTCATTATCCTACTCAAGAACTATGCCCATTCTGAAATTACGCCGTTAGACCTAAAACGGATTGTAATATATAAAGCCATCAACTTTGTGAAAGAAAAAAGGCCAAAATTACTTTCAACAAAATGAAAACATAAATGCTAACACTAGGAATCATGCCCGAGTTTTTATTTTATTTTATTTTGTAGAATTGTACCTATTATACAACATGATAAGGTAATTTGTAAAAATGGAAACAAATTTCCGAATTTTAAGTTTAATTTGAGCCAAAAAAAGGTAGGACAATACTTCTTACTGT
Organism: Leptopterna dolabrata; assembly: GCA_954871275.1. NCBI lineage: Eukaryota > Metazoa > Arthropoda > Insecta > Hemiptera > Miridae > Leptopterna > Leptopterna dolabrata. The sequence goes on along the minus strand of OX940975.1, from coordinate 82,359,662 downwards.
AGCTACTGTATGAACTGCTTTGCGTCTTCTTACATAACACGAGCAACCAGACAGCGTGAAACGTGATTGGGACGGACGTAGCTGTGAGGGCTGTACACTCCCTCCATCTCCACCTTACTGCTACTCAAGTACGCATCATCACTTCTCCCCTACCCGTCCTTTGGTCGGATACTTGCTGTTATATCTGTTAGGCAGGTACCTACACTAGGCGAGATCCGTGGCTATCCCCCCCCCCCCCCCCCCCCTCCGTGAAGTCCAATCCACTGGCACACAGATCTGTAATTTTGTCTGTCTCAGCCTCTGGAGGTATAGGTTCTGAGAAGGCGATAGCTTAACGGTTTGACTATCATTTTTAGTTACTGCACTTCCTTGAATAAATCGACGGTGTATTGGCAAAAGTAGGAAGATATCTACATGCCTATATCTCCCATCTTATCATGAATGTTGTAACTCTCAAGAGTACCAATAATCAAGTTGTGGATGCCTGGGGGCCTATTCACTAAGGGAAAGAGACATCTCTTTTAGGTCCGACCCTCTCTTTTGGCAGAAGAGATTTTATAGTGTCCATGAAAGGGTTATTCAGTAACTTCTAAAAGAGAGAGTTGGTGGCCATCTCGGCATTTTCGATCTCTTTCAGAGAGACAGCTAATTAGGTGTCTTTCCTCGAAAGCGGGAGTCTATTTCTCGTTTGTTTGACAGTGATCGTGTAATATCCTCGTTCATCCGCATCCACATCGGTAATTTTGATTGTGTTTTTTTTTTTTTTCATTTCATAAAGGCAAGTCAATTTTCACTAAAAATATATACATATTATTGATTCATGAGTAAAAACGTCTAAGTATGGGTTGAGGTAGGTACCTACCTACCTCAGAGTGTCTGTTCATTAGGCGTAGATATTATAATACAAGCATTAAGCCCCCTAATTCGACTTTTTCTGTTTATAATTGAGACATTTTTTTCAGTTTCATTTAAACTTTTATCCGACTCATGAGTAAAAACGACCAAGTATGGATTGAGGTAGGTAGGTCTAGGTAGCTCATTTAATAGGTATCTATCTATTACTAAGAAATGCGTAACTCCCGGGGGCACAAACATCTCGCACTTCATGGATACTATGTGATTTTCATGCATTCGGATCCATATCTCTTTCTCGAGGTCACTGGAGCTATTCTGTAAAATAGACGAATCCCTGAGACATTGGAAGACATTGGGGAAGAATCCCCGGGGGAGACTAGCTTCGTTCTCAGTGTGCGTTCTGCCAGTTCCGAACGGTTCTGGGCAAGCGCAGTCGAGTTTTTTCGTTCGCAGTGCCAGAACGCCCAGTTCCGAAACGCCAAGAACGCCGAGTTCTGCGTTCGCAGTGTTTTGCGAATCCAGTTCCAAACGGTTCTGACAGTCCCCGATTTTTTTCGGAACTGTCAGAACTGGAACTCAAGAACGTAGGTGACGCATGCGTATCTCTCAAATCTGCATGCATCTCTGAAATCGTTCGCAGTGCAGAACGCGGTTCCTCAAGTTCCGGAACGCCCCGGGATTTTCCGTCCCAGTTCTTATGAGTTCGAGAACTTTCAGAACGCCCACTAAGAACGAACCTTATCTCTCCCGGGAGATTTTCAAAATAGATAATCTCTTTCCACTGTCTATTTTAGTGAATAGGCCCCCAGGTTTCACAATGAATTATTACAAACGATACGACGCCCTTTTTTATAGAGGCCCTTTACAGCCACTTGTTTTAGTAGCTCCCCATTAGGGAAGCTATTATCATCGCTGATTATTGCAGAATGTGGTAGCATGACTAGAATTTAATTGCATAAATTGTTAGAAAGCGTCATTGTGGACGCCAAATCAATACTGGATAAATGTTGAATGGTGTTTTACATGACTGATACACATAATGACGAGTTTATATTTTAAAACTAATTTAGGTTCCATTCTAAGGCTTTTGAGACCAACCGCACTCTTCTGCGATGAATAATTCTTTTTCTGTGGTTTTTCAAAGCTTCCATCACTACCTACGTCACAATTGGTAAGGGGGCCCCGCCCAGGCGGGAGGGGTGCAGTGACGTCACTCGTTGCCGAAACTTTGAAAGCTCACAGAAAAAGAACTGTTCATTGTAGGAGAGTGCGGCTGGAAATTCTATGAATGGAACCCACTTTCATTTTAAAATGACAAAGTAATATAAACAGAAGTCGTGAGTACTCCTCATTGTTATTTCAGTGCACGCAACTACAATATTCAACGTTTTCATACAGAAAATGTTTACTTAGCTGGATTAACATAACATCTACCTTTTGTAAATACCCAGTGTATGGAGGGGGGGGGTGCTCTAATCGACATGAAGTTGGTGCCCATGGTTGGTGTCTATGGACAATCCCAGTCTTCCTCAGAAGTTTTCACCTAGTAAAACTATGTAATTCCCCAAGTGCAATGAAGCCAAGCTATTTATTTGATATTTGAACAAGGAAGTTGATGTCTTGGAAAGGCAGCGTTATTTGTGTTGAAAAGAACCGAAAAATATTTCTTGGCCGAAAATAAAAATGTGTAGGCTATAACGGTATCACAACTGAAAATGAACTAGAAAGTAATTACTGTAACCTTTGATGATGATGGAGATTTGAAGAATTAGATAGGTTAGAATAATTATGTAGAACTAGATATGGTTTTGGGATACTGTGGGCGGCTGTCGATCATGAACCCCCTGTGAACTTATCCCGAAAGCGGGAATTAAAATGAACGTCCACTTTTTTGGGAAAGAAGGTTGAATAGGTAACTATTATTTCATCAATCTGTCTCGAGTTTATTTACCCTGAAATGAAGATGATAGGCCTTCTTTGTTGGCAGATACCTTGTGGGCCGATTTATGTTTATTTTTCTCTTTGACTGTATAAAATAGAATTTAATTACCTAACCAGAATTCAGTACCTGTAGAACTGTTTATGGAATGTTTGTGCCTACCTGCACTCGACCAAGATCGTTCATGGATTCTTTGTTACTCCATACGCTCCCATACTCAACGTCTGTACTTGTATGGCCCACGAAATGTTGATACACGTAGTCTCACATAGGATGAGGGATGACCAAAACTAGATTGCACTGAGCGATTTCACCTGCAAGCTCGCGAGGAGTGGTAGATACTTGATAGAGTTTACGTTATCTCTCTTATCTTGGGCTCTGTCACCAGATAAACTACCTATGAAGCCAAGTGTTCTCATCGCAGCCCGCCTTTTAGTCGTATAATAGGAATCGTGAATGAGGGAACTCCGCCTTCCAAAAGCTGTGGGCCTCGTGTCCATTACATGGCGTCATAATTCATTGCGTTTTCACATTCATTCACGAATGTTTTGACAGCTTTTGTAAAAGATCAACCTGCCGATTGAACAAATGTACCCATGTAGGTAAAAAACATACAACATACAAACAAAAATACATACAATGTTAGGTACAATAAGGTCTTTGATGAGGGCCAACAACGGCTACCTACAGGAATAATAAGGACTTGTTAATAATTGACGGGCAATGAACGATATTAACGAATAGGTACCTACTGATTTTTGACTCCTAAAAATTCAAATTTGACCCCTTAGAATTTTTTTAATTGCTCATCTTCGAACTCTCATCTTTTTGTTTGGCAATATGTCTTGGCGAAATTTGGAATTTTTATCATGTGCCCAAGGTCAGATATCGTCTGGAGTGACACATAAATAAAAAATAAATCAGTAAATAAATATATAGGTACATATAAATACATATCTATTATATACATATAAATTTTTGTTAAAATCTAGGTATGAATTCAGGATGCTCTGAAACGGATTTTCCTCTAAAACTTGAAAAAATGCATGTTCTGAAAATTTTGACCCATTGCAATAGCTTCATTTTCTTTGAAAATTCGCTGAAACAAAAGAAAAATTCACCTCACATTAAACTTTTTTTTCTTCAAAAAGGAAGAAAATATAAATAGGCTGTACCTGAATAATTCTTCAACTGAACTTAAAATTAATGTCACTCTTCCCATGGCGTTTTTGGGCAAATTCTTTAAGAGGAAGGCTTTCATTTTGCCCTTGTCCAGGGCAGGGCCACCACCTCTCCCTCGGATTCCTTTCACTCAGCATCATGGCAGGCATACAGCACCCTTCCTTTCACGATTCAGTATATTACTGTTTTCTGTGCGCCACCCCCAGGCCCCTTTACCATACCTTCCTCAGGTGTGACTTCACAAGAGCATGGAAGAACATCAGCTTAGTCTAGTCGTCCTGTCAATCTTTCTTGGACAGAGAAAGAAAGAAAGAAAAGAAAGACAGAAAGCAGACCACAGACAGACAGAAAGTCAGTGCACCACTGAATCAAGGGCTAACATTAGCAAATTTTTGCTAAAGTCTGAGGGCTCGAAGCCAAAGACCATCTGATAGGAATTTCGAACACTTCCGACGATATCATTAAATTATCTGTAGGCTGCGTATTGAGTAAACAGTTGAGGGAAGTACAATAACTAGTTGACCAATCCCTAGAAATGCGTCGATTTTTTGCTATTTTTTGAGAAAATCATTAATTAAATGAGTAAGTTTTTCAAAGTTCTCTTTCCATTGAAATTGCAGTCGATTACAGCCGTTGAAAAGTTTTGCTGATTACTCATTGTTTAACTTCAGCCCCGTTTTTGGCCACTAAGACCACTTTTCTGGCCCCATCTTGTCCATTTTTTCGTGCTGTGACCCTTTCCGGCAACTGATTTTGCTCTAAGGTTGATTAGTAGTCACGAGAGCTTTATAAAGGGCCAAAAGCAGGGGCGTTGCGTCCATAAGGCCTCTTTGGCCGCTGCCATGGCACCCAAAAACAGGATTTTAAAAGAAAATCCAACCATGTGTTCATTTCGCATAATTTGAATTTCCCTCCATATACACTGCACCTAGCTTTTTTCACAAAGTTTAACAGCGAACCGCTAGATTTATCTGGCTATGGATATTCTATTCTAGTAGAGCATCCATGGTGGTTCCTTCATGAATGTTAGCTGCCTTGTAGCTCTGAAGACCAAGCATGTTATTGGAATATAGGGACAGTAATCAACATGGAAGAAGTAGAGAGCTCTACTTCTTCCATGGTAATTGATGTCCTGCAATCGAAACCTAGGCTCTTGAAACTAGCAGGCCTCCGGACCTGTGGTTCGTTCCAGCCGCGCCGAGTTCATGAAGAAGTTCAGCACAGAAACCAGACACAGGACAGATGATCGAGATGACGCATTCCAACCATTTTGAGTTCATGAATTGTGTTCCAACGATGTGAGTTCATGAACTCAACTGAACCCAACAAGGAGTTCACCTCCAGGTAACCTCGGTGTAACCCCCCCCCCCCCCCCCCCCCAACCATAACCTGCTTCATTTGTTCAGACATCGCCTGGCAGACGTTCGGGCAGTACCTATTTGGCAGTTTTCTCTTCTTTGGCGAGTCCCTTTACTTTCTTCACTTTTGGGCGTTCCAGCCTTCGGTTTTCATGAACTCAGGACCCACTTCAACTCCGTCGAATCCAGTCGAACTAGGTCGATGAACTCACAAACACGAGTTCATGAACTCGGGGTGGTTGGAACGAACCACTAGTTTCCCATGGCAACTGAGAAAAGTGGCCCTTCCGCACATGCTCATTTGAGTAAAAATGCTGTTTGCCACACCCAGTTTGGGCCCTGTCCCAGAATCTGATTTCCACGCAAAAATCGTTCTTGTTCACAATCCATTCGATCCCTTCGATTCAACTTGTCATCTCGATACGAGATGTTTACGTCTTTTTTAGCGAATTTTCGAAGAAAAGGAAGCTATTGTTCTCGGTCCACAATTTTTAAAACTCGAATTTCCGAAAGATTTTTATACCAAAATCCGTTTCAGACCATCCTGAATTCGCTGCCGAAAGACACCAAAAATTATATATATGGTGTGTGTGTGTGTGTGTGTGTGTGTGTGTGTGTGTGTGTGTGTGTGTGTGTGTGTGTGTGTGTGTGTGTCATTCCAGACGATAACTCTCGAAAGAATTGAGATAAAAAGTTCAAATTTGCACGAAAAATCTGTCTTGGCAATCGACAGGCCAAGTTCGTAGATGGGCAGAATCGGGTCACTCTAAGGGGGAGTTTTGGGGAGTTTTAGGGGGGGGAAATTACCCATAAATTCCCAAAATGAAACAGTCTGACAAGTGACACCTCATTTTAAAGGTTTTTGTACGCTGAACACGATGGTGAAATCAGAATTGCGATATCTCATTCCGTTCTCAAACTGGAGCACTTTGAAGATGAAGGAACGTGGTTATTTCTTGAGATAAAACAGTTTTACATAAAATCAGTAATTTCTTCGAAAATTCGCTCTTATAGCCATGCTGCATGACTGTGGTTTTTTTTTCTCTCTCTCTTTCTCCTGATCTCGTGAATCACATTCGCTTTCTCTGTTGAGTCTGCCAGTTTTCCATTTTTTGCGTCAAATTTTGTGCGTTTGCATTTGTTCCGGTTCCGGAGACAGATTTGTATTTCTGGTACCTACGTGCGTTTTGTCCTGTTTGCTGTTCGTGGTCTTGTGACTTATCGGCGTCCTTTTTACAGATAAGTAGCTTCTTCTAGTCAATAGCTTCCCCATTCAAGCTTCTCAAGGCCAGCGGTTCATTGTTTCGTTGTATTTTACGGGTAGTTTATTATATTTTTATACCGCATGAATTCGGTGGCTAATTTACAGTCGAAATTTCGCCGTTTTCGTACGACGATAGAGTGTTGATTAAAAGTTTAGGAAGAGGTAAGCCTTTGCTGAACATCACTCTGTCGTCAAATAAAGGGAAGGGTGTTGTTGTTGCCTTGAGGTATTTTTTAGAAAAATCTGTTGATTTTCGGTTCTGATTTGGTGCCCCACCGTTTTCAGAGCCGACGCACTGCTACTGGCCAACAGTATTTAAAAAATATATATTTTTTTTTTTAAAGCCGGTAGCTTGGAAACGATGGGTTTATCGAGAAATTCGAGACGTTGCAAACTACTTGTAGAATCGACCTCCGCGGTATGGCGGTTCTGAACCTGCGACACTGTTATAAATTCTTCCACTGATATCGTACAACATTTTACAATAGTAGCGTGTTTCTCGTTACAGGCACCTGGTAGCGGCGAGAACGAGCGGACCGAGTTGGGCTTGATGAGAGGTCATTTGTATCATATGACCGACATAAAGAAGGCTTATTTGGGAGAGACTACGCTTCGCTCACTGTTCAAGTAAGTGACTGATTTTCCGCTAACTCCTCTCCTTTCGTTTCCTGTCTAATGAACTACTTGACCACACGTCGAGCATAGCCTAATGTCGGGCAGCATACGGTAGGATCGAGGACACCACCTACTTTCCTTGTGTTGTATTTACCAGCTCTTGTTGGTACATGTAAATTTTCTGAATGATCATATTGTTTTCTAGCTGTGCGCCCGGAGGCGTTGACATTTGAACAGAGGCGCACTTGTGTTTAGGGACCTCGAAATGGTTTGTCACAAGATCCTCTACATTATTTATTATTATGGAGGAGACACAAAATTAGGGCGGTTGTAACATTTAAATTGGCCGACTTGCTATTCATGGTCGTATCCATATAAACTTAAGTCTGTTGCATGTGTCTACCGATGTGCATAATAAAACGTCAGCATTGACATAATTTCCACAACTTTACCCCCGGACGTAGGTAGATCAACTACTCTAGCTTCGTTCTCAGTGTGCGTTCTGCCAGTTCCGAATGGTTCTGGGCAAGCACAGTCGAGTTTTGTCGTTAGCAGTGCCAGAACGCCCAGTTCCGGAACGCCGAGTTCTGCGTTCGCAGTAGCTTCGTTCTCAGTGTGCGTTCTGCCAGTTCCGAATGGTTCTGGGCAAGCGCAGTCGAGTTTTGTCGTTTGCAGTGCCAGAACGCCCAGTTCCGGAACGCCGAGTTCTGCGTTCGCAGTGTTTTGCGAATCCAGTTCCGAACGGTTCTGACAGTCCCCGATTTTTTTCGGAACTATCAGAACTGGAACTCAAGAACGTAGGTGACGCATGCGCATTTAACAACGTTCTGAAATCGTTCGCAGTGCAGAACGCGGTTCCTCAAGTTCCGGAACGCCCCGGGATTTTCCGTCCCAGTTCTTATGAGTTCGAGAACTGTCAGAACGCCCACTAAGAACGAACCTAGTGTTTTGCGAATCCAGTTCCGAACGGTTCTGACAGTCCCCGATTTTTTTCGGAACTGTCAGAACTGGAACTCAAGAACGTAGGTGACGCATGCGCATTTAACAACTTTTTCGGAGCTTGTGGGGTAAACAATAACAATACGCTCTCTTCGGCTTTGGTTGCCACTCGTTCAATTCTGCAAAATTTCGCGTTATTAGCATTATTCTGTAAAATACTTCAGTTGAATTTCGTCATCTAAATGTCAACTAGTAGTAGCTCGTCAAGTTCTGAAAGCGACAGTTTCGACGAAGGTGAAGTTTCGTGGTTTGTAGACGATGAGGACGAGATTGAAGTTGTAGTTGGATCTCGTCTACACCCACAAAACTCGAATTTTTTCGACGAAATTGTGCCAAGGTTCGACGACGAAGAGTTTGAATGTACCTATTAGTATTATTGCTTCACGGGCACTAAAAATATTCGGAATTGGAGCAGCAGCACATGAAAAATGTTCCAGAAGGTAACACGAGTTGAGTGAGGTTACAAACAACAACACAGGTTAGTTCTGAAATCGTTCGCAGTGCAGAACGCGGTTCCTCAAGTTCCGGAACGCCCCGGGATTTTCCGTCCCAGTTCTTATGAGTTCGAGAACTGTCAGAACGCCCACTAAGAACGAAGCTACTATCTACAACACACGGTACCATTATGAGTTGCAGCGTCATAAGTATTATTGAATTGGTAACTTGGAGACGTACTCATTTGCTCTTATAGCCGATATAGGTACGTCAGTGTTCAAATTCACTTTGCTTTTTCCGGTTTTGCTACCTAACTTAGTTCACATCAATCGCATTGATATTACCTAACTATCGTCTTGAAAATGTAACTTCCTCGATGGGGTTTCTTCATTAAAGTTTGCGTTATTTTGTTGATATCAACACTAGGTCGGTACCTCTCGCGTATAATTGCTCTTTTTTCCAACTCTTATCGAAACTTATCTTTCAAGGCCAAAAGCTATTCCACTTCGGCTTGGCAATGTGTTGGACGTTGTTAATATCAACGCGGTCAACATGTTTCGTTAACAGAACATTCGAGTATGGGATTGCTTTGGACAGTCATTCTGAATTCAAATTGAAAGTTCCGTCACGATTGATCAGATTGTCTGTTTCAGTCAGGATGTTATTAGAAATAAATCATGGGGAATTTATGTAAAAAAATAAGTTTTTGTCAAAAAAAATATATATATGTATGTATATACATATTCAGAACTGTTGGAAAAATTCCAGTCATGCAGCATGGCTTAAGGAGCGAATTTTCAAAGAAATTGTTCGGGAAATTGAGAATTTAAGTGCCGAGCCCTCATTACGGCCTGACTGGGCACTTGCTGAGACCAGAGTGACACATCAAGAAGAAAGATTATGTCAAAAAATCATTTTCCGGGGTTTTGAACAACAACAAAATGTGATTTTGATCACTCGGTGCAGTCTGAACGTGCTGAAACTACTCCCAGTCGATTCAGCGACCAAAAACCCATAGTAAACGACACCTCACATGGCTACATAAAAATACTTAGGTATGCAATTTTTTTTTCGGATCACAATTTTTAAATATGGTACGCTGGGTGTGCTTAATCGGAGTGGGATTAGTTGCTGAAATCCTTTTTGTTTTGGTTAGATTATACCACTCGCCTACCTCTGACGGCCATAATATATATGCACACACTCACACACATGAAAAAGTGAAAATCTTTTTCGTTTTCTGAAAAACATTTTATAGATCTCCGATGCATGAAACAGATTTTGGAGGGGTTTCCGATTCACATCTGAAATTTTTGAACGAGCCAAATAGCTGCGTTTTCTTTGAAAATTCACTAAAATGGTAGTTGGAATCCCGTTTTCAAAAATAATAATTATTTTTTAAATGAGGGTGATTCAAAGTAAAAATGCGGCAAAAATTGACATATTAGGGGGACTTGCTGTTGGCCCAAGAAGGCGGAGCAAAGCCTCGGAGGCGAAGATTCTCAATGCTGCCAACATTGCAACATTAAAAAATCGCGAACCTTCGTGGCAGCCTTCAAAAACCTTCCCCTCCGTTTGATTTTGAGGACGTGTTTTTTAAATTTATCTACAAATTTGCGGTTCCTTCCATCCATTGCAGTTCTGTACTACGTTTAAAGTGATGCCCTAGCGCTATAAGCGCGATTTGAGTTGAACTACTCAGCAATAATTTACTTGATAAGTAATTTCTAGCAGGATCTCAGAAATTCAAATTTCCCCTCTCGTTTTCTGCCTATACTTTCCCACATAAACACCTCATTATGTGGTCAGTAGTGTTAACTTCCGTTATTGAACAAAATTTGGCTAAAAAAAAGGAAAATTTGTAACCCGCGAAAATTGCCCAATACACAGTAACGGCAGTTCGGTAGATCGATGGCTGGGTGGTTGAGATCGGTTTGGATGTTGAAACGATGTTTTTGAAAAACCTGATCATGTTGAACATAACACAATAAAAGATTGTTGAATATTTTCCAAAGAACGAAAAACGAAACTTGCCAGAGTAGTATTCGCAGGGACACATGGATATGACGGTAATGATGACGAAAACTCATTTAATTTGACATGCGTAGGTCCTATTTGCACTGCTAACAAACAGTTGTGAGCCCCATCTGAGGCGCGAGGCCGCTCGACTATTAATCACCAACTCTAAGCTTTACCAGAGTCGGCTGTTTGACACGCGCTTCGAATTTCACCCGCACATGCGCATCTATTTGTCTTTAAATGCTGAACAACCTTCAAGGTGATTTTTTTGTTTTTTTAATACTCACCTCCCCCTTTTGGTTGTAGTTTGGTTAAACCTGGAGCTCGCCAGGATAAGAACCAATGACCGACGGAATATTTGAGATACCTATCGCAAGAACCGCGAGTCTGCCAGTAGACAAATTTGTCAATAAATCGAAAAACTGAAGAAAAACCAAAATTAGACGTTTAATATACCACATGGCGATTCTGCCGAGGTCATTAAAAGCTAAATGGAAGGCCAAATCTTGTTATGAAAAACGTGTTTCTACATTACGGTTAAAAGACATGACGAAAGTTTAAAATGGGGGCGTGGGTTGCTCAAGAGCTTTTCAACCAACTTTCTACATTCTCTGTTGATGCATATTGTATAAAACAAATCTATTCACCTGAAGGATTTGCAGAAACCAGATAGGTACCCAAAACAATAAAAACAAAAAACGTCTGCCAATTCCAGGAGGCAGTATAGCTTCCTCACTTGAATCACATGAACGTACAGAATAGTTGGGTAGGTTCATTTTGATACGGGGCCATCTGCGATCCAACCCACGTGTACCCTCAACATTTCAGCTCTCTACGACTATTTTTCGCGTAGTTAGAAGCGTCACAAGGAAACGGGCAAAATTTCATGTTCGCGCATGCGCAGACGAATGAAATTCTTATGGAACTATCAAAGAATTATTCTTGATCGATCCTCCAAATCTGAACTCATTTCAACGATATTTAAAGTAGTTACGGTCGTTTCAAGTATTTCACGTTTGCGCATGCGCATTCGAAAAGATTTCCATGATTTTGAAACGGGACCATTTTCGATCCAACCCGCGTGTAATTTCAAAATTTCAGCTCTGTACGACTGTTTTTCGTTTAGTTAGAAGCGTTTACAAGAAAATGGTCAACATTTCATGAAATGTACATATACACATACATTTCATATGTCTACTCGTAAATGTTGAAATGTAGGGATGGATCCATCCATCCAGCATGGGGGATGGTATTCTAAATGTTGTATTCACTGCAATACCGTATTTGATAATGAAAATAATTACTGCATTCAAATCAAAATTGAAGCTTGTTCTACTGTAGTAGGTACTGCAACACCGTTTGAAAATTTACGAGGTTTTGCAGATCACCTAATTTACTAATTTTCTTCTTGTTTGTTGACCGCTAAGTTCCTCTGGCCGTCTGTGGCGTCCCGTATTGTCCTAAAAGTGCGAGAAAAAAAAAATTGGATCACCCACGGCTAGTAAACGAAGGGTTTGTCAGAAATATCTGCGAGTTTCTCCTGTTCGAAATAAACCTAAGAATTGATACCCATGTTTTTTGGGACGAGAAGACCGAATATGAAGTCGATTTTGACCAAAGAGTGGAAAATTGAGGTTCTAACGACGTTTCATTCATAAATTTACGTTAAATTTTGGTCTGAAATCGTCGTTCTTCCGCGCACAGTTTAGGTCCCCATTTGGGAACACATTTCCGTCCTAGTTGTGCTCCGAAGCTCGGTAGGCCGATCGGGAATTTTTTTAGGTTTTAGTGAACATGAGCTTGTGAGGTATCGTTTTCTATGTTTTTTAGGGCGAGAAGACCGAATTTTGAGTGAAGAGTGAGGTTGTAACTAAGGTCAAGCTCCCAAAATTCATTTTTTATGAGTCAAAAACCTGGGAAATTGTCTGAAATCACCATAGATTTGTATAATAACGCTAGAAGATGTATTAATAGGTGAATCAAGACAATTAAATGGCACTATCAGTGATCAAAGACAATCCGTAAAAAAAAAAGCCGAGCCTGACTCGTGTTTTTGGGGGACCAAAATTGGTGGAAACCAAAAAAAATAGCTATTTCAATTACTGCAAATGGAAGAAACAATAAATGAACAGCCAACATTTCTGTACGTGTGTCCAGTAGAATAATAAACCCATGTGACAAGGACTGGGCAGCGTTTTTTTTTTGGTTTATTATTCTCTGAATAATACACCTATGTAATCGCTCAGCAAAAAATTTTTATAACCCCCCCTCAAACTTTTTTCTTTTCCGTTTCAAGGTACGTAGATTCAAAAAATGCAATGTCCGTCCGCCGTACGCCGTCCGCCGTATCACGTGTACAGGCTTCATTTTCGGTCTAAAAAAGTCGTTCTTTCCCACACATGCTCTATTTGGGCCCTAGTTGTGTCCCGAAACTTTTCAGCCCGATCGGAATATACCCAGGGGTGTTGTGAGTGAAAATGTGTGTAAAAATAGGTACTTTTTGCGTTTTAGCAACATGTTGGTAACATGAGCTTTTGAGGTATCGTTTTCCATGTTTTTGGGGACGAGAAGATCGAATATGAGGTCGATTTTGGCCAAGGAGTGGAAAATTGAGGTTGTACCAGATGTTCAGCTCCCAAAATTGATTTTTTATGAGGCAAAAACCTGCGAAATCGTCTGAAATCACCATCAATTTGTAGAATAGCACTAGGAAAAGTTTCAACACGTAGATCAAGACGATTAGGTGGCACTACCAATGATCATGGATAATTTGAAAAAAAAAAAAAAAAGATCGTACCTACCTAATTTGTGTTTTGGGGGCCAAAATTGGTGGAAACCATCAGAAATAGCTATTTCAATTATTTCACATGAAACAAACAATAAATGTAGGTACAGCCAACATTTCTGTAGAATAATAAACCCCATGTGACAAGGACTTTGCAGCGTTTTTTTTTTTTTTCTCAGTATTCCTTGGTCTCTCGCTTTCAAATTCCAGGGTGTCGGATTCAAGACATAAAAGGCATTTGGATAGGTAGGTATTTTGGATCCTGTGTCTGTGAACTCTTCTGTGGTATTACAGGTACCTAGTAAAAAGAGCACTTTTACGTTGGGGATATGTTGGGTTGCTATTAATATCTAAAGCTGTAGGTGCATAGGTAGGTACCAAGTCTCTGACTCGAGTTTTGTGCAAGATTTATCGTGTCCATATTATTTCTACGTTCACTTACTCATGTTTAACATCTTGAATATTAAAGGTTACAGATTTTCGTTTGCTCTGTCGTGGTAGTTGCTCGTTTGGTTGCCCGTTACATTTTTCCTCTTTGCTCATTCTAATTTTAATAATCTCCTATTCCACAAGACACGCATAATTCCGGCTGAAGGTGGGTTGGCGTGCGGTTCTCGATGTCGGAATGGTGTTTTTTTGCTACCAATGATCGGAGTCTAAAAGTTCATAGAGAAAACAATAACGCGGCGTTTTGTAGGTCGGTTGTCACGGTGGCGAGTTCGAGCTTCGGACTGTCGATTGGATGTGGTTGCTGAGTGGTGAGGTGGGGGTGAGAGACCATGGAGAGGGACAGGGGTTGAATTTGAGTCACTCCCAGTCCCAGTCCTCGACAACGCAACGCTATGAGCCGCTTTGCTTGATTACACACAGACAACTGCCACCAGCTAACCATGAAGTGAAACGCTATTGTCCGGGCCCCGACCTGGTCAAATGTCCCCCTTTTCAAGTCCTCGCCTTTTGTCACGAAAAATCCCAGCAGAGAATCCCTTTTCAGTATTCACCTTTCGTGTTTTTCTTTCTTTCTTTTTTTTGCGAATATTTTGCTCATTACAAAGGGGAAGAAGAAGAGGACGGGGGTGAGGGTTGAATGCCTGTCCAAATAGTTTTAGCTCACTATTTGGTTTCGTTCATTGCCCAGGTCTTTCATTTTGTTGCTCAATCCCAAAAAAACTAGGTGCGAAGTCAGTGTTACCATGGTACCATGGTACCATGGCCTCAAAGAAGATACTTATCCATTTCTGTTTTTGGTTTATTATTCTGTGAATAATACACCTATGTGCGCTCAGCAAAAAATTTTTATAACACCCCCTCAAACTTTTAGCGAATTTTCGAAGAAAAGGAAGCTATTGTTCTCGGTCCAAAATTTTTAAAACTCGAATTTCCGAAAGATTTTTATACCAAAATCCGTTTCAGACCATCCTGAATTCACTGCCGAAAGACACCAAAAATTATATGTGTATTAATTGCAACGCAATTCTTAGCCCGACCCCCAACTAGTTTTTTTGTCACATGTCACACTTTTTTGTCCCGCGATACCGTGGCTAGGGAAGCTAATTTCTATGCTATTCATTACATTACATTCATTACATTAAAGTCCTAAGGAGGTATTTAGCCTCCTTAGGACTTTAACTTGACATTGCCCAGGCCCCGAATCAGCTGAGTGGCCCCTGAAGCTAATTTCTATGCTATTCACGCTATGAAGCTGTAATTTGGTATTTAGCCTCGCTAGAGACGATCAACAATTATTGTTATTACCAGAAAGTGAATTGCGTTGCAAATTCCTCGTTCTATACAAAGTATAGAAGATAAGAGATTGGGGGTCCAGGGGGCTTGCCCCCTGGCGAGGCGCGGAGCGCCGAGTATATATATATATATATATATATACTCTTTCTTTCTCTGTGTCCTCTTTTTGTGTCCGAAGTTATAAACATATATATATATATATATATATATATATATATATATATATATATATATATGTGTCATTCCAGACGATAACTCTCGAAAGAATTGAGATAAAAAGTTCAAATTTGCACGAAAAATCTGTCTTGGCAATCGACAGGCTAAGTTCGTAGATGGGCAGAATCGGGTCACTCTAAGGGGGAGTTTTGGGGAGTTTTAGGGGGGGAAAATTACCCATAAATTCCCAAAATGAAACAGTCTGACAAGTGACACCTCATTTTAAAGGTTTTTGTACGCTGAACACGATGGTGAAATCAGATTTGCGATATCTCATTCCGTTCTCAAACTGGAGCACTTTGAAGATTAAGGAACGTGAGTAGTATCCAAAAGCCAATCCTGGCGCACTGACTTAGATCCTTGATAAAAATTTTTACCACAAAACATCAGAACACATTTTTAAACACAAAACATCAGAACCAGTGACTTTTTCATTAACCGACTTAGATCCCTGATAAAACTTTTTAACACAAAACATCAGAACACATTTTTTAAACACAAAACATCAGAACCAGTGACTTTTTCATTAACCGACTTAGATCCCTGTTAAAACTTTTTAACATAAAATAACAGAACACATTTTTAAATACAGTGACTTTTTCATTAAGCGACTTAGATCCCTGATAAAACTTTTTTAACACAGTGACTTTTCGGGGGTGACTTTTTTAAAAATATTTTTTATCAGAAACTCTAGTGAACTCTAAAAATTAGGAAAAAATGCAAAATTAGAACCTTTTAGGGGTCAAAGTTTTTGAAATTTAGCTCCCTCTGATGTTTTCACTAATGAGGAGTTAGTAGGATGGGAGACAGGATAGTATCCATACAAGAAAAAGTGGGTGGATAATAAAAAAAGTGAGGGGGGTAGTTAAAAGAATAACTTTTATAATAAAATGTCAGTGATTGAAATATATAAGAATGCCGTTAAAAAATCAAACTACTCATCTTTCAAGGATATTAAAAAAGGAACTTATACCATCTTGGAAAATTTTATAAAAAATTCGGAATATGGTGAAAGCGTTGTCGTTACAATTGATTATGATGATGAAGAGATATGTTTGTATTTACCTAAAAGAATTTCACGTCGACTTCTTAATCACGTTAGAAACAATCCAGAAAGACATCCTGAAAAACTTATTTATAATGGAACAGATAAAAAGACAAATGCCTTTCTGATTGACTTTGAGTAAATATTATGCTTTTCAAAGACTTAGTATCTATTACGTTTTTATAGGGAATCTCTATAAAAACAAACTTAAAACCTATTTTTTTCTTACTCATATTTAACGGATAACACACTAGTCTTTTTTATTGTTTTCTTTTATTATTTCTTCAAGGTGAGTTTTAAACTTGTCTCTACTTATGTTTATTTTATAGTGGCCCCAAGCCAAAGTATTTATGCCATTTTTCATTATAAATCTTTTATCATCATGAGCGGAAAGAGCTTTCTTATTCTGTTGTTCTGTGGTCACATCGTGTTTTTTCGATTTGAATAATATCTGTTTCTGATAGTTTGGTTCTTTAAAGAATAAGCATCTTTTATAATCCTCTATACTTAAACCCTTATTAACGACATTTTTCTTTACTCCTTTAGATTTTTTCGTAACATCATTAGTTTCGAATATTTTAAAAGCGTAGCACTTTGGACGAAGTCCAATAAACTCATTCATAATCTTACCTTCTAACTCATCTTTAAATTTCCCCAACACTTTTTTATTAACTTGTGGAACGTTGTAAACATTATTTGTTGGATAGTCGGAAGTATCGAAATGATCCAACATATTTTTCATATCATTATAAAAATCATCCGTTTTTATTTCCATTATTAAACTATCTGTATCTCCGTATAATAAATTTACATCACTTTTATATTGTTTTTTAACCGTGTTGTAATAAAAATCATACATGCAAGTTTTGGAAATGTCTAGAATACTCATACCAATGAAAATTGGCTGTTTAAGTGTGATATTTACTTTTTTCATGTGTACAGCCGCTAAGTTTTCGGAATAAATAGTTCTACCTTTAAAGTTTGGTTTTGAAATTAGTTTTTCCAATTTCAATCCATCAGAACAAAGCCTAATATCCACATGTTTACGCACATTCATCATTGTCCTCCCAAATACACTATTGTTCATAAGTTTAAAAAAGTCTTTTTCGAAAGGTGTTTCGGCTTTTGCTCTAAGATTTGTATTGTAATCAATATAGATTTTTAACCAAGCACTTTGGTCAAATTCTAAAACCTTATGAATTTTTTCTAATTTCATTCCTAGTTGTAAATACTGTTTTAACGTAATGTAATGGATAACGTATTTTTTCTTGTCATACAACGTGGTTAAAAGTTTTGGTAGTTTTTCATCTTCATAGTTATTTTCAGGGGCTAAAGGAAAATCAGAGTGTAAATCGTGGAGTTCTTGAGGATATTTTAAATCAACTTCTAAAATATAGCCCTTGGGTGAATCATCAGGAATGGATTGTATATCGAAATTATCTAGATCCATTTTCCATTCAAAATTTCCATAAGGTAAAAATTTACTCATCGCCCAACCGTAAAGATTATTTGCATCCAAATACTCAATGAAAACAGATTCTTTTTCTTTGTTGAATTGATCTCCCATATATTTATTATTAGCTTTCGCGTATCGTTTTGAACATTGAGAAATTCCGCCTTTTATTCCTTTTTCTACGAGTAAAATCTTATCATAATCTGTTAACAATTCTATCTTTTGTTTGGTCATTCTCAACATACAGTCCCAAGCGAAACCTGGTGTTGTATAGTACCAAGCGGGGTCTAATTTATATTTTTCTAAAGCTATATTTCTAAAGTTTTCCATGATATCTGCTAACAAAAGAACATCAATTTTATTGTAAAGTTCTGTAAATTCTCCCAAATTTTTAATTTTGAATGTAGACCAAATTTCTAGAGCATTTTTATAATCATTTTCTTTAACATTTTCTCCAGTGAGTTTACTGTAGAATTTCTCTATAGGTGGAAGGTTAGTTTCTCGATATTTTTCAACAGAGTCCATATACTCATATGGATAAGCTAATTTTCTAGTAATTAGTTCGAGATGTTCTTTTGGGAAATACTTTTTTATTTCCTTAAATTGATTTTTGGTTAAACTTTTAGCTAAAGAATATAAAGAAGCAGAAAGAAATTTAAAAGAATCTATGAATCTCAATTCTATAGTCTTTTTCTTTTTGTTACCATTTTTATCGAGTTCATTACTTTTATAAGCTACCATTTTAGAAAAGGAAATGTACTTCTCTTCACTTTGTGGTAAAAGTTTAATATCGTAATTATCTTTTTCAAATTCTTTAATAAATAGATGTGCATCGTAGCCAGAAAGATTATGGAAAAATACTGGAATAAACTTTGGATTTTTATATTCTAAATTACAAATCGAATGAGCTGCTCCTCTGTACATTCCAGTCAAATGTGAGTGATCCCTTACTTTTATACAATTATCAGGTATATTTTCCTTCGAAACTTCTAATTCTTCAATATATTCATCTGCTTTAACATCATTTTGTTTATCGATAAAGTGTTTAATTGTTTTTCTCAGTACATCATGTCTATTTTCAATTATAGGTGGAAGTTCATTAAATTTTCTTTCACAAATGTGGCAACTCTCAGCACTATCGTATTCTCTTTGTTGTTCTTCGGTTAAATCTTTCATGGGAATATTAACGTCATAGTATTTTTTCGCCACCATTAAGGCGTCTTTTTTTATTTTTTCGTAAAACACTTTTACCACATCCTGTCCAGAATATTGTACAAGTTTATAATCGCCTACATAGTTTTTCCTACTTTCGTCTTCGGCATTTTTCATGAAGTAAACAAAACTGTACGGTTCATGTTTTTGAATGGCATTTGTATAACATTCATCGGGATTTGGTTTGCAGGTATCAATCTTTTGTAACGTACATTCAAAATCTGCATAAATTGTAAAAGGTACTTTTAAAGAGTGTCTATAATTTTCAAATTGCAAAATGTTATCATAAGGTTTTGGTAGATCTACTTTAACAGCTTTATGAACTCCGCAATATTTTTTATGGTCGTTTAGTTTATCTTGAGTTCCAAAGCTATTCAAACACATTTTACATAAAAATCTTTTGTGTCCATTCTTTGTTAGCTGACTATGGCCAACCAGTTTCCAAAGATTCTTGATCCAACAATAATGTTCAGTTTCCTTGTTTTTCAAGTACAACAAGTCAATGTGCCTTTCCTTTTCATCTTTCGTTATTTCCAAGGGTACTATAGTATTTCCTTCATTCAGACAGTAAACATTAATGGAAATCCTAGTTCTTTTCTCAAACTTTTTCACATCGATAAGTTTCATAGGAAAACTGATATCTTTCAACGCTTCATCAAACTCATGTTCCCATGTTATGTACTTTCCTATTCTATCAGAATCGCGGTCTGCAGGATGTAAAGCCGAAAGAACAGCCCATAGGAAACATTTATTATCATTATTTTGTACATTTATAATTGCTTTCCTACTTTGTAGAAACTTAGGGAGTGGGATGAAAGATGATCCTCTCAAAGGAATGTACTTGTTAACGTTCAGTTCCAAATGTTTGATTTTATGAAGTTGCCAATTAGATCCTTTAATTTCGAACGTTTCCATTTCATTTAGAATTTTCTGTTTCATTTCATCGTAACAGTATGCAACTTCTGCTGACTGCAATATTATTACGTTTTTAGTTTTGAAATTGAGTTCCTGATACTCCATGTTATTTTTGTTAGTTCCTTTTTTAAATTCTGCGATTAAAACTACATTAACTTTTAGTTTCATTTTTCTAAGTTTCCATTTGATTAAACCTGTTACGGTTCTTTTAATACTGTTCAGAAATTTGGAAGCATCTTTAAATCCTTTCGTATTTTTAATGTTGTAAGTCACTAATCTAGATTCAAATGCAGTTTCCATTTCAACAACTTCCGTTTTCGGTTCTATATTTTTTTCAAATACTTTTTCACTAAAATTAAATACTTTGTGCAATTTCCTCGGATTTACAAATACAGGTTTCGCTTTTCTAGGTTTTCTGATAGTCATTGTCCGGTCCGGGTCGTTTTTTCCATGGCGCTTAGACTTTAGATGTCTAGCCCAATTTTTATAAGTAGTGCTAACATTGCACTTTTCACAATGCCTTCTCGTATTATCCATTTTATTATAGGATATATAATTTTTTTTCGTATCGTTCATTTTTATTAGAAAATAGATTCTTTTAACTAACCCCTCATTTTTTTGAATTCTTAAAGGTGGAGGCGAATCGCCGCCACCTTTTTCTTTTGTCTATTATTGGAGAGATCCTTTTAACTTACCCCTCATTTTTTTAGCCAGTGACTTTTCTAAACATGTAAACTATTTTTCTTAGCTTCTTCATGTATTTAAAAAATTTTTAAATACATGGGATCCCATTAAACCCAAATTCTTAAATAGGGTTTAATGGGATCGGTTGAATATTACGAATATTCTATCAACGATAGTCGTAATATTATCACATAACATTTTATTTATATAAAAGAAATCTTTTATATAAATCATTTTATTCATAATTCTAGAATTCTGTTTTTTGTAGTTCTTGAGCATAGAAAGATCCTTCAATATCTTCATCATTTAAATCTTTGATTTTGTATGTTATTGGATTAGTAGAGAGAATATCAGAAACCACAAAAATTTCTCTGGTCCAATTTGCTTCATATTTATTTACAAAAGTTTTTTTAAATCTTTTGATGCGAACCCTATCACCAACACTGAATTTAACTTTCTGTAAATTTTTTTTGTTTCCAAATAATCGTACTGTAACGTCATTTTGATTTAATTTTGTGACTTCTGATGGTTTCATACCAATAGATCTATGAAAATCTTTATAATTGTATTCATTAATTAAATCCTGTAGAAAATCAACCCATTTTTTATCATTCTCAACTTCAAAAAGAATTTTCATTTTACCATTCAATGTACGATTAAATCTTTCAATAATGGCAGATTTTTCTTCATTCTGTGTATGATACATTTTTATTTGGTGATTTTTCAGAAAATCTTTGAAAAGTTTATTTTCAAACTCCAATCCTTTATCCGTATGAAGCAAATTGGGGGCATTATGATTTTGAGATTTTGCTTTTTCTATTATTTTCTCAAAAGCTTTAACAACATTTTTTCCATCCTTTTTCTTCAAGGGTAAGGCCCATGCAAATTTTGAAAATGTATCGATAACATTAAGCATATAGCCGTATCCATCATTCTCTTTTTCATAATTTTTCATGATTATCAAATCAGCAGCCCACAAATCATCAATACCTTTAGTAAATATTGTCCTTTTTTGAAATTTATTTCTTATTGGCTTGTGTAATTCTTTAGCAAGAGATAATTTTTCATCATCATTCAGATCTTCTACTACAGGTTCTTCAGAATTTTCTTTCTCAGGTGAAGTGATAAATTTACTCTTTTTGGTTTTACATTTTGAGCATTTAGCAGCCACTCTCCATCTCCCGTTGATAGTTTGCACTCTTTCAGCATCAATATTATTGGTTCTCTTCTTACATTTATGGCAATAAATAGGATCAGTTAAATCATTATCCATTTTATTATAGGAAAAAAGGTTTTTTATGAGAAATATCTCATAAAAAAGAAGCTCCTCACTCACTCTTCAATCAAATGCAAATAAACTTTAACATTTTCAAATTGCAGCTCATCTCCATTTTCATTTCTACATGATAGTTTAATCTCTTTAATATCTCTCATTCCTTCTCGTATAGGGCTGTAAAGAATCTTTTTATTTGTTTCCATATAAATAGTATTGGGGAGAATCAGTTTCTCTATCAAAGATACATGCAGTAATTCATGTTCGCTATGAAGATGGGAATGCTCATCATGATTAGCAAAACTATAATCAATAATATTACAATGCCATTCAATTAACGAAATAGGTTTGATTAACTTTGGGTTGTCTTCAGAATAGTAGTCCTTATTAACTTCAAAATAATCCCCAGGTGTTTTACATTGTTTAAAATCAAATAGTTCACAGAAATTTCCAAAACGTAAAAATTCAATTAAAACAGGAGATTTAAGAAAAAATCTATTACGATTTGTAGTGTAGTCTACTTTAAAAACCAAACTTTCAGGTTTTATTTTTTTTAATGTGTCAATTTGTGATTTATATAATGTTTTATTCTTTTCAAAACCCTCCATGAGTTCAGTTATATAACTTTTTATTTTTAAATATAATTCTCTTCTAAACGTCTCAACAGTAAATGTGCCATCTAACACATACTCGTGATGATACCATACATCTGTAATAAGCAATTTTAATGATATCAATACATCTTTTACTTGAAATGAAAGAGAAGGTGAAGTAAATAATAACTTTACTATTCCAAGTTTATAATTTTTATTGGGATTTAGAACAATTTTTTGAGTAAAAGTTATTTTTAGATCTCGATGTTTATCAGAAATCTTTATTAGAGTCATGCTTTTATTATAGAATACATTCTTTTAACTAACCCCCCAAATGAAAAAAGGTCACTGGTTTTGATGTTTTGTGTTAAAAAATTTTTACCAGGAATTTAAGTCGCTAAATGAAAAAGTCACTGGTTCTGATGTTTTTGACTGGGCATGGATAAAGTTTTTTTTCGTATAATAAAGATGAGTAAATACGAGATTGAACCAATTCCGTTTGATAAAAAAGAGGCTAGAAAAGGAATTTTACCATTACCTTTAAGAGCATTAATAGTAGGAACTTCTGGTTGTGGGAAAACAACACTTCTCTATAATCTCATCACAAAATCATGGGGAATCCCCTTTCATTATCTATATATTTTTTCAAAATCTATGGATCAGAATGCATATGAGTTTTTGAGAAGCGCTTATGAAATAATTTCTGTAAAAGATGGTGTGGAAATAGCACAGTTTTTCAGTAATTGTGAAGAACTTTTACCCCTAGATGATTGTCAGTCGAACAGTTTGGTAGTTTTTGATGATTGTGTTAATGTTCAACAGCAACAAGTTATTAAAGATTATTACGTTAGAGGACGTCCTAAGAAAATCTCGTGCGTTTACTTGACACAATCATGGTCAAAAGTTGATAAACAACTCATTAGAAACAATATTAATTTTTTATGTGTATTTAGACAAGGACCAAGATACATGCGAGATATTTATGATGAATATGTGGGAAGTGATTTCACTTATGGCCAATTCAAAGAATTATGCTATTCTTGTTGGGATGAGGACTTTGGTTTTCTAACGATTGACCTAACAAAGAAACGCAGTAACGGGCGTTACCGAAAGAAATTTGGTGAAATATTTTAGATAAAAAATATAGATTTTAAGTTTGCCTTAATTAGGAACGGCGAATTACCGCCCCTAATTTTATAGGGATTCCCTATAAAAACGCTACATGGATAACTTCAAAAAATCGCATTGGGAAACGCTTCAAAAATCGCATTGGGAAACGCTTAAAAACGCAAAAATAGCGTTCCTAAAGCGTTTAAGCGTTTAAGCGTTTGAGCGTTTAAGCGTTTAAGCGTTTGAGCGTTTTAACGTTTAACCGATTTTAAAAAAAAATTTTCCTATAATAAAAACATGACAACAAAAATTACTTTAGAACAAGCGCTTAGACAGAAATTCAAAGAAGCGCAAAATGAAGTGATGAAGGAAAAAGAAGTCAAACTTAGAGAAATCAAAAAGATTGATCAACCCTCTGAAGATGAACAAATAATTTTCACAAAACGAAAACGTAAGCCCATGACTGTGGCTGAAGCTGATAAATCGATTAAACTCAAGAAAAATTTACAGAAATTAGCAAAACAAGAAAGGGTTAACCAAGCATCTGATAAGGAAACAAGAGAAAAGGCTTATGAACCTATAACTTCACGATTAGATAAGGTAGAAAAAGCAGTGAAACAGACTGATGAAGATCTTGGTAAAAAATTAGAACTCATTCCTGTAATAAAAACAATTAACCCCTTGGCTATCAGTTCGCCTAAAAAAGTTACTTTTAAAGATGTTGATACCGAGGCCCAAGGTATTGATACTGAAGATACATTAAATCAAAGCTTTTCAAGTGACAATGTAGATAGGGATTATGAAATGGAAACAATTTTACAAAAAAGTGTTAAATTACCAAACTCTTCTGTAGGTCCTTTAGGTATTGGACCAATTGCAGAATTATATATTCTTCATCCTGATAGACAATTTGGAATATACCCTTTAAAAAATCATATCTTTATTGGAAATAAACAGATACGAGTAAATGGAAATGATATTGAAATAGAAAAAATGAAATATTCCGGTACTGAAGGCTTATGGAAGCTCTTAACAAAACCCATAGCTTCTGATATTCCATCCAAAGATGAGTACACTAATGAAGACTTTAAAGCTTATACAAAAATCCTCATTCAAACAGATAGCATGTTTCAAAATAATAATCCCGAATCTAAACAACCAAAATCAAGTGTTAGTAAAAAATGGAAAGAAATCATAAAACCTATCTGGGAGTATAGTAAAAAGAAAAAGATTGGCACTGGGTTGATTAAATATACTGAAAATCCTGTAGAATTTAAATATATAGATAATTTGAATCAACTTACACAAAGACTATACTATTTGTATGCGCAAGAGCAGGCAGGAAATAATAATTTTCACAATGAAAAATTGGGAATTATAAATTTCATTAAAGATCAACTGGAGAAAGATATTGATAAACCCAAAGGAACTGAATACTTGATTAAAATTATTAATAATTTACCCAAAAATATGATAAAAAATGGTTCTGGTATTTTCAATACTATTCTTAATAAACTTGGGCCTGTTATTCCAGAAATGCATCTCCCAGGTGGTTATCAATATTGTGGACCGTTTACTAAATTGGATAAGAGATTAAATAGAGGTGATGAAGGTATAAATAGTCTTGATAAAGCCTGTAAACAACATGACATTTTTTACAGAGATCATGAGAAAACTAGTGATAGACATCTTGCTGATAAAAAATTGGAAGTAGAAGCTGATAAAATTATGAAAAGTTCAACAAATATCAGTGAAATATTGGGAGCTGCTATAGTAAAAACTGGTATGAAAGCCAAAAGACACTTTGGGATGGGTGTATATTAATTTTTTATAAGATTCACATCTTATAAAAAAAAAAAAAAAAAACTTTTTTTCCTATAATAAAATGATTACGCATCAAATAAATTTGTCAGAAATACAAATGAAAAAAATAAGATCTGCTTATAAAAAACGTGCTCCAGTAAAAGTACGACTGGCTTTTGCAGATATTACTGGAAAAGGAAATCATAAAATCCTGTTGAATGAAACACAGAAAAAAAATATTGATAAAAGTATAAAGAATAAAAAAGGCCTAGAATTGGAACTGGATTATGATCAGTTAAAAATAAATCATTCTGGGGGTTTTTTGCCTTTAATTTTTGCAGCAATGGGAGCAGCTGGAGCGTTAATGGGTGGTGGAGCTGCAGTAGCTTCTAGTGTTATAGACTCGAAACATAAGGCCGCTGAAGAAGCCGAAATAAAACGTCATAATCTCGAGATGGAAAAACTAGCTAAAAATGCAAAAAGTCTAAGTATCGGCTCTGGAATGAAGAAAAAGAAACCTAAAAAGAAACCTAAAAAGAAACCTACCAAATCAAAAAACTAAATAGCTTCCAGCCTCTTACCAATTTTGATATTGAAAGATTATCGAAAGAAATGAAAATTAAAAACTTCAAAGGAGTTTTCATGAAGGATGATTTACCAGAGAAAGTGAACCACACGGAATGTGGAATTATAAATCTAGAAAATTCTGATGAGGCTGGAAGCCACTGGACTGCATTTCATAAAAATAACAATTTAAAATATTATTTTGACTCGTATGGAAATGCACCACCACCAAGAGAACTTGTTCAATATTTAGGTTCAGAAAATTTATTTTATAATGAGGAGCAAATCCAAAACCAATATGATCCGCCTATCTGTGGACATTTATGTTTATTAATTTTGAAAAAGCTATCAGAAGGACACGATTTTGTAAATAGCATGAGAACATTGAAGGAAAATCTTAATTTCTTTTATTAAATTTTATAGTCTTGATATTTTTATAGAATTTCGATTCTATAAAAAAAATTTTTTCTATAATAAAATGATGTACACAAATAATAATGAAACACCTTCAGCTCCTGAAGAATTTACTCCAATAACTCATCCTAGATTATATCCAAAAATAATTTTTCCCGAGTTTAATGAGAACAATTATAGAATCAATCGAATTATCAATCAATACAAATTTTTAGAAGATGAAGTGAAAATGAGAAATGGTTTGAAAAAAAAATATGGAAAAATATCCAGTACTCTTTACGGTACTGAATTTTTATTCGCCCTCTCAGAACTCGGACTGGTTAATACTTCTATAGCATTACCAATAATAATTCCATTCAGTGTTCCAATTTCTGTAGGATTGACAACCTTATCGATAATATTAAGGACTTCAAGCGGATTTTTCAATAAAAAAATTAATAAACACAAAGAAATTGAGCTTTTGGCAAAAGCTAAATTAGATTCGATTGAAGAAAAGTTCAGAAAAGCAATTAAAGACGGTAAAATATCTGATGAAGAGTTCAATGATATTGAACAAGAAATAAAAAATTATATAAATATGAAAAGTACTATTCTAAATGAATATAATAAAAATAAGAAAGAAGTTAAAAGTGTGGATCCTATCAAACTATCACTTTTGAAACATGGGGAAGTTTTCAGAACTGGATTTTAATATTTTCTATTCCACTATCTTGATATTTTTATAGAATTTCGATTCTATAAAAAAACTTTTTTAAGAGTTTTAAAAGAAATTTAAAATGTTCTCGACTTGTATTCGACTTTACCGTTAAAGAGGGGAGGCGATTCGCCCCCCCTCTTTAAGAGTTTTGAAAATATTCTTTAAATGTTCTCGACTTGTATTCGACTTTACCAAAAAACATCAGAACCCAGTGACTTTTTCTTTTGGGGGGTTAGTTAAGAGAATGTATTCTATAATAAAAATGAATCAAATTAAATCAATCTACTCGAAATACGATTCTGAAATCACAAGGCTTCAGTATCGAAACTTTAATCCTGAATCTAATTTGGAATTTAACTCTGAGAATAAGAGAACGGTTTTCAAATTGCTTCTAGATGACGAGTTTCTTAGCAGCAATATTCAATATTACATTGCTGGAAAATACATTCCTAAAGATGCAACAAAAACATATGGAATCAGTGATACAATAATGATGGTTGACAATTTTGTTGCACACCTTTTTTCCAAAATTGAAGTAAAAAAGCACAATACGGTTATTGATGAAATTGAAGAACCAGGTATTGCTAGTACGGTGATGGGTATAGCTTCTTTCTCAGGACCATCAAACTATAATGGTAAATTAATGAATTCTGGTTTCAATTCTAAAGTGAATGGTGGTGGAAATTTCAACGCGAATGGTAACTTGGCTGATTTAGGCCTTGGATTCTTCAGCGATATTGCACCAATTTATAAGGGAGGATTTGAAATTACATTCATTAGAAATTCTGATGATAATGTACTCTTCCGTTACAGTACCTCTCCTGAAGGTGTGGAGGGAAAAGTAGAAATTAAAACTTTCTGCCTAAGAGTACCAATAATTGAATATGAGAGTGAATCCAAAGCTAAATTAATTGCTGAACTCTGTACTTCTCCTTATTTGTTTCACTTTAAAAAATTACAATGTATCGAACAAAAAGTTACTGGAAAAACTCTAAACTTCAACATTACAAATATTTACAGAAATGTACAGAATCCGATCTGGGGATTTGTTGCCTTCCAAACTGCCAGAAAAAATGATCAAAAGAAAAATAATTCCAAATTTGATCATTTGAATGTTAAAAATATTAGTTTTGAAGTAGCAGGAAAAAGTTATCCTGAAGAACATTTGAATTTAGATTGGAGTTCAGGGGATTTTAGTTTAGCTTACACCATGTACACAGATTTCAAAAGAATAGTATGCCAAGACTCATCCCTTCCATATCATGAGCCTCAGTCCTTCAAAGAGAACTATCCAATATTCAGTGTGAATATGACTAGACAACCACAGTCCATATCTGGACAAAAAAGTAATATAATTTTACGAGCAGATTTTGAAAAGAATGTGCCAGAAAACACTTTTGCTTATGTAATTTTGGTTTCAGAAGTCACTCTCAACTACATGCCACTTAAAAATATTATAAAAGAGGAAATCTAAAACTTACCTT
Source organism: Leptopterna dolabrata (assembly GCA_954871275.1). Taxonomy (NCBI): domain Eukaryota; kingdom Metazoa; phylum Arthropoda; class Insecta; order Hemiptera; family Miridae; genus Leptopterna; species Leptopterna dolabrata. The sequence continues at coordinate 82,331,005 of OX940975.1, read as the reverse complement.
GATAAGAAAAGGGGGAAAAAAAGGATAAACAATATAAATAACAATTTTTTTTATTGGGAACATTCTCAATAAAAAATATATAGTTCACGTAGAAAATCATCTACTTCATCAGTCGTTGAAACTTGGGATTGGTTCATTTTCACTCACAAATAACTCACTGCGTTGTTTCTCACTTGGTTTCTACAAACTGACTGGGACGAGTCAAAGGGGCTGTAAGACAATCTTATCTCAAACCGGTCGACGGGAAGGCCACAAGGCCACCCACTCATCAGCTGCGTTCTCGTTCTCATTCTCGTTCTCATTCTCGTCTCTTTTCTCGCCAGAATTGAGAAAAAATTAAAATATACGCGGAGAGGCAGTTAATCCTGTCTCCCGAGAACGCAGCAGTCTCGTTCTCGCGAGAACGCAGCAGTCTCGTTCTCGCGAAACAGATTAACTGTTTCGTTTCACTTTTAAGGGTGATACATAATTTTAAAAAATTCTGAAAACAACCCATTCTCTCGCTGGTCTACAGAACGACCTTGCATCTTGTTCAATATGTTTTAATGGGGAATCCCCATTAAAACATCAGAGGGAGCTAAATTTCGAAAATATCGACCCCTAAATAGTCCTAAATTTGCATTTTTATTTACGATTAAAAATTTTTTAGAGTTTCACTAGAGTTTCTGATAAAAAAAAGTTTTAACGGAAAATTTCCGTTAAAAACAATAATATTATACTAAGTTGTTTTCCAAGACCCGGTAATTTACCGGGTCTAAAAAAGGGGGTGGATAAAAAAAAAAATGAGGGGTTAGTTAAAAGAATATATTATATAATAAATAAAGAGATATGGTTTTAAGCGATGAGGCATTAGATATATGTGATGAACATGGAGGTTTCTGGGAGTTTGTAAAGAAACCTGAATTTCGATTTTATGATAGAAACTGTGACGCACTAGACGAGATTCAACGTGCATTGAGGGAGTATAGATTTTCTAAACGGTTGTTAAAAGAAAGTTTATTTGGTGTCGATGGTAAACCACCACTCCTTTCAAAGAAGCAAGTAAAGACATGTCTTAATGAAAAAAAGATTAAGGTTCCTAAAAATGCTACTGAATATCAACTTAGAAAATTGCTTTATAATGAGGATAAAGTCACACTGAAGAAGGATTTTGAGTTTCAGTTTCGATACTGTTGCTAAAGCTCAGAAGTATTAAGGAGATTTTATTTTTTTTTTTTTTTTTTTTTATGAACACTGCTCATTAAAAAGTTCTTATGCTACTAATTAGCAGAAATATTTTTTTTAAAGACGATTCAAAAAGTTTGTTTTTATAGAGATTCCCTATAAAAACGTAATAGATACTAAGTCTTTGAAAAGCATAATATTTACTCAAAGTCAATCAGAAAGGCATTTGTCTTTTTATCAATACCATTATAAATAAGTTTTTCAGGATGTCTTTCTGGATTGTTTCTAACGTGATTAAGAAGTCGACGTGAAATTCTTTTAGGTAAATACAAACATATCTCTTCATCATCATAATCAATTGTAACGACAACGCTTTCACCATATTCCGAATTTTTTATAAAATTTTCCAAGATGGTATAAGTTCCTTTTTTAATATCCTTGAAAGATGAGTAGTTTGATTTTTTAACGGCATTCTTATATATTTCAATCACTGACATTTTATTATAAAAGTTATTCTTTTAACTACCCCCCTCACTTTTTTTATTATCCACCCACTTTTTCTTGTATGGATACTATCCTGTCTCCCATCCTACTAACTCCTCATTAGTGAAAACATCAGAGGGAGCTAAATTTCAAAAACTTTGACCCCTAAAAGGTTCTAATTTTGCATTTTTTCCTAATTTTTAGAGTTCACTAGAGTTTCTGATAAAAAATATTTTTAAAAAAGTCACCCCCGAAAAGTCACTGTGTTAAAAAAGTTTTATCAGGGATCTAAGTCGCTTAATGAAAAAGTCACTGTATTTAAAAATGTGTTCTGTTATTTTATGTTAAAAAGTTTTAACAGGGATCTAAGTCGGTTAATGAAAAAGTCACTGGTTCTGATGTTTTGTGTTTAAAAAATGTGTTCTGATGTTTTGTGTTAAAAAGTTTTATCAGGGATCTAAGTCGGTTAATGAAAAAGTCACTGGTTCTGATGTTTTGTGTTTAAAAATGTGTTCTGATGTTTTGTGGTAAAAATTTTTATCAAGGATCTAAGTCAGTGCGCCAGGATTGGCTTTTGGATACTACTAACGTGGTTATATCTTCGAAAATTCGCTCTTATAGCCATGCTGCATGACTGTGGTTTTTTTTCTTTTACGTTTCAAGGTGCGTAGATTCCAAAAATGCAATGTCCGTCCGCCGTACGCCGTCCGCCGTATCACGTGTACAGGCTTCATTTTCGGTCTAAAAAATTCGTTCTTTCGCACACATGCTCCATTTGGGCCCTAGTTGTGTCCCGAAACTTTTCAGCCCGATCGGAATACACCCAGGGGTGTTATGAGTGAAAATGTGTGTAAAAATAGGTACTTTTTGCGTTTTAGCAACATATTGGTATGTGGTATCGGTTTCCATGTTTTTCTGGACGAGAAGACCGAATATGAAGTCGATGTTGACCAAAGAGTGGAAAATTGAGGTTGTACCAGATGTTCAGCCCCCAAAATTGATTTTTTATGAGTCAAAAACCTGCGAAATCGTCTGAAATCACCATCAATTTGTAGAATAACACTAGCAAAAGTTTCAACACGTGGATCAATACGACTAAATGGCACTACCAATGATCAACGATAATTTGAAAAAAAAAAAAGAGCGTACCTAATTTAAGTTTTGGGGGCCAAAATTGGTGGAAACCATCAGAAATAGCTATTTCAATTGTTGCACATGAAAGGAACAATAAATGAACAGCCAACATTTCTGTAGGTACGTCCAATAGACCCATGTGACAAGGACTTTGCAGCGTTTTTTATTTTTAAATTGAATTTTTTTAAATTATTTATTTATTTTATGTTACAATTGTATAACTACATCTAGCAGCTTTTCTTTAATACTTCGAAGCGTTGTGGTCTATCACAAAGGTCTACCTGCATCCACTACACATCACACCACACTTTCTTTCCATTGGCTTGGTTACTCTTCAGTCTCCCTACGTCACTGCTGTTGACCCCCAGGTTCAATACTTCAACGTTTTGATGATTGTGGGTCGCATGTTGGTTTATTATTCTGGGAATAATGCCCTATGTATTCGCTCAGCAAACAATTTTTATACCCCCCCCCAACAACATTTTTTCTTTTACATTTCAACGTGCATAGATTCCAAAATTCCTCTATAAGCGGGATTTGAGTTGAACTACTCGGCAATTTACCTGATACGTCATTTCTAGGGGGAACTCAGAAATTCAAATTTCACACGCGTTTTAGCGAATTTTCGAAGAAAAGGAAGCTATTGTTCTCGGTTCAAAATTTTTAAAACTCGAATTTCCGAAAGATTTTTATACCAAAATCCGTTTCAGACCATCCTGAATTCACTGCCGAAAGACACCAAAAATTATATGTATATATATATATATTTATATATTTATATATATATTTATATATTTATATATTTATATATGTATGTGTCATTCCAGACGATAACTCTCGAAAGAATTGAGATAAAAAGTTCAAATTTGCACGAAAAATCTGTCTTGGCAATCGACAGGCTAAGTTCGAAGATGGGCAGAATCGGGTCACTCTAAGGGGGAGTTTTGGGGAGTTTTAGGGGGGGGGGAAATTACCCATAAATTCCCAAAATGAAAAAGTCTGACAAGTGACACCTCATTTTAAAGGTTTTTGTACGCTGAACACGATGGTGAAATCAGAATTGCGATATCTCATTCCATTCTCAAACTGGAGCACTTTGAAGATGAAGGAACGTGGTTATTTCTTGAGATGTTCTTCCTGGTTCGTCTGCTCTAATCTGATAACGGAATGGGATATCGCAATTCTGACTTCACCATCGTGTTCAGCGTTGGAAAATCTACAAACCGAGGTGTTACTCGGCAAAAAATGGAACAAAAAATTTGTTACGTATCCAATACCTACTCTTCTGGTATTCAAAACATTTTTGATTTCCCCCTCCCCCTCCTTCCACCCCAAATTTTACTTTGCGTAAAACTACTCCTGTTTTAATTTTGTATGGTATCAAGTTGGGAAAACATTGGCCGAAAATTAATTTTCAGAAAATTTTAGGCGGAGGAGGAAGATGCCGAAAACTTCGAAAATTCGCTCTTATAGCCATGCTGCATGACTGTGGTTTTCTGTCTAGACTTTCCGACATAGACACCTCATTACGTGGTAAATAATTGTAAATAATAAATAAATGTGGTAATTTCCGTTTTTGAACAGAATTTGGCCAAAAAAGGAGAAGTTGTAACCCACGAAAATTCCCCATTAGATGAAAATTCGGGAATAAATCGAGGGTCCGACTTGGGTTCAGAGACCAGAATTTCAAAAATGACCGGGTTGGGAGTTAATAGGGCCAAAATGGCGCGTTACAGGAGATGGGGGCGGTGGAAAAAATACATATTTATGTAACTGTAATTGCCGAACGTCAGAGTGCTTATATACCTCGACTCTGGTGGCATTTTTGCCGTGTCTGTGTGTGTGCGCGTGCGTAGGTAGTTGAGTACCCATGGCAAAAAGAGATCCAACTATTTCAGGGGCTTACGCTAATAGGAATTCAGTGATATACGCAGAATGGTAGGCATCCACACAGGAAAATAATTTGCCGAACTAAGTGAGACTGTTAGAGTCGAGCGACATTTGTGGGTGGGTATCTATGATTGTACCTACCGCGAATAGTGACCCTTGGACAGTGTTGGGCATCAGCTAACTGAGTTATTAGTTGAGGCTAAAGTCAGCTAACAGTTGTAGTTTTTGCTAATAAGTAAATTAGCTTTAAACATTTTTTTAAACTAATATAATCGTTTTGACAATTTCACCATGTTGAACAATTTCTGACCAAGTCCAATAAATTGTCTCGGGTAAAGAAGTGAATATGACGTATAGATGCACTTCTGTTGGCCACCCCTGAGTTCCTGGGGCTCCCCTGGACTTCTCTTCTCTGGGACTTCTATTGATAGATTTTCGGATTACCATATCTTTCATATTATGAGAAAATATTTGACCAACACAAAATATTAATTTGTTGTTGTAATTTATTGGAAGATTAGCTCCCTCAGGTATGCTGCATTACTGTTAAGTAGGTATATATCTGTGTTTTTTAATTCTTTACGAACAGTTTTCGTTTTCCTTTTGGTTTATTATTTTCAATAATGAACCATTGGAATCGAGCAAGAAAAAAAAAATTCTTACCCCCCCTCAAAATTTGATGGTTTACGTTTCAAGGTATGTAGAATCCGAAACTGCAATAAAAATATTTCTGTCTGTACGCCGTACGGGCCACTTTTCTTAGTTACCATGAAAGAAAATTGATGAAATTCGGGTTATAGGTTCCGTTCGGGGTCTAGTTGGTCCTCGAAGCTCGACGTTACTGTCAGTCATCTCTAAGGGGTTCAAAATAGGGGTTGAAATTTTCAGAACGCCGTATCTCAAAAACTTTGGATTGAAGGGTATGGTTTTTTTTACGATATTAAATTTGTCTTGAGCTAAACAATGTTTTAAGACCACCCGGAGCACTGTACGTCCAGCCGTTCGTGAACAAACGTTGAAGTATTATTGATGGGTAAATTATTAAACAATGGCAAATTATTACACACCGGCGAATTATTACACAACGGTGAATTATTACACAACGGTAAATTATGACACCACGGCAAATTATTACACAACGGTAAATAATTACACAACGGCTCAACTGCCCAGAAGGGGCTGGATTTTCTGGATAGGTACTTTTGCAACTTGAACAACCGTTGAAGTATTATTGATGGGCAAATTATTACACAATGATAAATTATTACACAACGACAAATTATTACACAACGGCAAATTATTACACAACGGCAAATTATTACACAACGGCAAATTATTACACAACGGTTAATTATTACCTACACCACGGTAAATTATTACACAACGGCTCATCTACCAAGAAGGGGCTGGATTTTGTTGATAGGTACTTTTGCAACTTAAACAACCGTTGAAGTATTATTGATGGGCAAACTATTACACAACGGTTCATTATTCTATCTCCGTAGAAGGGGAACCTTTACAGGTAAATTATTACACAACGGTTTAGGTAGGTACCTAGTAACGAGTACGGGGTTAGGTACAATCCTACGGAGAGTCTACGTTCTACACATATGTAATGTGTAGAATATTACATATTATATTATATCGACGGATTATCTATACAGAGAGCTGTGATCTGTAACAGAAGGGTGTTCTGTACAAAATAATAAACCGTTGTGCAGGGATTTGCAGCGTTTTTTTCTCATTTTCGGACTAAATAATGTTTTTTGTAACATTTACAAGATGAAAATATATTTTAAGTTCGCATTGTGGCATTTTTGACTTGAATGAGTGGCACATATTATACGTGTGATCATATATTTACATTGATTTGTAGTTTCTAACAGAAAATTTCTTGGTCAGAAATTTCGGATGATAAGAATTATATTATTTTGCATCACTTTCCCAAAAATACAATTTATTTTTCATACTCTTATTCCCTATGAAAAACACTTTCGTTATTTGCTGTTATTATTTTACCAGACCTACATCTCCCATTCAACTACCTGAAAGTTATTTTGGAACACTATGAACTTCATTGTTTGATTTTGAGGGTAAGTAAATCATAAATTTTATACAATATTGTGTTGTTTTATTTTGTCTGCAGTGGACGAGAAAAAGTGGCCATGCTCCGATTCAGAGACACTCGAGAAGAGGAGAAGAAACCTCCTGGATCGCCCGACAGGTGAGTTTCATGTTCATGTTTCTAACATTTTCTTTATATTCCTGATGGTTTATATTATTGATTAGGTATGTGGTTCTTTATTTGTGTTGATTTTTTTTTTCAGCGCTCTTAGTGAGGGGAACCCTTTTGCCTTCAGCACTGACGCCCTCTCTCGCCTGCGCTCCAAAAATTCCGACTGGCAGCAAATAAAAGACAGTGAACGATTGCGAATCGGTCTCAATTTTAGAGATCCTCAGGAGTTCTGGTAATCCACGGTTTTTCAAACTTAAACCTCTCAAGTCTTCTGCAAATAGGATGACCTATGGGGTATAGGTAGGTACCGTTAATTCCTCCAAGTTAGGTTTTCACATTCCGTATTATTTTTCAGGATGCCAATTGAGGATGTTGTGAGCGAATTCAACGAAATCTCCCTGTGCCGACTCGTCATGGAGAACGTCTTCATTTCTACTGGCAAAAAGTGGCGGGGTTCTTCCATTATTGGGAAGTGGGTCGATGGGCCGAAGGATTCTTCCTTGGACCGTTCAGGAGGAGGTGATTCCAGCCTAGAGACTTTTCTCCGTAACCCCCAGGTCTTTTTTCCACCCTTTTCTACTCAAGCTATCTATTCACCAAACTGCCTACTGAACCGCCGATTACACCCCACTCGAGTACTTATTGGTGGAGTAATGGTGGCGAGCGCTTTCGATGGAAAGACATCATCAAGCCGGCGAGAGTATGTTAAAATCTGTTCGTCAGTTGGTCCCAATTTAAGTGAAAGGACAGACGACCAACTCCAACACAAACAACCCTTCACTCCGCATCTTCTTTACATGAATAGGGGCCAACTGATGAACTAACTGACTTCAGTATGATGTTTTTTCATCGAAAGCGCTCGCCTCCAGCTACTCGACCAGCTAGTGACAACGGATTCATCCGGATGGTGTGGTAATTTTACTTCTAGCACTAGCGGATATAACCCCTTAGATTTAGTACCACTACCTCGTGTTTTCTACTTAATGCTACAATCGAAAAAGAAAATGGACCCCTCCCTTGAGTGCACTGTTTATGTTGATTGAATTAATATGTAGCCACCAGAGCCCATCAAGTGGGCGCCACCAAGTGGGTCCTGTATAAACTAACTTAGATTCCCACCCCCTCCTCCTCCTCACATCATTAAGAAAAACCAGTCATGCAGCATGACTTAATGAGCGAATTTTCAAAGAAATATTCGAATTAATGGCTATGGTTTTGAATAAAGGAAAACTTCGGTCTAAAATTTGGTTTTCTATGTATATTCTCTTCGTATTTATTTTAATTTGTACGTTTTGTCCATCCTGATTCTACCGTTTGTTTATTACGTAATTGTACTAAGTGCTTATTTATTTGATCGCTGTGGGTAAATTCAAGGAGTTGTACTAATCGTTTGCCTCCCCCTTTTTTGCTTCGAACTCTCGTCTTCAATTAATACTTCTCACATATTTCAATCTGACCACTCTAAGGGGGTGGGGGGGGGGGGTAAGAGTTTAAAGATTATCCTAGTTTTGGGTAATTTTTGCGCACTTTAAATGCTCTAATTTAAGAACGGATTTAGATATCTAAAATCCGATTTCACTATCGTGTTCAGCGTGCAAAAACCTTTAAAATGAGGGGTCACTTGTTAGAAAATAACATTTTGGGGATTTTTGGGTAATTTTTGCGCACTTTAAATGCTCTAATTTGAGAACGGATCAAGATATCTAAAATCCGATTCCACCATCGTGTTCAGCGTGCAAAAACCTTTAAAATGAGGGGTCACTTGTTGGAAAATAACATTTTGGGGATTTTTGGGTAATTTTTGCGCACTTTAAATGCTCTAATTTGAGAACGGATCAAGATATCTAAAATCCGATTCCACCATCGTGTTCAGCGTGCAAAAACCTTTAAAATGAGGGGTCACTTGTTAGAAAATAACATTTTGGGGATTTTTGGGTAATTATTGCGCACTTTAAATGCTCTAATTTGAGAACGGATCAAGATATCTAAAATCCGATTCCACCATCGTGTTCAGCGTGCAAAAACCTTTAAAATGAGGGGTCACTTGTTGGAAAATAACATTTTGGGGATTTTTGGGTAATTTTTGCGCACTTTAAATGCGCCAAAACCCTCCTTAGAGTAGGCCAATTTCGCCCATCTTCGAACTTAGCCTTTCGATTGCCAAGATAGATTTTTTGTGCAAATTTGAGCTGTTTATCTCAATTCTATCGAGAGTTATCGTCTGGAGTGACACATATATAAATAAATATATATATATATATACATATAAAAAAGTGTTAAATTTCAGGAATCGTTTTAGAATGGTCTGAAACGGATTTCTATGAAGAAAATTTCCAAAAATTTATATTATTTAAATTTCGAAGCCATTGCAATAGCTTCATTTTCTTTGAAAATTCGCTAAAAAACAAATTGAACGAATGAAACTAACTGTATGAACGACTGCTTATGGAGTAGGTTGGTAGGTAGTTTCACCTACCGATGCAGAATTGCTGGGAACCTGAAAAGCGTAAGTTTCGTGATCTAACTGCGTTCATTATGAGTAAAAAAAAGCGGTGCCGATTTCCCGTGAAACTTTCCGAATTAAAATGGGTGGAAAGGGCCTGCCTCGACGGAAATCGGTACAATCAAGGAGTAGGTAGTTCGGTTGTTTTCCCACTGGTACTTTTAATATATGAAAAAGAGCTTCCGGCTTGAACTGTGCGGCCGAGCCATATATCTAGCGCAATCCACCTGGTGTTTTGTCCCAACTTCGTGTCATTTCAGATTGATAGATATAGGTTATAAGAGTGATTATTGATCGCCCCATGACTAAATATGAGAATTAGTCGGGTTGCTCGTTATTTTAAAAAAGTCCTCTCTTTTAAACCTTTTGGTTTATTATTTCAGTACCTAATGAACCTTTGGAATCGAGCATGAAAAAAAAACTTTTTAACCCCTCAAAATTTGATGGTTTCCGTTTCATGGTAGGTACGTAGAATCCAAAATTTTTTTTTAAATTTCTGTCTGTACGCCCTACTTCGCACTTTCCTTAGTTACCATGAACCAAAACTAATGAAATTTGGTTTGTAGGTCCCATTTGAGGTCTAGTTGGTCCGCGAAGCTCGGCGTTACCATGAACCAAAACTAATGAAATTTGGTTTGTAGGTCCCATTTGAGGTCTAGTTGGTCCGCGAAGCTCGGCGTTAATTTTCTCTAAGGGTGAAAATTAGGGGTTGCAATTTCCAGGACGCCGTTATCTCGATGTTTACGTTTTTATATAGTTTTTGAACTTGGGAGTTTTTTTAGACCACCCGAAGTTTTACTCGTCCAGCCGGTCGTTCACAGTAAGGCCCTGAAATTTGCACCGACAGGCTTCGTCAACAGGAGGGTGAATCAAATGGTATACATTCAGCCCAGATATCATTGCCAGGGACGCCGCAACAATATTGGGGGAGGGATGTGTTCATTGGTTTTCAATGGATATAGGGGTTACTGGGAAATGCAGTCGTTTTCAGTGGATATAGAGTTTATTGGGAATTGGCTTTAGATTCATAAGCTACAGGTTGCAATAAATTGGCATAAGATCATTGGAAGAAGATGGTCCGCGATGAATTTCAGTCAATCAATCAATTAATTTATTCACAAAGTTTCCTTAGGGATTGTTGTGTGAAATAACTCATAACTAACTAACTGAAATAACTAACTGTCTGTGTGCCTGCTGTGATGTGCGGAGGAGTATTGTAAATGGTGGAGGTGGTGAAGGGCAAAGTGCTGTGAATTTCAAAACGCTTGGATCATTGTATGACTACTGCGCGTCATCAAACTCAAAATTTGTATTGGCCTTTCGAATACCTCGGTTGTCGCGTTGAGGCGCCGGCTTGTGTTTCTCAACGGGACGTTTCTTCTATTCAGTTCCCAACCTTATCCGCCATTCCACTGTACGGCTCCGATTTCTAAGTGGTTAATCGATTTCAGGGCTTTCCTGGGGGAGGACGATGGTAGGTATTTACCACAGAAAACCGTGATCTAGTGATCTACACAGAAGGGGAATCTGTACAATAATAAACCCTTCAGTGATAATTTGCAGCGTTTTTTTCCATGGTTTTCTAGTTGCTTGAGGTCTAACAGTACTATTCCAACCAAAAAACTCCAACGTTTTATAAATTTGAACACTCATGTTCGCGGTTCGTATGCCGGTTTTAAAGGAAAGCTTTGTTATTATTTACGTTTGAAGTTGTTGATACACATTCGGCTCATTTCCTCTTCTTTTTCGATTTATTCCATATCTGGACGTGTAGGTTGATCACAGAGGCATTATGGTTTCTATTTATCGTTACCATGAAGTTATGTTGAATACCTACAAGATAATGTACTGTATAATCCCCCTGTCAACTACAGGGTTAAGTGAACTGAACTGAGTTGGGCTTGACTTTTAGAGCTGTAGTGATTGCGTTTGCATAGTTCATCCTCCAAAATTGTACAATTTATAATAAGCTCATTTTAGTGAATTATATTTATTGATTACAGTACCTCATTGACATTGACTCTGAGACCGAAGTTATGTTCCAACTGCTTCAGTTTGTAGAAGAAGAAGCCAGGACTCCATCTGGTCGCGTTCATCATCTCATGGGCTTTCACGTCATCAAGGTATATTTGCCCTTCGCTCCATCTGTGATGATGATGATGATGATAGTCGTTTCGCCTAAAGCACTGCCCTTACCCAAGGACCGACGTAGATCTGGTGGTTGATGTAGGATCTGGAAGTTGCAAAACCATTAATGATGTCAACCTCCCAGAATGATTAGGCTGTGAGACGGGGATTCTACTTTATTCAAATGGCAAAAATAATGTCTGCAGGTAGTTAGCTATCACCTGTCATCTCTTGGAAGCTTAGTTCCTCAAAAATCACGAGTATGCTATCAATTTCCACTTGGGTTTCTATTGCGGACCGTTGCCCCTGTTGACTTCACACTTGAAATTTCCCTAGTTCATTCAAACTTTGCCAACCTAACGTTCACTCGGTGTTTCAGGTTGAAGAAAACCGCGAAACACGGCTGCACAAACTCTGGGATCACACGCCCATCGTCATCACCGACGATCATAAAAGAAGTCGTGAGATGATGTACAGAGGGACAATGACCAAAGGGCGTTACATACTCTTGCCAACTCTCTACAAACCTGGGGATGAGGCTTGCTACCAAGTCAGAGCCTTATCCCAAACTTCTCAGATAAATCTCAAGTGAGTACAACTTGTTTTTCATTGATGTTGGTTGCAGGAGGTACGTACATGAAAATCATTCTTGAAATTCCAATTGGCGTAAATAAATCCCGTCATCCGGGGTAAATAGATTCTGCTGATCATTTTGAGGACCGTTTGTATTAAAAATGTACTCATGAACTAAAGAGGAAAATAAAATGATGGAGATAATGGGTATGGGTGGACGTTAAATTTATTGAAATAAACGAAATCTTGTGGTTACCAATAAGAAATTAAAGTAAAATGTCAGCCATTCAAGGCTAGGGCTTTTCGTCCGACTGTCCTGCCAGCGTCGTGGACGTGATCAGCTGTCCTCAAATGAGAGGCTCAGAATCAACAATAAATTATTAGTCGTAATTTCGCTAAAGTTATGTAAAGAAAATTATGTTTTAATTGGTACGTGCTCTGTTGAATAGAAAGTTGCTACTACTGAAGGTCTGTGTTGGGGCCCGGAAGATGGTGGAGAGTTGACAGATGAAGATAGAATGATTGAAATGTAGGGACTTGCCAGTGTGGCTTAGGTAGTTGGAAAAATCCACAATGGTGGATCCAGAATTTTCCGAACGCCCAGACAAGTGAGGAATTTTTGTCAAATTGTTTTTCAATGAGGGTGATTAAAAGCAAAAATGCGGCAAAAAATGACGTATCAGGTATGTTGCCATTTTATTGGCTGTTGGCCAAAGGAGGCGAGCAAAGCCTCGGAGGCAAAGATTCTCAATGCTGCCAACATTGCAGCATTAGAAATGGCAAACCTTCGTGGCAACCTTCAAGAACCTTTGCTGTGGCCTTCCCCTCAGTTTGATTTTGAGGACATGTTTTTTAAGTTTATTTATAAATTTGCGGTTCCATCCATCCATTGCGGGTCTGTTCATTGTTTTAAGTGATGCACTCGCGTTATAAGTGGGATTTATGTTGAACTACTCAGCAATTTACCTGATATGTAATTGCTAGCTTGTTTAGGCGAATGTGGAGGGTATTTATCTCACCGTTTTTGCCCTCAACGTTGAAGCCTTAGTCATAATATCTAACCTTAATGTGAATTATGAAAAGGAAGCCACAGCACTTTAAAGTCCACCTTAGTTATGCTGGTTAAGTGGGGTGGAGGGGGAGGGGTAGATTAGTCAGAGACAACTGCCAAATAATTACCTAGTACCTAGGTTATATAAGTTTGGTACTACCAAACCGCCATTAACACGATACTCAGGAGATATGCCACCCATTTAATCAGAAACTGTTTTTATTTTAGGCTGGTAACTTCCTCATTTGAAATATTCCCCATTGATGAGCTGATTACTCAAACTAATGGCAACTGGTGTATTTCATGCTAAATGTGAATTTTTTTGTATGCTCGTACCTTGAATATAATGTGCAGATTACCTTTTTATCTGAGCCCCTCGAAGCAACTGACAGTGTCTGACTGTTAGCTTTACTAATGACCTTGCAGAACGTTGATAGTTAATTTTCTCGTGTAAACACACTGTAGGAGATACGATGGATAGTTCATTAGTCATATATTGATGTTAGGTCTTCATTACAATAGCATATTCGTTTTTTGTTCTGTTCTCATCTTCTCTTGCAGGTGGAGTTCTTTTATTGTTTCACTTTTTTTTTTTTTGCTTTAAAAATCATCTTGAAGTACCCAGTCGCCTATCCAATTTGTACACAGGTTGGATTTGTAAGATGGAGTGTTTCTTGGTTCAGATGACAACATTTTCGTGATATATGTTTTGGAACCCCAGCCCGAAAATGGCCCCCCCTCCAATTTTGACCCAAAGGTTTCACCCGAAACAAGATTGCCAGCCTCACACCCACTGGAGAAGTATATATATATGCACTACTGCAGCGCACTTCGAGTGACGCCTTTCTGGATTCACTCACTCCACGAGACAATTTGTCGCCGAATGAGCGTAGGTCCCTCAAGTCTTTGAAGGCTGATGAATCGATCAAGATCATGCCAGCGGATAAGGGTTCTACAGTTGTAATCATGAATGCAACTGATTATGAGCGGGAAGCAATGAGACAGCTGAGTGATACTAGATTCTATGAGACGGTTGGTAGTGATCCGACATCAGCATTGTCACGTGACCTAAGAAGATACGTTAGGGCTAATGGGAGGAGAGAGGGACTAAGTAAGAGTGACGTTGACCATTTAGTCCCTGACAATCCCCGGTGCCCCAACTTTTATCTTCTTCCAAAAATCCACAAACCGTACTCACTTCCTGACCGCCCTCCTCCAGGCCGCCCAATAGTGGCAAGTTTTGGTTGCCTAACTGAACGAATATCAGCCTTTGTTGATTCGCACCTTCAGCCCCTTGTGCAAAGCCAACCATCATTTATTAAGGACACACAGCATTTTCTCAGTGTGCTGCGGGAGACTACAGTTCCAGCCGATATAATTCTGGCCACGATTGACGTCAATTCTTTGTACACTGAGATACCCCATGGCGACGGACTGAACGCTCTGACGCGCTTCCTCCACGAGCGGCCAGAACCAAGAGTCCCGTCAACCAATTTTTTGGTGAAACTTGCTGAGTGTGTCCTCACGATGAATGTCTTCAAGTTTGGTGACCAGATATATCTGCAGAAGCGAGGGACTGCAATGGGGACAAGGATGGCACCTTCAGATGCAAATTTATACATGGCTGACCTGGAGAATAGTTTTCTGGCGTCCAGAGAGAAGACTCCTGTGATGTGGAAACGGTTTATAGATGACATTTTCCTGATATGGCCACATGGCGAGGAAGAACTGGATTTGTTCCTCAGAGACCTCAACTCCCGCTTCTCGGTCAAGTTCACATGGTCATATTCCAGGTCTTCAGCCACATTTCTTGACGTGGACATCACTTTGGAAGGAGGGAGGTTCTCAACAAGTGTACATGTAAAACCATCGAACAAACAGCTGTACCTTCATTACGAGAGTTGCCATCCTCCACACACCAAACGTTCAATCCCTCGGTCCTTGTCAATTAGGGGCCACCAGGTATGCAACAGCCAGGAAAAGCTTGACGGTTATTTGTCAGGGGTCGGGAGCAAGTTGGCAGAAAGGGGATACCCAAGACGATTTCTTGAAGACAGAATGGTTCCATCTCATATACCCTATCAGCACAGGCCACAGCCTCCGTATGACCGAGTCCCCCTGGTCACCACATTATTTTTTGGAGCTCAAAAGCTGAATGGGATTCTGAGGGAACTGCAGCCTATATTAGCTTCGAATCCAGAGACTCGCGATGTGTTTGGGGAAATGCCTCGAGTGGCCTTCCGGCAGGGGAAGAATCTTGGTGAAATCTTGTCGCACCGGCACCCACGATCACAGCCCCAAGATTTAAGGGAACCAGGCCTACACCCCTGTCAACGGCCGAGGTGTAAGCTGTGTGAAATTGTCGTTGAAGACTGTCAATTCACATCGGCAAACACCTCACATTCTTACAGGTGCCAAGGCTCAGCAGAATGCCAATCAGCTCACCTGTAAGAAGTGCACCGATGAGAGAGCGTTCTATGTTGGCAAGACGGAGACATCACTCAACCTGAGGATGAATAACCACAGAGCGTCTGTTCACCAACCCCAACGACGGCCCGTAAAGTTGCATGCTAGGTCACACAGTGCAACGTTCAATGAGTGCTTTGAAGTGAAGGTGTTGAAGAAGATGCCCGACTCAGCAAATGGCAGGTTGCTCCAGCAGTCGGAGCGCGCCCACCGATGGGTACTTCATTCTAACCAACCTCCTGGCCTCAACATAAATTATTGAGGGACAATCGCCATGATACAAGTGTCAAGGATTCAATTTGGAAGCGATGCTTCCATACATCACAAAAAAAATTTTTTCCTTCTACCGTTTGACAAAGATTTCTTCGAAATATCAATCTATCAATCTATCACTCTTTCTCTTCTATCTGTGAAATTTTCTTAAAACCAAGTATATATATATATATATATATATAGTTATATTCGCTGCTCGTTGGCCTACCACTTCTTTGTTGAATCCGGGGGTGGCCTTACGGGCGATCCATTAGACTACCCCTTAGCATATTTTGCTCGTTAGAGGTATTCCAGACGCTACACAGAATATTTTGCCCCTTCGGGCACCCCCAAAACGGGACTTTAAGTTTTGTAATCTACAGGTTGGTATTGCTTGTCACGAGTTTATTTTCGTTGCTCGTTAGCCTACCCCTTCTGTGTTGTACAAAGGGTACCTTTTTGGGATTAAACTAATAAACCGTTGTGTAGGGATAAGAAGGTGGAATTCAAAATGAAATGACAGTTTTGTTGGAAAATCCACGTTTCCCACTACCTACCTTCTCAGGATTTATGAATGTGGATGGGGACGACTCGTAGGAAAGGAAAAAACACATTTGATAAATATTTTTTAATTTATTTTAATTTAATTTAATAACATAGGTATAATTACCCCCATTCTTGTCTACTCACCACCCGTAACCCGATAAGCCAGAAAAGAGAAATCAGGGTGATTTGGTACGTGGTAGGGAGTGATTTTACGATCGAACGAGGTATATCACAATACATTTTCCAGGGTACCTACGTAGGTATTACTTCAAATTTGGAACGCACAAAAAAACTCTTCTGTAATGACTGGAGTTATCTCCGGGTTAAGGAAAGAAAACACATACCCCTACGCTCTTTTTTTCCACTTTTTGATCCGCTAAATCTGCCTGCTTTCACCACATTTTTCAGGAAAAATATTTATCAACAATTTTTAACCGCTGCAAATTATTACACAACGGTTTATTATTTACCTGTATAGATGCCCCTTCTGCGTAGGTCTCTGTTTTCTGCGGTAAATACCTACCCTCGAGCTCCCCCCTGGAAAGCCCTAAATGAAATCGCATACCTCAACCGGCCCGGGAATTACCGTTTCATAAAAATAAATTCAGGCAGGATTCAATAATTACAAATATACCTATCAACAAAACCGAAAGAGCTATCATTTTTCAAACGGAATAATATCACAGAACAACCAACTCGACTTCATACAGCCATCCTGGATTATAATCAGGTGCTCCCTAGTGATGATAACTGGGCCGGATTTATACCGTTTGATTCACCATTGTGTTGACGAAGATTTCAGTCCAAACGAATGGCTGGTCGTACAATGCTCCGGGTGGTCTCAAAAAATTCTTTAGTTCAAGACCAAATTAAAAACGTTAAAAAAAAACCCCCATATCCTTCAATTGAGTTTTCGAGCTACCGCGTTCTGAAAATTTGAACCTTCATTTTGTTTCACGGTAACTAAGAACAGTGCTGAGTAAGGCGTAAGGCGGACAGATAGAAATGTTTGGTTTATTATTTTCAATAATGAACTAATGGAATCAAGCATTTAAAGAAAAAAACAAAAACAAAAAATAACTGCAAATTTTACACAACGGCTTATTATTTACCTGTATAGATGCAACTTCTGCGTAGATAGTATAATAAACCGTTGTGTAATAATTTACCGTTCAACAATACCCTTCTGTTACAGATCACAGCTCTCTGTATAGATAACCCGTCTGTATAATATAATCTGTACTACTCTATACATATTATGTAGATCGCAGACCCTCCGTAGGTTAGTACCTAACCCCCTACTCGTTACTAGGTACCTACCTAAATCACGAGTTAAATGTTGCTAAAATAATTCTGCCGATGACAAACAGTACCTAACAAAAAGTAACACACATAATGAAGTTCTGAAAAGAAATTGTTGATGAGGAGTGAAAAAAGTTGCAAAAGTACCTACCAACAAACTCAAGCCCCTTCTACGTAGATGGTATAATGAACCATTGTGTAATAATTTACCGTTGAGTAATGATTGACCATCGTGTATTAATAATTTACGCAACGTTTGTTCATGTTTCACTACCATCATTTTTCAAATGAAATAATATCACAGAACAACCACTCGACTTCATACTCCGCCAGTATAATCAGGTGGCCCTAGCAATGATTTTATCTCCGGCAAATTTCCTATAGTCCCTGGTAACGAGATTTGGTTTGAATGTATACAATTTCATTCACACTGGAGTCGAAAATGCCTGTCGGTGCAAACTTCGGGGCCTTACTGTGAACGAACGGCTGGACGTACGATGCTCCGGGTGGTCTTAAAAAACTCGTAAGTTCAAGAACTATTTAAAACCGTAATAAGATTCACGCAAAAAAAAGGTATAGGCGTTTTGAAAATTTCAACCCCTATTTTGAACCCCTTAGAGATGCCTGACAGTAACGTCCAGCTTCGAGGACAACTAGACCCCGAACGGAACCTATTACCCGAATTTCATCAATTTTCTTTCATGGTAACTAAGAAAAGTGGCCAGTACGGCGTACGGCGGACAGACAGAAATATTTTTATTGCAGTTTTGGATTCTACATACCTTGAAACGTAGGTAAAACCATCAAATTTTGAGGGGGAGTACGAATTTTTTTTTCATGCTCGACTCCAATGGTTCATTATTGAAAATAATAAACCAAAACTCTATCAACAGAATCCAAAAGAGCCTTCATTTTGGTTTATCATTTTAAATAATGAACCATTGGAATCGAGCATGAAAAAACGCTGCAAATCTCTACCCTCATTTACCCCCCCTCAAAATTTGATGGTTTACGTTTCAAGGTATATAGAATCCGAAAATGCAATAACAAATATTTCTGTCTGTCTGCTGTGCAACGTACGCCGTACGGGCCATTTTTCTTAGTTACCATGAAAGAAAATTGATGAAATTCGGGTTATAGGTTCCGTTCAGGGGTCTAGTTGGTCCTCGAAGCTCGACGTTACTGTCAGTCATCTCTAAGGGGTTCAAAATAGGGGTTGAAATTTTCAGAACGCCGTAGCTCGAAAACTTTCAATGGAAGGGTATGGGTTTTTTTACGTTATTAAATTTTTCTTGAGCTAAACAATTTTTTGAGGCAACCCCGAGCGTTGTACGTCCAGCCGTTCGTGTGCACCAAAAGGCTTCGTAAACACGATCGTGAATCAAACGGTATAAATCCGGCCCAGATATCATCACTACGGTGCACCTGATTATGATCAAGGATGGCTGTATGAAGCCGAGTTGGTTGTTCTGTGATATTATTTCAATTGATAAGTGATGGACTATTGGATTTTGTTGGTAGGTACTTTTGAAACTTGAACAAACGTTGAAGTATTACTGATGGGTAAATTATTACATAATGGTAAATTATTACACAACGGCAAATTATTACACACCGGAAAATTATTACACAACGGTAAATTATTACACAACGGCAAATTATTACACAACGGTTCATCTACCAAGAAGGAGCTGAATTTTGTTGATCGGTACTTTTGCAACTTGAACAACCGTTGAAGTATTATTGATGGGCAAGTTAGTACACAACGGTTCATTATAGGTATTGACCACAGAAAACGGTGATGAACGCAGAAGGGTGATCTATTTCACTCCACATCAACAATTCCTTCAGAACTTCATTATTTAAGTTTCTTTTTGCCGTTTTAGTTACTGTTTGTCATCGGCAGAATTATTTTAGCAACATTTAATTCGTGATTTAGATAGGTACCTAGTAACGAGTACGAGGTTAGGTACTAACTTACGGAGGATTTTTGAAATTTACTCATCCCCTCCACCGCTCCTGTGGTTAAAAATAAGATCTAATATTGGTTATTACGTTTGCTGAACATTTATAACAATTTTCGCAATTTTATACACATTTCCCAAGCATACAGGTAATTTTCATACTTTACTTACTCCACCCACCGCTCCTACGGTGAAAAACAAGATCTAATATTAATGCACTGTTGAATACCATCTATAACAGTTTTCCCACAACATTATAATTACACAATTCCCTAGCCCTCAGTAATTTTTCAACTGTAATATCCCCATCCACTGGTCATGTGGTGAAGAATAAGATGTAATAGTGGTGGGTATATACATTTGTTGGATTTTTATACACGTTTTTCCGCCGTATCAAACACCCCTTCAGAGACTATTCGTCATTTCTAAACATACTTCAGTACCCCATTCTTGTCAAGTCACCACCTGTAAGCTTGAAAATTGAAATCCGCGTGATTTTTAAACAACGACACCTTTTTTCACGGATTTTATACTGTAAGAATGAGATAATTCATGTACAACTACCCCCACCCTAGTCCAACTATCTCCCGTAACAGAATAAGCTTGAACCTTGAAATCCGCGTGATTTTTAAACAACGACACCTTTTTTCACGGATTTTACACTGTTACGGGGGGTAGTTGGACTAGGGTGGGGGTAATTACATGAATCATCTCTCTCACTTGGAAAAAGGTATCATTGTTTGAAAATGACGAAGATTACAATGTTCAACCTTATTCTGTTACGGAAGGCGGCTAGAGTGGGGGTTATTATTATTATTTGAAGGGGTTATATTATAATTACCCCCACTCTAGTCCAACCGCCTTCCGTAACATAATAAGATTGAACATTGAAATCTTCGTCATTTTTAACCATCATCGTTTAAAAACGCTGCAAAGTCCTTGTCACATGGGTTTATTATTCTACTAGACATACGTACAGAAATTTCGGCTGTTAATTTATTGTTTCATTCGTGTGCAATAATTGAAATAGCTATGTTTGATGGTTTCCACCAATTTTGGCCCCCCAAAAATCGAATTAGGCTCGGCTTTTTTTTTTTACAGATTATCATTGATTATTGATAGTGCCATTTAATTGTTTTGATTCCCCTTTAGTATCAACAGGTGAATCAAGACAATTAAATGGCACTATCAAATAATCAATCAACTATCAATAAATTCTAATGTTATTATACATAATTATGTATGGTGATTTCAGACGATTTCCCATGTTTTTGACTCATAAAAAAATAATTTCGGGAGCTTAACCTTCGTTACAACCTCAATTCTTCACTCTTCGGTCAGAATCATCTTCATACTATTCGGCCTTCTCGTCCCAAAAAACATGGAAAACGATACCTCAAAAGCTCATGTTAGTAAAACTTAAAAAATACAAAAAATACCTATTTTGTACCCATTTTTCACTCATAACACCCCTGGGTATATTCCGATCGGCTGAAAAGTTTCAGGACACAACTAGGGCCCAAATGGAGCATGTGTGCGAAAGAACGACTTTTTTAGACCGAAAATGAAGCCGGTATGCGTGATACGGCGGACGGACATTGCATTTTCTGAATCTACGCACCTTGAAACGTAAAAGAAAAAATTTTGAGGGGGTGTTATAAAAATGTTTTGCTGAGCGAATACATAGGTGCATTGTTCACAGAATAATAAACCAAACTTTGGAGGGGTGTTATAAAAATGAATTTCTAGCTGAGCGAATACATAGGTGTATTATTCAGAGAATAATGAACCAAAATGACGAAAATTTCAATGTTCAACCTTATTCTGTTATGGAAGGCGGCTAGAGAGGGGGAACATTGAAATCTTCGTAATTTTTAAACAATGATACCTTTTTTCAAGGATCTTATACTGTAACAATGAGATAATTCAATATATAATTATTACCCCCACTCTAGTCCAACTACCTCCAGTAACAGAAAAAACTTGAAATGAAAATCTGAGTGATTGTTAAACAATAATACCTTTTTCACGGATTTTATAATGTAAGAATAATGATATTTCAATACATAATTACCCCCACTCTAGTCCAATTCACGTAACACGGATATTATACAGGATCTGGCATTTTTCGGACCCGCCCCCCCCCCCCCCCCCCCCACCGAAACAATAGCTAAAATTTAAGTTTTGTAATCTACAGGGTGGTATTGCTTGTCACGAGTTTATTTTCGTTGCTCGTTAGCCTACCCCTTCTGTGTTGTACAAAGGGTAGCTTATTGGGACTCAGCTTCCTGTAATGGGGTATTCCAGTGGGTCTGAAAATAGGATGTTGGTTGGCAGTTTTCAGCTGAAGGGAATATAAAAAGTATGTAGCGTGCGAGAAAACGTCATTCATTCGTATAGGGTGAAAGATAATGCAAAAGAAACAAAAGGGAATTCGAAAGTGGGCGCAGCTCCTACAGCTCCTACGTCTACGTCACGACCGAGGTCAGCGACATGCATGGACGCTATACCACTAGTATCCATGTTTCACATGAGAGCTCACTTTATCTTACAACCTCGTTTTGCTGTTTATTTTTCTGTTTTATCTTTACCCGTTCAGTATTTTGTGCGTATTGGGGTTGAACTGTCAGCCAAGGGCAAAAAAGGAAGGCTTGCATGGATGCTTCCCTGCGATATTCAAATATCCATACCAGCCTTTAGGCTCTCCTACGCCTACCTCACACGCCCACTGTATGCCCGCCTTTTTTTCAAATTTCCTGTTTTCATTTGTCTTCCTAATTTTATACGAACAATTCCCTGGCGAATGGACTCGATTTTCGTTAACCCTAGGCAAGGTACTTCGAAAAAAAAAATTTAAAAAAATAGACCGGAATATCCCATTCGGCCGTTTACCCCGCCACAATGGCAGAACTTTGATTTGCATTGTTTATTTCTTACTGTTTTCATGAACTCACGGACAAGGCAGTTGGTTATATTGGCTGCTCGTGATGAAATAATTCATGTAACTATCCCCACCCAATTCCAACCTCCTTCCGTAACAGAATAAGCTTGAAAATTGAACACCGCGTGATATTTACGCAATGAGACCTTTGTTCACGGATTTTGTATTGTAAGAATGAGATAATTCATGTAATTACCCCGACTCAAGTCCAACCGCCTCCTCCAACAGAATACGCCTGAAAATTGAAATCCACTTGGTTTTTAAACAACGACACCTTTTTCCACGGATCTTATACTGTTAGAATGAGATAATTCGTGTAATTACCCCCACTCTAGTCCAACCGCCTCCCTTAACAGAATAAGCTTTAAAATTTAAATCCGCGTGATTTTTAAACAACGACACCTTTTTCCACGAATTTTATACTGTAAGAATGAGATAATTCATGTACAACTACCCCCACCCTAGTCCAACTATCTCCCGTAACAGAATAAGCTTGAACATTGAAATCCGCGTGATTTTTAAACAACGACCCCTTTTTTCGCGTATTTTATACTGTAAGAGTGAGATAACTCATGTAATTACCCCTACTCTAGTCCAACAGCCTCCCTTAACAGAATAAGCTTGAAAATTGAAATCCGCGTGATTTTTAAACAACGACCCCTTTTTTCGCGTATTTTATACTGTAAGAGTGAGATAATTCATGTAATTACCCCCACTCTAGTCCAACCGCCTCCCGTAACTCAAGATGCTTGAAAATTTAAATCTGCGTGATTTTTAAACAACGATACCTTTTTTTAGCGTATTTTATACTGTAAGAGTGAAATAATTCGTGTAGTTACCCCCACTCTAGTCCAACCGCCTCCCGTAACTCAAGATGCTTGAAAATTGAAATCTGCGTGATTTTTAAACAACGACACCTTTTTTAGCGGATTTTATACTGTTAGAATGAGATAATTCGTGTTATTACCCCCACTCTAGGCCAACGATCTCCCTTAACAGAATAAGCTTAAAATATGGAAGCCGCGTGATTTTTACACTACGATACCTTTTCTCACGGATTTTACACTGTAAGAGTGAGATAACTCATGTAATTACCCCCACCCTAGTCCAACTGCCTCCCGTAACTGAATAAGCTTGAAGCCGCGTGATTTTTAAACTACGATACCTTTTTTCGAGGATTTTATACTGTAAAAGTGAGATAACTCATGTAATTACCGCCCCTCTAGTCCAACCGCCCCCTGTAAAAGAATACGCATGAAAATGGAAATCCGCGTGATTTTTAAACAACGATACATTTTTTAGCGGATTTTATACTTTAAGAGTGAGATAATTCATGTAATTACCCCCACTCTAGTCCAACTGCCACCCGTAACTGATTAAGCTTGAAAATTGAAAGCCGCGTGATTTTTAAACAACGATACCTTTTTCCACGGATTTTATACTTTAAGAGTGAGATAATTCATCTAATAACCGCCCCCTGTAACAGAATAAGCTTGAAAATGGAAATCCGCGTGATTTTTAAACAACGATACATTTTTTAGCGGATTTTATACTTTAAGATTGAGATAATTCATGTAACAACCGCCTCCCGTAATTGAATAAGCTTGAAAATTGAAATCCGCGTGATTTTTAGACAACGACACCTTTTTTTCGCGTATTTTTTACTGTAAGAGTGAGATAACTCATGTAATTACCCCCACTCTAGTCCAACAGCCTCCCTTAACAGAATAAGCTTGAAAATTGAAATCCGCGCGATTTTTAAACAACGACACCTTTTTTTCGCGTATTTTTTACTGTAAGAGTGAGATAACTCATGTAATTACCCCCACTCTAGTCCAACAGCCTCCCTTAACAGAATAAGCTTGAAAATTGAAATCCGCGCGATTTTTAAACAACGACACCTTTTTTCGCGTATTTTATACTGTAAGAGTGAGATAATTCATGTAATTACCCCCACTCTAGTCCAGCAACCTCCCTTAACAGAATAAGCTTGAAAACTGAATTCAGCGTGATTTTTAAACAACGACACCTTTTTTCGCGTATTTTATACTGTAAGAGTGAGATAACTCATGTAATTACCCCCACTCTAGTCCAACAGCCTCCCTTAACAGAATAAGCTTGAAAATTGAAATCCGCGCGATTTTTAAACAACGACACCTTTTTTCGCGTATTTTATACTGTAAGAGTGAGATAATTCATGTAATTACCCCCACTCTAGTCCAGCAACCTCCCTTAACAGAATAAGCTTGAAAACTGAATTCAGCGTGATTTTTAAACAACGACACCTTTTTTCGCGTATTTTATACTGTAAGAGTGGGATAACTCATGTAATTACCCCCACTGTAGTCCAACAGCCTCCTTTAACAGAATAAGCTTGAAAATTGAAATCCGCGCGATTTTTAAACAACGACACCTTTTTTCGCGTATTTTATACTGTAAGAGTGAGATAATTCATGTAATTACCCCCACTCTAGTCCAGCAACCTCTCTTAACAGAATAAGCTTGAAAACTGAATTCAGCGTGATTTTTAAACAACGACACCTTTTTTCGCGTATTTTATACTGTAAGAGTGAGATAATTCATGTAATTACCCCCACTCTAGTCCAACAGCCTCCCTTAACAGAATAACCTTGAAAATTGAAATCGGCGCGATTTTTATACAATGAAACCTAATTCCCCGTATTTTATACTGTAAGAGTGAGATAACTCATGTAATTACCCCCACTCTAGTCCAACAGCCTCCCTTAACAGAATAACCTTGAAAATTGAAATCGGCGCGATTTTTATACAATGAAACCTAATTCCCCGTATTTTATACTGTAAGAGTGAGATAACTCATGTAATTACCCCCACTCTAGTCCAGCAACCTCCCTTAACAGAATAAGCTTGAAAATTGAAATCCGCGTGATTTTTAAATAACGACCCCTTTTTTCGCGTATTTTATACTGTAAGAGTGAGATGACTCATGTAATTACCCCCACTCTAGTCCAACCGCCTCCCGTAACAGGATAAGCTTGAAAATTGAAATCCGCGCGATTTTTAAACAACGATACCTAATTCGCGTATTTTATACTGTAAGAGTGAGATAATTCATGTAATTACCCCCACACTAGTTCAGCAACCTCCCTTAACAGAATAAGCTTGAAAATTGAAATCCGCGTGATTTTTAAACAACGACCCCTTTTTTCGCGTATTTTATACTGTAAGAGTGAGATAACTCATGTAATTACCCCCACTCTAGTCCAGCAACCTCCCTTTACAGAATAAGCTTGAAAATTGAAATCCGCGTGATTTTTAAACAACGCCACCTTTTTTCGCGTATTTTATACTGTAAGAGTGGGATAACTCATGTAATTACCCCCACTCTAGTCCAACAGCCTCCCTTAACAGAATAACCTTGAAAATTGAAATCCGCGCGATTTTTAAACAACGATACCTAATTCGCGTATTTTATACTGTAATAGTGAGATAATTCATGTAATTACCCCCACTCTAGTCCAACCACCTCACATAACACGGATATTATACTGGATTTGGCATTTTTCTGATCCCCCTCCCACCCACCAATACCTGAAAAAACAAGTTAGAATTGCTATGAAATTCCCAATTCAGTGAAAGTTTCAGTGCAGGGAGAAATTCCCTCCAATGGCCCAGCCTGCATAGAAATTTTTCCCTGGGGGTAGTCTAATGGGGCAGTACCTCGATGGGAGTGATGCTGCAGGGGTAGCTTAATGGGAAGAGGTTGGGGGTACCTTAATAGGTGAGGGTAGCCAAACGAGGAAAGTTCGTAAATATATATATATATATATATATATATATATATATATATATATATACGTTTGCAAAGTCGTCGTGGATTGATGTTTCGGAGAAGAATGGTAGGCTGGCCAATTGTCAATGTTAAAATATTTTAAAAATGCCTGGCAAATAGAGAGAATTTAAGAACTGAAGAACCTACTGTGAAAACCTCTACCAAAGTCAAATGCCAGCCATCCACAGAGAAGGTGTCTTACGTTGATTTGAGCAACCCATTCAGTACCTACTGGATGTTACTTGAAGCGTTACCTAATCCCTTTGACGTTCGAGATACCTACCCAGGTGATTAGGTAATTCGTACCTTATACCTCACCAGTCCCAATCAACTAACTATTTTTTTGACGACTATTTTCAAGAGTTCTAATTGGGCAATTGGATTTCTTAATCAACACGACCACACACGGACTGTTGCTAAACTATATGAAAGAATACGCTCATTTGTGCAAGCCAGATACTGTGAAGTACATCAGATATTGTGAAATATTACTACTAATGAAGTATTCGTATCAAAGAAGACTTTTTTTATTATCTGGAGTTTTCATTCATGTTGGTTTTCGTTTTTGTTAAAACATTGTGCAACTCCTCTCCTACTTCAGGCCTTAGCTCACATAGCTTTTTCCTTGTATTTTGCTTTCTGTAATTACCTGTACTGGTTTTGAATGGGTGGGAAGAGGGGGAGGGAGTGGGGGGGAGAGACCACATAGAAACTTCACAGGAGTAAGCACAAACACTCACCGAAGTTTCGAAGTTTCATCACAATCGGATGAATGGTATTTAGGAACCTTTACGGGACAAAGAAAGACAGGAAATGTATTGAAGTGTCCCAATTTACTCCCTTCGGAATGAATTTCAAAAAACTTTCTTAGTGGCTATCCATGTCCTTAACTATGGCTAGCACTATCAAAATTCCAGCCCTTTAGTTCCAGTGGTGGTTTGTGTTCGTCAGATACAAACTGTTATATATATACTATGTGGGAATCTCTTGTTACAGAGAACTTAAAACGGATGTTCCCAAGAGTATAAACCCTTGTATGTGCTTCATGCCGGACATAGAATGGGTCACTGTTTTGATTGTGGAGAACGCTGAAATCAGGAATAGCACCCCTCAGTCTTGGATGAGTTCAAGTGAGTTGAGTTCTGGCTACATTTTATCTCATAGTAGAAGTTTATTTCTAACCTATTTCTTCTTCTTTTTTAGAAATCAATCCATTTTGCATCATCAATTGTGAAGGTAAAACCGTCAAAACTGATATCGCCAGGGATGATACCCATCCTGAGTGGAATTCAGCGTATGTGTTCTACAGAAAGAAACCTGACAAACCCATCAGCTTGAGGGTAAGTTTCATAATTACCAACATTTGGATAATTTGATAGCCGAAATCATAATCAAGGTACAATGTTGTTGTACCCTTACTCATATTCTGTAGAAAGATCTTGGTATTACAGTCTCAAGTGATCTTTCCTGTATGGTCCATGTTAATGGAGTCTGCAAAACGATTTATGCTACTTGTCGTGATATCCTCCCAGAACATCACTTTGTATTTCATATTAAGCTTGCACAAAATAAACCAGATGAATGAAGAGGCGTACGTGACCGGCTGCAGGCAAAACTCTACTCCTTCCCACCATCCCTCAATGGTCGGAAACGACCGTCAAGGGACTGGGGGAGGGTGGAAAGGGCCATATAAAAATCCACCATTCTCACCTGTTTCTTCATTCTACGCTCAAACCTAAAGTCGATGACTTCCTCTCTCTCTCTCTCCTCTCACGCCTCCTTACCTATTACCAAAAAGATCCCAGGATGGTGGAACCGGTCCGGTGATAACCAACCACTGGGCAAAACCCTCTAGCGTCTTTAGTGGTGGAAACCTCCCGGCTTTGCTATAGGTTTTAACCTTTCATACGCTAGATCCAGCACCTTCTCATCCATCACTCTCACTCTCTCATCCATACCTCACCACTACTTCATTCATCTCAAACCACCACACTACTCTTCATACTTTGAAACTTAAAACTACAGATGGAGCAAAATTGTAGAGATAGTGCACTACTGCATGGATCAAGAACTCTTCAACAAGATTTCAAGGATGGAAATCACAAAAAATGACTTGGTGAGAGTTCACAAAGGTTCAAACGCATAGGGATAAGAAAAGCAAGAGGTTTGTGCACTGACTAGTCATCTATGTCGAATGGGTTTTCACGCAACCAAGACAGCTATGCATGTCCTCTAGGGCTGCCCTTCTGTGGTGTGCCTGTCATAATAACACTGCCCTAAACCTTTGGATGGCCTGTGTGGCTTGAGCCCCACTTCATCCTGGCACAAAGACGCTACTGATCTGTTCTCTCGGTGGTCTCCTGGACAGATCATTTGCGGACTTCTGTGCTACCGAAGTCTGAAAGTATGAAGGGAATGACTTGCCGGAGGCAGCGGCAAGACGGGCAAATATCCAGCTCAGTCAAAGAAAGGTAATCGGTCCTTCACACAAGTCCTTACAGAATAGGCGTTCATCATGTTGACGTTCAGCGTGTGACAGTGTAACTGTGTGAGCATCTTGGGGCCTAGAGCAAACTACAATCCCGATCTGGGGAGGAAAGGCGACTTCGAGGAAGCGACACAAGGCAACTGGGGTCCTTCCATCCCAATGGGATCTGTTGCTCGTCCCTTGGTATCGCCCAAAGTCCACCACTCAAATGGGCGTGCAGTGGAGGCCCCCTGATGTACTTTACCGCAATGGGATAAGTCCCAGATTTGTATACAGACAAATATGCATAGTCGCTTGGTCACTCAGTATCGCTTCCAGTGGAGGACTGGCCTGGTGCCATGGCAGTACATCAGTTATGACTTTTCACTAAGGGTCGAATCTTGGACCAATAATTGTAGAAGCTGCTCGATGGTTTCAGCAGCATGGGCCTCAAGGAAGGCGTTCAAGAGTGTCAGTGTTATCAGTTATCACGGTGAATATTACGGTTTACAAAACCATCTTTCACGTTAACGCATGAGTTGAAAATGAAATATGCCCTCCAGGATCAAAATGTTCACAGGCACTTCATGTTTCAAGGGAGAAATTGGGTTCTGTGTCTGTCTGTACACAATTTCTTGCAATCACCATATCTTTATAGGAATCCAACAAGTTGAAATTCTGAGAGTACCTATGAGCAGGGGATCCACAGATGGTCCCATATAAATTTCATCAAAATCCGACCATAAATCCCGTCTGCCCAAGCACAAACATGCCATTCTGGCCCCTCCAGTAACTCCTGTTCTATTCCATAGAATTCGACGACCTTTTCAGGAATCATGCAAGTTGGGGTTGTGCACCTGTGCTTGGAATCCATGTACCTACGAGTACACCTTCTAGCATCCATTCGATATCGTAGTGTTTCCCCTCATGTGTGCTCGCCGATAAAACTGTACTAATTACTAACAGTAGGTAACTTAAATCGGATCTTCAGCGCCATCCACTGCCTCAGAACAATAATTCGTGATCTGACCAAACAGTACGTACTGTTGAACCTTGAACAACATGGCATATGTGAAATTTGTCTTTAAACCTCTTACACCTTACCCTTATTTTGTAAATCACAATTTTTTAAATGTTTGGATTTTTACTAGTGATACTTGTTTGACTGTGTGATCAATACAGCCATGTACTCATAAAGATCCGTTATTATGTGCAGGTACTTTAAATTTGTGAAAATGGAATTCCCTTCTCTCTACCTATCTAAAAGTTATATATTTTTTTAATAATTTCTATCTCAAACAAAAACTTCATTTACCACAAATTATATTTAGCACAAGCTTTTCACTCAAGTTCTGAGTATCCTCAGGTAAGTTATGTACCTGAGGAGAGTTATGTATGGCTATTACAGAGTGAGGCAGTGGACCTTCGAGAGTCCTTCTCCGAGACTAGCAATATTATCACCAGTTAAGAAGGGATGTCGATTAGGCTTCCACCAAACGACCCCATCTTCACCGGTAGAAGAAATGACTCGAGAACTGCCACTGTCACATGGCTTACCACAAAAGGTGTCCAATTAAATTCGATGACTTCACTGTGTCAGAACGGATGCAAAGTGCCCTAGATGTCGTTCAGCGACGGTGTTCAAAATAGGGGCTTCATTCAAACCCTGAGAAAACCACCGCGGTTCCCTTCACTAAGAGAAGGAACATTTTTCTAACAGCTCCTAGCTTACAGGGCAAGAGGCTGAGCCTCGCCACTGAGGTAAAATATTTGGGGGTTATGCTGGACCAGAAGCTGTGCTGGAATAAGCTTTTGGAGTACACTATCAGTAGAGGTACATAGGCATTGCGGTCCTGCCACAGAATGCTCGGCAAGACGTAGGGTCTGACACCCACCATGACGGCATGTGCCTACAAAACCCATGGTGACCCATGGTCACCTATGCTTCAATGGTATGGTGGCAAAAATCGTGCCAAGTGACATCACAAGAGGCACTTCGAAAACTCCAAAGGCAGGCATGCTTAGGCATAACAGGAGCCATGAATACCACAGCAGCTGCAGCAATGGAGGTCCTTCTGGACCTCACTCTTTGTACATTCATGTGCAGAGGACTGCCTACCGGGGATGTCAAGAATGCAGCAGTTGAGGAGGCTCAAGACACCTGTAGACAGAGTCACCTGAGTATACTGGATACTATCAGTTATTCGGTCAGTTCCCGATTTCTTGTTAGAAAGAAAGAACTTCGCCCTCCCCTTCAAGGTCGTCATAAATGATCGCGAGACCTGGAAAAGAGGCCTGCCTCAATTTGAACCAGGATCACTAGTCTGGTATACAGACAGGTCTGAGATGGGGGTAGGGCTGGGCTCGGGGTACATGGGCCAAACTTCCAAGCCCCTTGGCTGCGCAGCCACTATCTACCAAGCAGAAACCCATGCCATAGAAATTTTCGTGCAAGAGATTGCCAGGAAAAGACTCAAAGGCGCAAGGATCTACATCCTCTCTGACAGCCAGGCAGCTTTAAAGGCCATTTCGTCCTTTTCCATAACATCTAAGCTGACCTGGAGTTGCCTGACTTCCCTTAAGGAGGCTGCCCATGGCAACAAATTACGCTGCTATAGGTGACCGGTCATGAGGGAATCGAGGGCAACGAGACCGCCGATCGCCTTCCTAAAAAGGCATTGGAGTCTATCCCATACGGTCCCGAACCACAGCTCGGGATCACCAGGAGCTTTATCGCTCTAAAATTAAAAATACACTGCCAAGGTGATGGCACAGGAGCTTCCTCGTCACAATCAGAGTGACCCATTATAAAATAGAACAGACTCGGAAGCAAAATAACATTACATTACATTACATAACATTACATAACGTGAAATATACATATTACATAACATTACATTACATAACATTACATGAAATATACATATTACATAACATTACGTCCATAATACATTACGTCCATTATACATAATTGCGAAAGTTATGCGTGTTTGAAGAATTTCACGTTAGCGCATGCGCAGGGCGAACCGCTGGCTCTATCATGTTGAAATTTATGTGGGACCTCAATGGGCCCTACCCGCTTAATCCCTGAGAATTGCATTGAAGTGGGTGAAATCTTTGGTTACTACGGCTGTAACAAGGAAATTGAATCTATTTCACGCCAGCGCATGCGCAGAGCGCACCGAGGGTCCGATCATGCTGAAATTCATACTGGAACTCACTAGGCCTTGTCCAAACAACCCTTGAAAATTTGAGCGAAATTGAATCAAAATTGTGAAAGTTATGCGTGTTTGTTGAATTTAACGTTAGCGCATGCGCAGGGCGTACCGCTGGATCAATCATGTTGAAATTTGTATGGGACCTCAAGGGGCCTTATCCGCACCATCCCTCAAAATTTGAGCTGAATCAATTCAAAATCGTGGAAGTTATGGCTGTAACAAGGAAATGCGGACAGACTCACAGACCCACAGACTGACAGACACGGAACCAAATTTGTTCAGTAGGCTTTGAAACGCAAAATGCAAGTGGAAATTTTGATTTCTGATGACAAAAATGTTTTGGCTCACGAAAGTGAACACAAGGCTTCCGCTGCTTCGCAGACTCGGAAGGAAAATGGGAAGACAAACAAAGGGCCGCTTCTTGGAGCACCACAAAGCGGCTGATAAGCTTTTCCAAAAAGCGGGCGCAAGCCCTCCTATCAATAAGGCGCAAAGACCATCGTTGGTCTCCTCCACTGGCCACTGCCCCCTAAGGTACCACCTTAAAAACATTGGCAAAGCCAGGATTGATGTCTGCCGCCTCTGTACTGAGGCAGTGGAAACAGCAGAGCACATCCTATGTGAATGACCTGCCACCGATGCTGCCGGAGAATCACCCGTAAGCCTCCTCCACGTAGTGAGAGAAGAGGCCATCAATCGGGTTCTTAAATGAAAATAGGGACAGATGTCAAAATAGATCTTTCAGGTCTCATTGACGAGGGGCTCGGTACCCGTCCGATTAGGGAAAAAAAATTCGATGAATTTACGAACAAAAACTTAGTTGCAACGTTGATGTTTCAGGTCTTGAATAAGAACTCACTGATGCCGAACGAGCTCATAGGTGAGTGTCAAATTCCGGCCCCCGTCACTCACAGCCCAACGCCTCTAGATGCGCAAATATCCCGCAAGGCCAAAGCGTCCGATGAAGATTCGGATACCATATCATCAGGCACCGTTCGCTTGACTATTCTCACTGAAGATAATCTTATGGCTGTGTAGGATCTCTACGGTACTACTTGTGTGATTTCCTTTCTGATCTCAAAGTGCCTACGGGGACTGCTGTTTCTCCATCAATGCAAGTTCTGGGACGAACTCTCCTTAGATTGTCCTTAGGTCATATTGTACTGGCTTTAGCTACTGTCCTGATTAACATCCCTAAAATAGGACTATAATTGCACTTGTTTTTTTTATCATTTGATCTTCCTTGAGTTTTCCAAAACACCTTTCTCCTCCTCACAGTGCCAGACTCCTTCCTTATTTCTAACGATTTTAGTATTAATTATTTTCACCCTCGTCTTTCATTCTAATAATGTTGTTATAGACACTTTACAAAATCAAGTCGCGGTATTGTACTGCCAGTCTCATTTCTCAACTCACAACTCGCTTTAAATTGTTATTAAAACTGGAGAGTAACAGCCTGCTGGTACCACAATACATGTCGTTTTTCCCACCAGCTAAATGTGCGTAGAAAGTTCTACCATGCATTTAGCCTCTGTAGCAATTAAGTGCCTTAAGTAGTTTGTTGACTTTAATTAGTGAGACCTTATGTTATAGACACCGAGGGTGATCCCTATACGGATGCTCTCGTGTATCGTAAATAGTGTAGTTATTTATTATATAGATACCATAGTTCCTTCAATTCCTATTTCAACAAAGTGACCTTGCATGATTATTAATTTTTGTTGTTATTTTTATACTTAACCTATCAAGTATGCGTCATTGAATGCCAGAAGAGGAACTTTACTTACAAAATTCTGAGCGTCTGGCTGTAGTAGTGTAGTTTCATTATGACATGGGTAGGTACCTGAAATAAAAATCCTACTTCAGTTAATAAGTAGATAACTACGTAGTTGGGTCTGTGGCAGCCTGTTGTATGAAACTCATTCGAGTTCTGTTCCTATTTTAATAAATAATGATAATGTTGGTATCATTTGTAGGTTTCTTACCATCCCTATTATCCTTGGATTTTCCATGTGTAGGTAGATCACCTAATATAGGCAGGCACCTAACAACTATAAATATAACACGTCTCATCATTCAAGGAATAAAAATTTCGATTTTCTGTTGACTTAGTTGGTCAAAAGTTATTTTATTTTGACATGGATATAATGTTGTTTTTTTTTGCTGAGAGTCGAAAATGTACGTGACACGACCCCAAAGAAGAAGGGAAAAACCACAGTCATGCAGCATGGCTATAAGAGCGAATTTTCGAAGAAATAACCACGTTCCTTCATCTTCAAAGTGCTCCAGTTTGAGAGCGGAATGAGATATCGCAATTCTGATTTCACCATCGTGTTCAGCGTACAAAAACCTTTAAAATGAGGTGTCACTTGTCAGACTGTTTCATTTTGGGAATTTATGGGTAATTTTCCCCCCCTAAAACTCCCCCTTAGAGTGACCCGATTCTGCCCATCTACGAACTTAGCCTGTCGATTGCCAAGACAGATTTTTCGTGAAAATTTGAACTTTTTATCTCAATTCTTTCGAGAGTTATCATCTGGAATGACACATACATATATGACAAAATAAGGAGCCTACCCCCCAACTAACTGTCAGGCCTCTAAGCTGTGAGCGTGGTTGAATCACAGGTGGAATGACGCAACGCGAGACAAGGCACTTTACTAAACGAACTGGATTTATTGGAATGACTAATGGAACTTCACAGCGCTGAAGGTATTAGATATCGTTCTAATGTGACAAATTTCCAGAGGGGACGCGACCATCCATAAACATAGGGCCAGGCGAGCTTGAGAGAGATCGAACGTGAATCGTTTTCTTTGATGCTGGAAACTGGAATGCCCCACTCCGTTTTTTCGAGCCTTCTTCGTCTTTTCCCTCTCCACCAGCGCCACCCAGTGTTGTTACCGGCTCTTGACTTCCTTTTCACTGACATCTCGGCGGTTGTCAGCGGTATTGTTATGGATGATGTTCATGGATCCGACGCCAGCGCTCCCTGCGGTAACTTGTTCCTCATCAACGCCAGTTTGCGCGCTTCTATTTAAAACTAGTGCAGCTCCCGATCAGATAGCCGTCACGGCCAATCCTGACCGGCTAGCGCCTCGCAGCCTGTAAAAGAAAACAGAAGCGACAGACTCTGATAGGACAACCTGTGACCTACCAGTAACTTGGGTTTGAAGACTATCCTTTCTATCAACTTTGGTATCAGGCATGTTATGATAAGTCTTTACTTTAATGCCTCTTGATTAAAAGTGATTAAACTACTGTATAGATATCCATGGGTTTACCTTCATGTTGATCGCCCTCGACTCTATAGCCGTCACTGGCCATGACCGCTCGGTCATACTGACACCAAGCGACTCTTTTTTTTTTTTTTTTAAGTTGTCCAATTGAGCGTATGCACTACGAACCCGTAAGCAACGAACACAGGGGAGGAATGAATGTGCATCCCAAAGGATAGGTAAGGTGGGATAGATCCAATCAGAGCACCTCACAACACGTCTTGTAGGACAGTACAAACCAGCACTTCCTCACCTTACATACCAGTACAAATAGATGCCCAAGGCAGCGTTCGTCATGTGAACCTACCAAGGGCCAGCACAGAAAGATGGTAGTCTTGGGCATATCCGGCATATGGACAATCCCCCAAGGCCCTGGAACACAAGTCGAGGGCCAAGGTTCTAGCATGCAACCTACTGGCGTACTAACCATGGTAGGTTGAGGTATCGATGCTGCCCAATACCAAATCCTGAACCGTAGGGGAAGGTCGTGTACCTTGGGCAGTTTTTCTTCGTAGGTAGATTTGAAGCAGTCTGCATAATTTTTTCTTCATTTTTTAAAGGTATATCAATGCTCTAACTCGTTGGCTTTCAAAATATCCCGGAAATTTTGAAGAATATCTGAAGGCTGATGAATCATTACTTTTTTTGTAAAAGGTGGTTTTTTGCCCAAGGTACAATCTTGCATTGTACCTTGGGCAGCATTGATTGTACCTTGGGCACCCATTTTCGCTGTTTTAGGTGACTACCAAAATGGAAGGGAAAAAAGTAAAACACGATACACGGAAATTTAATTTTCTGAAAACTTTACCTAATTAGAAGTATCAATAGCAACATTTTTCCTAAAAAATTTATTAAAAGTAAGTAGCAATAACATTCGCACGAGCCCAGACTATGTGGGTTTATGGTAACGACAAAGGTTTTGACTTGAAAATATTTATGAGCTCAGTCTCAAGCGCTTTTTTGTCAGTCTTAGAAATTACCTATCTAGTGTAGAAATATTAAAATAGCTGTTGAAAATGAGATTCAGCACTTCATTTACGGATTTCAGATCAGCACTTCATTTACGGCTAGTTCCAGCTTCTGTGTGTCAACTGAGGGCCTTTTCACACCATTCTTGCTTCGAGGCATTTCTGAAAGAAGGAACAAAATAGTAAAAATCAGCTTCCGAATTAGTTATGGAAGAAAAATGTACTGGAAATTTGAGTGATTGCACCTTGGGCAACCCCAGCTAGTTGCTCAAGGTACACGATCGCTAGTTGCTCAAGGTACACGGAAATGACCTGGAGAATATATTCACCTTTCGATTCAAATCATGAAAACAAAAGGAAAAAAGCGATGGCCCATGATAAAGCCCATATTGAACAGCTTCGAAATCATCCAATACTATTCAAGAAAAACACTTACCGGGTCGCTGGGAAATCCCGATGTACGGAGTCCACACCGCCAAAAAGAGGTGTTGTAAAAAACTGGACGCCGCTCAGCCACAATAACCCACCCGACTCGCGCGAAACTTCGAGAACAGTGGTGCCATCATGAAAACAATAATTTTCCGCGTTCTAACGAATTTTCTCTCTTCGAGGGTCTGAGTAATAGAAAGTTGCCCAAGGTACAAGCTGCCCAAGGTACACGACCTTCCCCTACCGTTAGAGGACCTAACACTGCCACGATATTCAGCAATCCGGTGAGTAACACGTAACTCACCCTGGCACAGTCGGTGCAAAACTGTCCAGACAGGTTAAGGGATTAATACCCGAGCCAGAAACATAAGTGTGCACAAGGCGACGACCGACCAACGAATTACGAGGGTCGCCCAAGTTCAGAGAGACGCAATTCTGAATAAAACACTTCATCAACCTAGGATTTCAAGTGTTGATTGCTTGCTGACACAATCCAACACCCTCCGGGTGGCCACCACGGATACCGCACCAAAAACCCAGTCCAACCGATAGCCCTCAATCCAACACAATCCTGCTGTCCAGTGTGTGCAAACAAAGCAGTGCGGGTCACCTGCGAACCCGTAGTGCAATACATCGTGTTAATAAGGGGCAACGTTTCATTAGTTGCGTGGAGATAAACAGAATTGGGGTGCATGACTTTGCGGAATGACTAAAACATCATGATACGAAATCGAACAATTTTAATATTAAAGAAGAGAAAATCGGAAGGTTACAGATTATGAAAGCCAAGCACTAACAGATAAACAGGTACATCAACCTCCCAAGGTCGAGAAAACAGATTCCGCAGAAGAAAATCGACTAGGCGATCACAAAACAACAGGGTATCACCCCAAAAGAAACAGCGGGCTATGGAACAAAAACATCGCCACAGGTTCAAAATTACGAGAATCATAGGAATAATAAGAAAACAATGCCCCGTTCCGAACCGGAATATTGCATAAAAAAGAACCAGAATAATAAAAATTGTGGGTAAAAGCCAAGTGCAGATTGATCTGAAAGGAAGACAGGCATGCCAATGAGGCCCTACTCAATCAAAGTACGTGCATCATCTGAGTCAGAGTCGGTCGTATATGGAACAAGAGCACTCGGATCAGGAACCGCGCGTACGCTTTCATGGGAATATTTGTAAGTCCTGTTGTCTTTCAAATTCCGCAACAGGTAACGGTCGTTGTCTAAAACCTCCACGATTCGAAACGGTCCCTTGAACTTAGGGTCAAGTTTGCACTGGTGACGTGGTTCATTTCGTAACAAAACCATGTCACCTACAGAGAGAAGTTTGACAGGAGCTTTAGACTTATCAAAACGAATCTTATCGTACTCGGAACGTTTGATAATGTTTCGAGATGCATAATCACGGATAGAATTTAAATTAATTCTGACTGGTGGAACCACGCTGGGGGAAGGGGTAATCATGCCAACTGGTTTTGCCACTTTACCAATGAGCATTTCCAAAGGTGAAAGGCGCGTCACCGAATTCATCGTTGAATTCATGGCTAACTGAATGTCGCCCAAGGCTTCCTGCCAAGAGCGATCCCCCAACTCAATCGCTGTTAACATGTTGGTCAAGACCGACATCACCCGTTCACATTGCCCATTAGCCCGTGAAGCGGAAACAGCAATTAAATGAAGGTCAATCTGGTGATTATCACAATACGATTTGAAGTCTTTAGATGTGAAGCATCTACCTTGATCAGCCACAACAGTCGAAGGAACCCCAAAGAAGGTAATGAGTTTATGCAGTCCCTGAATGACGCTGGCTGTATCAAGATTGAAAATGTGGTGCAAGTAAACAAATTTGGAAAACCCATCAATAAATACCAAACAATATTCTTTGCTATCTTTTTTTCCTGATAATTTACCCGAAACATCAACATGGATCATGGACCATGGTGCAGTACCCTTGGGGATCGAATGAAGGGATATCTGTCGCTTTCCTGACTGTGTTTTGGCCACTTTGCAGGTTAAGCAGTTATCACAAAATTTTTTGACGTACCTGGCCATTCCCTCAAACCAATAGAAATCTGCGGCTTTTTCCGAAGTCTTATCTGGGCCTAAATGCATGACAGATTCATGAACATTCTGGATTATGGCATAACGATGAAGCCTAGGGATTATAGGTAGAGTCCTACTCCTATGACCCCGCTGAATAATCCTACACAAGACACCTGAACGCATCTCATAGGTATGCCGAACTGACTCTGGTAATTCATTGTTTTTACATTTAGCTGCTAATTCAGTAATCTCTTTATCGGACTGCTGTGCAAGTAACAACCAATCATTAGATAAAATACTAAGGTTAACAGACTTTTCGTTATCTAATCGGACGGTGTGTGGAGGCACAGAAGGTGAAACATCATTAGTAACATTAGACGAAATAGCTGACTCACCAACACCATCTGTCGTGAGTCCCTCCCGGGAACACTCCACTAGCAACCTTAAAGCTCTCACCAATATCCTTATGTAAAACTTACTTTCCGCTAATAAACATCTGAGTGGGGAGACAGGCAACAGAATCCAGGGGACACAACCTGGAGCCCCACTACCAACTCCCAACAGGGAGTTGGAGGGAGAGGCCTCCAAGTCCTATATAACCCTGGATCCTGGAGCTTTAGCTTCATTCGACACTTCCTCTAACCAGCTCTCTCTTCTCTCTCTTACCTTCCCTCTCAGATGATCGGTTGACTACAGCCGCCTGAGAATTTACCTCCTCTCCTCCTCCTTGTCTAGATGATCGGTTGACTACAGCCGCCTAGACAAGGGACCTCTCCTTTACCTAGATGATCGGTTGACTACAGCCGCCTAGGTAAATTCACTCATCCACCTCCATCTCCTTCCAAAGTCGTAGATGTTCGGTTGACTACAGCCGCCTGCGACTTTTCCTCCTTTCACGCCACCGTGATGAAAATTCTAAATTCATCACACCATCCAAAGGATGACGGGATAAATAATCGGCATGTTGCATGCGATTAGCAGGACGATATTGAATTTTGAAATCGAAAGACTGCATAACCGACCACCACCTGTGCACCCTGTTGTTCAAATTTTGTTTCAAAAACGAATCTTTAAGTGATTTACAGTCTGTCACTACTGAAAATGAAATATCTTGTAACATGGTTTTATAGTGCAAAAGACTTGACGACAGCCATGGTTTCAAGGTCATAACTGTGGTATCTCTGTTCAGCGTTATTATTTTTCTTACTGTAATAAGCGACCACTCTAGGCTTACCATCATACAAATTAATAAGGATTCCAGACACTCCAATGCTGCAAGCGTCACAGCCCAATTCAACCATGCTCTGCTACCAGAAAATATTTTATGTGTATTGCAAAGCAGAGAAGTTATAGAAAGTGGCCCAAAAGAGGCGCAGAAATAGAGGTGGATCTGGCGATTAAAAATAAAATAGGTAGATACTTCTAGTACAAGAAATTTATTGAAGCAGGTAGTTTGAATCTGCCTTACCTACCTATCAATCGGAGCGCTCCTTGTTTGTATAAAATTTGGATTTAGGTAGGTAAAGTTTAAATTTAGTAACTGCTCGAAAGTTCTTAAGGAAAGTAGAAATGAATGAATGGATCGATCTGACCAGAGTAGATGTGAAGTCCGGGCGAGGAACAATGGCAGAGAGTCCAGATCCCAAGACACAAGGCGAGTCCAATGGAGAGTAGGGCTCCAGAAACCAATGAGGAAGGTAGGTAATTTGCTCATCAGCAAATCCCAAGAATAGCGTAGTACGGAAGGTGAAGCTGCAGTAGGTAGTAGTAGGTGCAGTCAAATTCAGATAGGTAAATTCAGTCTGGATAGATAGGTGCAGTCTGCCTTGATTGTCCTGGAGCACTGCGAATAGAGAAAATGCTCTCATGAAGCATCAAGGCGTAATAGTGGAGTCCATCATTCGTAATTATATTTGGAGAGAAATACTCACGGATGGAAATATAGAGACGAACAGACGAAATAGGCGTCTTAGGGATGCTGTGACCCATAAATCGAAGTGAAGGAAAAATATGCACGTAACGTGGGATACTGCGACCCACGATCGGCAAGAAATAGAAAGGAAGAGAGAGACACAGTCTGTACGTACAGGTCGCTCGTTGGAGTGGAACTGAGGTGGCGATTTGGGAGAATCAGGGATCTGATGAGGTGACGTCACTGCTTGCCAGTTCTTGCAGGCCGACAGACGTGAAGAAGTCGCTTATCGTTGATTCACTGCACTTCACTGATCCACACTCACCCAACGCAAAGTAAACAAAACAACAAAGCAGTACCTACTCCGAACACCTGTGCACCCTGTTGTTCAAATTTTGTTTCAAAAACGAATCTATAAGTGATTTACAGTCTGTCACTACTGAAAATGAAATATCTTGTAACATGGTTTTATAGTGCAAAAGACTTTTGACGACAGCCATGGTTTCAAGGTCATAACTGTGGTATCTCTGTTCAGCGTTATTATTTTTCTTACTGTAATAAGCGACCACTCTAGGCTTACCATCATACAAATTAATAAGGATTCCAGACACTCCAATGCTGCAAGCGTCACAGTGCAATTCAACAGGTAGTGTTGGGTCAAAGATAGTGAGCACTGGCTCAGAGGTCAAACACTTGATGAGAGTTTGACGTGACGCCTCATGAACGTCATTCCAAATTAATTTTCCCTTTGATGAGAGCAACTGGTACAAGGGAGCAGCGATCTCAGAAAATCTAGGGATGAAGGAGCGGAAATATGAGGCTAATCCCAAAAACTGCCTCAAAGAGGTCACTGTGGATGGTGGTGGCAATGCAACAAGGGCGTCTATTTTTAAAGTATTTGGGCGCAATTCCCCATTTTGTACAGTATATCCTAAAAATTCTACTTGAGTAACAACAAAACGACATTTGGTGTGATTCAAGGACACACCTGCCTGAGTTAACACAGCCAAAACATGATCAAGTCTGTCCAATGCCTCCCTCGGTTGAGGCAGTGATCATGAGATCATCAAGGAAACAGACAACATACTGGTGAGCTAAGTCACCCAAAATCTGTAAAATAGCTCTCTGGAAAGTAGATGGAGCATTCTTGACCCCAAATGGACAGACTAGAAATTCCCATTGGGCCTCAGGAGTAACAAAAGCTGTCTTCTCAATAGAGTTAGGATGCATATTGATTTGATAAAATCCACTAGCCGTATCTAATACTGAATAAAATTTGGAACCTACTAACCTATTGATCTGATCTTGGATCAAAGGAAGAGGTTGATGTTCCGAAACAGTATTTTCGTTCAAAAAACGATAATCAACAGCAAGTCTCATTTTATTATTCTTTTTCGGAACTAAAATAATAGGGCTCGCAAACGGTGACTGGCTGCGCCTGATCATACCAGCTCTTTCCAATTCGGCCAGATGCTCACGTAAATATTGCTTTTGAGCATTTGACATTGGGTAAGGCTTTCGATTTACTATTTTCCCTGGATCTTTTAAAGTGATTTGAAATTCAATATTTTTCAACCGAGTTTTAGGGTACCCAAGGGTGAAAAACGCTGAATACTTGCTCAATACACTATACAGGCGGGGCTTGTTAGTGTCTGAAATTCCAGACTGAGCTGAACGGGGGTCAAAAATATCTCCATCCAAAAATATCTCTAAATTATTCAAAATTTTGGTATTATCAATGTTATCCTTGCCCTCCGAACCGACACAGACAGAAACAGGTTGGTCCTCATTTGATCCAATTCTGCCCAGGGTTTTAGATTAGATTTTACAGATTCATTCAAGTTTAACTTGTTAATTTTCTTTTGTAAAGATTTTGACAAATGGAGATCGTTAGGTACTATAGTGCAACCATGTTTAGAAACAGATACAGTAACATCTTGCTCTAATAAGTCTGACCCTAAAATCACTGAATGTGGTATTTCTACATCCTCTACTTGATGTAAATTTATTCGAAGATCCAGGTTGTCAACAGTCACGTTGGTCAAGATCTGACGAGGCGACACCACCGTCCCGTTGCCCAGCCCCTTCAATGAAATATTCTCAATTACCTGTTTGCCTTGGAATTTTGCAAACAACGTACGAATGACCAAGCTGCACTCGGCACCTGAATCAAAGTAAAATGGATAGGTACTACCTGAGTGATTTAGTTGTCCATGAGGGGTGCGTGTGCAGAGATTGACCCGGTATTCCTTGTTCTTCTGTGGAGCTGGCTGTTGTGCTCGATTTCGTTGAGCAGCAGGGTTCTGGGAATTCTGCATGTCCTGTTTGTTCCGAGGACAGTCTCTCTTGTAGTGTCCAATCACTCCACAGGTATGGCACGCACCACTGCGAGGGAGGTTATTCTGGGGCTTAGACGAGGTGGGTGTGTTCCCGCCAGACTTGCCAAAGTGTTGTTGGTACCTGTAGCCGGTCAGGATTGGCCGTGACGGCTATCTGATTGGGAGCTGCACTAGTTTTAAATAGAAGCGCGCAAACTGGCGTTGATGAGGAACAAGTTACCGCAGGGAGCGCTGGCGTCGGATCCATGAACATCATCCATAACAATACCGCTGACAACCGCCGAGATGTCAGTGAAAAGGAAGTC
The DNA here is from genome assembly GCA_954871275.1 of Leptopterna dolabrata. Classification (NCBI taxonomy): domain Eukaryota; kingdom Metazoa; phylum Arthropoda; class Insecta; order Hemiptera; family Miridae; genus Leptopterna; species Leptopterna dolabrata. Next base: position 82,287,594 of record OX940975.1, on the reverse strand, counting down.
AAGAGCCGGTAACAACACTGGGTGGCGCTGGTGGAGAGGGAAAAGACGAAGAAGGCTCGGACGAAAAAACGGAGTGGGGCATTCCAGTTTCCAGCATCAAAGAAAAAGATTCACGTTCGATCTCTCTCAAGCTCGCCTGGCCCTATGTTTATGGATGGTCGCGTCCCCTCCGGAAATTTGTCACATTAGAACGATATCTAATACCTTCAGCGCTGTGAAGTTCCATTAGTCATTCCAATAAATCCAGTTCGTTTAGTAATGTGCCTTGTCTTGCGTTGCGTCATTCCACCTGCGATTCAACCACGCTCACAGCTTAGAGGCCTAAAGCAGGGTTCACATCCATCCGGAGCCGTCTGGAAATACGGATAGGGGAAGCTAGTGAAAAGCAGTGGAAGGGATGGAGGGGAATCGCGGAAGTTGGGAAGGCGTTCATAACCATCCGGAATTTTGGCTGACAACTCGTTTCCCGCGCTTCCTCCCACAGCTGTTTTGGTTGCCGACGCCATTCTGTATGCGCAGTAGTGAACTGCGCAGATGCGGAGCGGAAAATATCTGAAAAATCAGATGCGTACAGTTCGCTTCAAAAGTGCTTCTCCGGAAAGAATATTCCCCCCTCCCCAGCTGATGTCCAACCAATCAGCTGCTCGTACGCACTTTCCGGATAGCTTTCCGGATGGATGTGAACCCTGCTTGACAGTTAGTTGGGGGGTAGGCTCCTTATTTTGTCATATATATATATATAAATAATTTTTTTGGTGTCTTTCGCCAGTGAATTCAGGATGGTCTGAAACGGATTTTGGTATAAAAATCTTTCGGAAATTCGAGTTTTAAAAATGTTGGACCGAGAACAATAGCTTCCTTTTCTTCGATAATTCGCTAAAAGCTGCAAATTATACACAACGAACTAAATGACTCGCTGTGAATTCGTGAAAACCCATTTCAAAAAATAAAAAAGGAGTTTTTTTAAACCATCCTTTCACCTTTTGCCTCTCACTTCCACATCCAGTCAAAATCGGGCCCCTTTCACTTTGGGACTAAATAAGCCCACCTCTCTCTAATGTGCTCTCCAAGTTGTTTGTTACTGATGATGGTTTGATCCCCGGAACCGGTGTAACAACTGTGTTTTACTTGTTCCTACCTATTATTGCAACAACTCCGTTTTAATTTTGGTTTATCGTTTTCAATAATAAACCTTTGGGGTCTTTCCTGTTATCGCCCAGCCAGTCTCTTCCCCCAGAGAGGTACATCCTAGCTTCGTGTCCTCCACTGCACCTCATTGTGGTTGGTAGTTTGAAAAAATGCTACGGCGCCTTCCTTACTTTTTACGTCCTCATAAAGAGACAAGAAGTTCGTTGTGAAACACTCACTACCACTCTGTGCCGACGGCGAAAAGCGGCTGTCTTTATCTTCACCTTGTTCTTATCTCTATCCCTTCGATAATAGAGAGTTTTTCCTTACTACGGTGTCGGGACACCGTGGTAACGAATCTAGGGGAAGGCATCATGGATGCTAACTTTTTCAGGATGTCACGTGGTCGTAGTACGGTGTCCTTGGATAAAACGCACGGTGTCTTATCATAACCTGACGCCCAATGTTTTGAAGCACGATGGCGTGATGGAATTTTTAGTGAAAATCACACTAAAAGGACATGTATATAGAAATAAGATTTTATATTTAATACGAAATGGCCGGTTAAGAGAGAACTGTATTCACTACAGACAACTTTTGAATAACCAACTTACCTCATCGATCGAGGTGCATTCCTATCAGCAGTGGCTTCTAGGTAGAATTCGAACGCAGAATTCAGGTCGTCGCCGTCAATCAAATCGTTGGAATACAGATCGATAAAATCGTTCGTCTTCCATCATAAACAAATAAAAACTACTGGTAAAAAGCTAGGTCGATTCAAAGAATTAGTTGCTATATGTTTGTCTTGATGAAGAAATAGGATTGAGTCAGCTTTAACGAGCTGTTATCAGTGAAACCTTCCAGGGGTCACACGGAGAAAAGTAGGGGTTCGTACGGCCCAGGTGAAGCAGGGTTCACATCCATCCGGAAAGCTATCCGGAACGTGCGTACGAGCAGCTGATTGGTTGGACATCAGCTGGGGAGGGGGGAATATTCTTTCCGGAGAAGCACTTTTGAAGCGAACTGTACGCATCTGATTTTTCAGATATTTTCCGCTCCGCATCTGCGCAGTTCACTACTGCGCATACAGAATGGCGTCGGCAACCGAAACAGCTGTGGGAGGAAGCGCGGGAAACGAGTTGTCAGCCAAAATTCCGGATGGTTATGAACGCCTTCCCAACTACCGCGATTCCCCTCCATCCCTTCCACTGCTTTTCACTAGCTTCCCCTATCCGTATTTCCAGACGGCTCCGGATGGATGTGAACCCTGCTTGAAGCTCTGCTACCACGGTGAAGAAGGCCGATCACACGTCCCGTGTTAGCTAGTTCATGCGTTCTCCGCCTGGTTCGCGGTAATCGCACGGTGTTAGGACACCGTGCTAAGGCCGACCGTGGTATTGATTCGTAGATAATAAACAGTAGTTGTGCGGTGCGAAGGTGAGCATAGGCGCACTGGCTGGGCGATAACAGGAGAGACCCAATCTTTGGAATCGACCATGAAAAAGGAAATACCAAGTTTTTGACCCCCCCCCCCCCCCCCCACCAAATTTGATGGTTTACGTTTTAATGGGATGTCGAATAAAAAAACGCTGCAAATCCCTGCACAACGGTTTATTATTTTGTACAGAATAACCTTCTGTTACAGATCACAGCTCTCTGTATAGATAACTCGTCTATATAATATAATATGTACTACTCTATACATATTACCTATGTGAATCGCAGACCCTCTGTAGGTTACCTTACCCCGTACTCGTTACTAGGTACCTACCTAAATCACGAGTTAAATGTTGCTAAAATAATTCTGCCGATGACAAACAGTACCTAATAAAAAGAAACACACATAATGAAGTTCTGAAAAGAAATTGTTGATGAGTGCAATAGATGCCCCTTCTGCGTAGATCACTGTTTTCTGTGGTCAATACCTATAATGAACCGTTGTGTAATACCTTGCCCATCAATAATACTTCAACGGTTGTTCAAGTTGCAAAAGTACCGATCAACAAAATCCAGCCCCTTCTTGGTAGATGAACCTTTGTGTAATAATTTGCCATTGTGTAATAATTTACCGTTGTGTAATAATTTACCATTGTGTAATAATTTACCCATCAATAATGCTTAAACGTTTGTTCAGGTTTCACAAGTACCTACCAACAAAATCCAATAGTCCATCACTTATCAAATGAAATAATATCGCAGAACAACCAACTCGACTTAATACAGGCTGTGCTCCCTAGCGATGATATCCGGGCCGGATTAATACCGTTTGATTCACGATCGTGTTGACGAAACTTTTTGGTGCACACGAACGGCTGGACGTACAATGCTCCGGGCGGCCTCAAAAAATTGTTTAACTCAAGACAAATTTAATAACGTTAAAAAAAACCATACCCTTCTATCGAAAGTTTTCGAGCTACGGCGTTCTGAAAATTTCAACCCCTTAGAGATGACTGACAGTAACGCCGAGCTCCGAGGACCAACTAGACCCCAAACGGAACCTATGACCCGAATTTCATCAATTTTGTTTCATGGTAACTAAGAAAAGTGGTCAGTACGGCGGACAGACAGAAATATTTTTATTGCATTTTCGGATTCTACATACCTTGAAACGTAAACCATCAAATTTTGAGGAGGGGTTAGAATTTTTTTTTTTTCATGCTCGATTCCAATGGTTCATCATTGACCACCAACCAAACCACCAAACCAAAAAGTTCCTTCCGTCCGCGGCTTTTTCCTTAGTTCCCATGAACCAAAATTCACGAAATTTGGTATATCGGTCCTGTTTGGGCTCTAGTTGGTCCTCGAAGGTCGGCGTTACTGTCACTCAACTCTAAAGGGTGAAAAATAGGGGTTGAAATGTTCAGAGTATCTCGGAAAATTGTATTTTGAGGTGGTGGTTTTCCCGCATTTTTAAATAGTTTGATTTTTTTCTGAATTTTTGAAACCATCCGGAGCATTCTACGATGTTGCCATAAAATTTGCTGTACCTACAATTTGCCGTAAACAGCAGGGTGTATGCAGGCACCAAGCTGTTGAGAGCGCACATCACTGATCTTGACTAGCTCGGCGATATAGCCCAGTGGTCTAACTGACGGGCTGATACGCCGAAGTTCCTGAGATCGAAACCCTACCAGGACTGAATATTTTTTCACTCCACATCAATTTCCCTTCAGAACTTCATTATTTGTGTTTCTTTTTACCATTTCAGCTACTGTCATCGGCAGAATTATTTTAGCAACATTTAACTCGAGATTTAGGTAGGTACCTGGTAACGAGTACGGGGTTAGGTACTAACCTACGGAGGGTCTGCGATCTACATGATATTTATAGAATACTAGCGGATTACCCGGGTGTTGCCCCGGTCGGGGTGCGTAAACTCGGCAAGTTGTGGTCCTAGAAAAATCGTTCGCCACTTTTCGGAAAGAGGGGAATTTGCCCTAGCCGAGGACACCACTCACGACCCGATATGAAAAACTCGACGAAACTGCTTTTCCCATTTTTCTTGACAACGACATTCTCGACAACAACTTTTCAAGATCGGGGTTGCTAGGAATAGCCTGAAAACCGTTGAAGGAAGTCTCCACCGAGAATGCAACCTAGTCAGAAACCATCCCCGGTGTTCCCAAAACATATTCCCAAAGTTTCATCCCGATCGGTCGAGTAGTTTAGGAGTCTATAGGGAACATACATACATACAGACAGACATTCATTTTTATATATAGAGATTACGTATATGTAGAAGGGTTATCTATACAGAAAGCTGTGATCTGTAACAGAAGGTTATTCTGTACAAAATAATAAACCGATGTTCAGGGATTTGCATCGTTTTTTATACCTACACAGCGGTTTATTATTTTCCTGTATACCTATGATGCCTACCAATAAAATTCATTTTTATCCCAAGAATGTTCTTACTTCAGTTGCACCCGAATCAACAGGATGACAGCTTTGTGTTAGAAAGGGTCACATTATTGTTAACCACAAATCCAACTACTTTTTTAGCGAGCCTTTGTATTGAGCCAATACGACACTAAAATGACATAAGTACTCGTACATAGACAAAACACCGAGCAAGGTTTAGTTATATTGAACAGGGGCAAAAGTGACAATGACACTGTAGATAATTACATAAAATTGTTGATAAAATATAAACAAATACCTAGTAGGTACCTACCTGGGCATTAAGTACTCACTTTGATTGGTTTCTGGAAGACGTTCCTTCACAATGACACAAGAACTCCGCGAAACGTAAGAAAGAAACGTTACTAAGCCGAGGTTTCCCCAAAAATAGTCTCAACCCGTTGTAAACTCGCGTGGGTAAAACAAACAAACTTCAAATGGTGATGAAAATAAGCGTCGATGAAAATAATACTAGCGTTACGTACCTTTCCACTGCGCATGAACTTCCTGTTCCTTATTCGCAAAATGAAAAGTAGGTAAAAAATTCCGGTCACGCAGCATGGCTTAAGGAGCGGATTTTCAGAGAAATAGTTTGAGAAATTAAGAATTTAAACTAAAGGTCATTCGGTACTAAATTATGTGATCTGAATGTATATGACTGTTTGGACGGCTGTGGCCGCATGTGGCGGTCTGCCAGAGAACTCGTTACGGCCTGACTGGGGACTTGCTGTGACCAGCAGTGCGATTCTGTAACTCGGTATGGCATCATAAAGACGACGAAATATCGTTACCATAACAAAAAATATCGGTGTCACTAAATACCGACGATTGGTATTCTGTAAGTGCTCAATAGCGTCAGCTATCGCTTAATCGTCGATAAATTGTCGTTGTGGGGTCGTTTGCATTTCGACGGCTCTAGACCCCCCCGTTATCCGTACCGAAAGCTTGTTACACCCAAAAAACTTGGCTTGACGTTGCTTTTCGGCGGTAGAAAGTTTTATGGTAAGTGTTTAACGTAACGGGAAGTATACCTACTTTTCTTTTGGCATGTTTTTTTCAATTTTATTTGACGTAATAAGCCCAATGTAGGTACTTACGGTAGGTAAATAGGTACCTAGGTAAATTAGTGACTTAATAATTTATGGCATTGATGTCATAAAAAACATCGTAATAAATAACTTAAACGTTAAAATTACTTGATAGGTAGGTAGCTAGAAAGTTAATCATATAGAAGACTTCTGTAAGTGATATGGTCTATTGGGTAATTATCTACTTTTTAGAATCGCATTTCACCATATATGTAGTTGTTACCTACCTACCTACCTACCGTATTTTTTCGTGCGCTTATGAATTGTGGATAATAATGTCAGGCATTATGACGCTCGAATTCCTTGCTTGGTAATTAAAATTCTGCAAGAAAGGGAACAGAGGTATCGCCCTCGGTTTGAAAGAAGAGTGCTACGAGATGGGCCAAATCCTTATTCCCTTGATTCCTGCATGTTCAGAAAAACCTTTAGGATAAGTCGACACTTGGCCATGAATCGAAATTCGACCATTGCTCCAGATTGAATGGATTATCTCCTAAAATCCAGGTGCATGCCTATCTAATTTTGCTGTAGATACCGATCCCCTACGTTTTCTTTAATAAATGTAAGTGACCTAAATAGGTTGTTAATTAATTAGAAAATATAGGATTTTGAAAATAACGTAAACGTAGGTAGTTATTCATTCACTTGCATATTTATCAGAATTTCCGAGTAGGTACCAATTATAAAACATACATTTCAACAAAATCATACATGAATTTATACAAATAAATTTGGCATAATGCAGATTACATTTAAGCTAAAAACGGTAAAAACTTTATTAATACCTACCTCAAGACGATACAACAAATTGAAATCAAAACCTATCCCAAGTGTCAAGTGATCCCAAACTGCAATTTTTGACTTCCAAGTTATGAGCATTTATTTCGGCCATCGAGTGAATTCGGGGGATTCAAAATACAATCATTGACTCCGGCGCGCGCACACACACTCTTCAATTCATTTCATCACTGCTTATCACCATGGAAACGGAATGAGTTCCAGTCGATTGCTCGCCCTAGACTCAGATTTCGTGAGACAAGCTAACGAAGTCTGTATCTCATTCTGCAACGACAATTTGTTATTCAAGTTCGGTATCATAAGTTCCTGAATACCAATTTCGCTATCCGGGTCTCGTTACACGAGAGGGATAGCGACCCCGACTCCATACCGACAATAAGGTAGCGAGTTGCAGAATCGCACTACAGGGTGGCACGTCGTGCAGAAAAGTTATCTCAAAAAATCGTTTTTGGGTGTTTTGAACCTAAACATTGTGATTCTGATTATTCGACGCAGTCTGAACGTGCTGAAGCTACTCGCAACCGATTCAGCGACTACAAAAACATGTTGAACGACACCTCACACATGCCCACATAAAAAAAATATGCAATTTTTTGGGAGTTTTTGACTACAGTTTTGTAAATTTGATAGCTGGGTGCACCTAATCGAGCTGGGTCTAGTCACAGTCGATTACCCCCCCAACATGTTTGAAAACACCCCACATGTCTGTTGGTGAAATGTTTTATTTTTTGGACCAAAAAATTGTAAATTTGGACAGCTGCGCACAGCGAGATCGGGTTGGGTGACGAACTCATCGTTACTCTTGAGGAGACGGATTTTCCTGCACAAGAAGGAAATTTTTTACCGTGGAACATAATGTGAAAAAATGACCCATAACTCGAATTTTTGACTGCGCAAAATGCAAAAAAAAAATCAAGTTTTGTGGGGTAGTACTTTAGTTATTCAATTGACACATGTGATACGCGAAAGCCAAGGTATTTTTCACGCTGAACCACGTGGTGATGTTTATTTTTAAATTTGATGAGCAATACTACCTTGATAAAATGACCAGAATACGGTACAACTTTTCCCCTTAATTTTCAGTTAGAACGCAGTGCGCACCGACTTTGATTTTTCAAATTGGAACCCTTATTTTTTATTCCAGATCAGGATTCTTCGTAAAATTCCAGGGAAAGCGACCCCCCATCACTCGTATTTCTGAGTGCCCAAAAATATACCTCTTTCTGCAAAATTCGATTGATCAGTCATTTTTTCATGAAATTTTACGTGGAATTCGAATCTGCAATAAAAAAAAGAGAGTTCCCATTTGAAAAACAATGTTAGTACGCATTGCGCACATTCTGCGCATGCGCAATCGGCAAAAAGTTTATCTTTGAATTCTAAGCCAGAAATTGAGGGGTTGCGATTAAATTTTTTTTTAAATAGGAGGGAGACCATTAGTTGGAGACACCCTGTATTGTCTATTGAAAATCTATAATTTAGATCTTCGAGTCACAAAACGGATTTTGGAGGTTTTCCGGTGCACAGGGAGCATCTCTGAAATTTTGGAACGAGCCAAATATTTTCTTTGAGAATTCGCTACAAAAGTAAAGTAACAGCCGTTCCGTCTGACTGCCCTGCCAGCAGTGTCGCAGACGTGATCAGCTGTCCTCCAATGAGAGGATCAGAATTCGATCTGATCATTTTGCTCTTTACTTGGCTACTCATTGCCTTCACCCCCTTCAGTGGGGGGTGGGGGTTCGCCCAACAGCTACATGAGTCATACTTAGTAGCGTTATTTTCTGATAAAGCGTTACTCGGTAACGGTTACCTGTCAGTAACTGGTTATTCTGATAACTGGCCAGTTTACGGATGGTGGTGCTGTTCACCCACGGAGTAGAGACAAACGTGAGTGCTCACCTGAGAGCAGATTAACAAAAGTTCTTCCTATGATACTTACCTACTTATTTCTTCATCTTGTGAATCTGTCACTTCCATGATAGGGCTTACATACAAATGCTGAACATTAAATATAATATAAATAAATTGCTGACTGGGGGATACCATCCTAAAATAGGTAGGTAGCCTGTTAGGTACAGAGTCAAGGGTAGAGTACGCATAGAGTACATGTACAGTTTGTCCTAAAGCGTGCAATACCATCTCACGTCAAAGGGAAGCGAAACGTACTAAGCTGATGGATAACTGTCAGGAAGTTGGTAACCGGTTACGAGGTATAGCGTTATCGGCTGCAGGTAGTTGACCAATACCATTCTCACATCAATGGGTGCGAGAGCCAGACAATATTACCTATGCACGGCTAGCCGGTAGGTACCGTCTCTTTAGTACTGCCTAAGCCCAATGCCCAGGAGGAGCGAAGTAGTCGTTCCAATAATGTAGGTTTTCTCGTAACCGGTTATCTCTGTAACGGGTTCTTGGTCGATAACCTGTTATTATACACGGTTCCTTATTCAACGCCCTTCCAAGTCTTGGACGTGTCGTCACATGTCACGGTGGTCACCCATCCAAGTACTAACCACGCTCGAGGTATCTCAACTTCGGTGATCTCGCGGGAACCGGTTTATTCCACCTGGTAAGAGGTTTGTTCAAGGGCCGTGAATAAAACATGTACTAGTTCATTGCAAGAACCGAAGTGGTGGGGATGAGTTCATGAACTGAACCGCTGGAACGCCTTGACTTACTAATAAGACTATAAAAAAATGCAAGCAATAATAATTTTTATTTGTGTGAGAAGACCAGGTGCATGAAAATGTTGGGGAGGTTATACGCATCATGAGGTTATCTTCGAATTTTCAGCTCACAACCCTGCCCTCCATGGGGAGCAAAAGTTCATGTGCCAGTTCAAGAACTCTGGGCACTGGAACTCCAGATCGATAAAACAGAACATGAACTTAACCTCGCTGGAACACTTCACAGCGCCGAATTAGTTCATGAACTCCAGCACACTGGAACAAACCTAAGGCCGTTTGTCGGGCTCAGAAAATTATAAATATGACCTAGGATAAATCGCGGGGATAAAATAAATATTGATGGGAAAAAGTGAAAGTCACTAATTATAAAAAGAAAATAATTCATTTATTCGATCGGCCGATAAAATTCATACTTGATACAAAATAGTCAACATGGCACAAATTTGAAACGTGGCGAAATGTCGACACAAATATAAAATGTTCACACAGTAATGGTAAATTCATGCTAACAAAGTAGTTTTTAGAGGACCGTAAAGTTCTACGGTACCTGATGAATGGAATCAAAAAATTTCGTTTACACAAATAGGTACCTATTCACCAACACAATTTTCATTCCCAATGGGGGTTTTCTATGAACATTAAATCTAAGGACGTAGTAGGTATTCTAAAAATTACTCAGGTACATGGAAAGGTCTTCAAAGACGATCAACACTTGATGGTACAACTCATTAATTATTAAACTTAAAACTAAACAATTGTAGCCCAAAGAAACATATAGGTATATATTATGTACAAAAAATATACGTTTGGTCTAAACTAATAGCAACGATTTTCTCTTCGACGAGAGTAAAATATTGGTAGGTACTTACTTTAAATAACATGAAAAAATGGCAAGTCAATCGAAATTAAAATAGGTTTTTTTTTGTTTTTTGTTTTTTAGTAATAAGGACGGTACTTGAGCAACGAACGAAATAAGTTCAATTTAGGAGAAAACAGAGCGAAACGTTTTGGCTCTTGAAGGGAATTCTGATGTTTAAATGCGATGTATGGGTGAGCCGAAGTTGAATAATTATTGTTCAGTTGATAGGTAGGTGGTTACTTCAGTACATAACCTACGTAACATGAACGTGGTGGTGGTGTTGCACGAGACGAGATGTTCGTTCTATGATCACAATCGTAGGTAGGATGGAAATAGAAAGGCGTTTCAAAAGAATCAAACGATGTTCAAGACTGAATCAAGTAGGTTTGGTTTTACACGAGCCACAGGACCGTCTCAGTGAGGTTTGCAGTGATGTACAACATATGCCGGATAAATTAACCTAACGTCGCCTAAAAATGTTGAGTAGCATTAGCAGCATTCAATGGTAACATTATGTTTGTACTTATGCCTTAACTGCCTTTGTTATTCAATGTCATTAGGTATTTTGCGCTTGAGAAAATGTGGAAAAGAGAATCCCTTAATAAGAATTTGAGTGTCACATTTAGCAAGACACGAAGCTTGTGCAGGTTCCGTGCGCGATCTCAGTCATGAGAGCTTTAAGGTGTAGCAGGGGTAGAGCAGCACAAAACAATATTTTGATTTTCGCCTTATTTTTTTTTTGAAAAATAAATTAATTAATTTAGCCACAATCACAATTCCAAATTGGACAGGCGAGCTGTTGGGATGGGAAACATCAAGTAACTTGAACACATGAGGACGCAATTTATTTCCAACCGGTAGAGAGTTCCTAGGAGATACGGTTACCACGACTTGGCGTTCAATAGGAACGCAGGGTACTGAACTACTCTTGAAGAACTAACTCCGCCAAATGAACCACTTCTCGACATAGTTCACTTCACTGAATCGTCGTTCACAAGGACCGCAGAGGGCAGAGTAAGAGAATCAAGGACCCAGTGGCTATACTAGCGATGAATGTAGGATGGAGGAATTCTTTTGTTAGTCCATTGAACGGTGGATACTACATGAGGAGTTTATACATAGCAGGTATCGCGGAGCAGCAGTTCTAAGGAACTAAAAGTTCGAGTCATTCACTGTTCAGCCGTTCCTCCGTACAGTCGTTCCCATATCCATGCCAGAACGAAGAACGATATCAGAAGTTCTAGTTCTGTTTGTGTTGTCCCAAGCCTTATGAAAGTAGCCAGTCTATAAACAATTATTCTGAAAAATACTATTGTGATTCTAGAGTAGGCTGATAGGGAGGGATCTACTGAACTATGTTAATGCGAAAAGGAGCTGCTACAGCATATAATAACTTGAGGGAAACGAAAAGGAACTGGAATAACTACCAAACTAACCCTAAAAATACTACTTTCAAGGAGTAAACTAACTAACTGCAGTGCCACAAATGAACTACTCCTACCCACCAATAGTGCAAGGCAAGTGTGGTAGGACTGTCTCATGCTAGTACACTGCTAGTCGCTAGCACCTTCTAGCAGCCCTGAGATAACGTGATCGCCTGATTTTTATTGTAATTTAGTCAATTTTTTATATCCAATTTACATTGCATTGTAGTTTACCTTCAAAAGTTGCCTACAACATCTGCTAAAGACTCTTTGGCCTCGTGTTCAGCAAGCAATGCTGCATTTTATTTCAAATAATTACCCAATAAAGTACGAGTAAAGCGGGGTATCACCACAGAGTAACTGTGGAGGAAATCACTGACGAGGTATTTATGTGCCCACCAGAGGCCCACATTATGTACCTAACACCTCTTTGGAAGGCTGTTTTAGTGACTTATTGTATATCACTCTAGGATGTTTTTATTTCTGATAATATACGGATCAAGAGGGGGGGGGGGGGGGATCATAATGGTTGTCGTAGTAATCAGGAGTAGGTACCTAATAACTGATCTTGCCTTGTCAAGTAAGGCGCCAGGGCCACCAGAATGCGCCAGTGGTGATCCACAGAGTGGGAGCATGAGACATTCAGTATCCTGGTCAGATGAGCAGGCTGACAAACATGGGGGCAGATTTCTGTGTTGTTTAGAGATTGGTCAGTTGTACCACGTGGTCAGTTGTAACGTGCACACTGCACGTTACAGTAGAGTTCTGTGCATGCGCAGTTTGCATCTTTTGACACAGTACAGCTACATGCCTTATCAAATCTCCTAGGAACTCACTAATGACACCTTATTGGCTATACTGAGAAGAAAAATGAATAGGTGGTACTTTTAATGAAATATGTTGAAGTTGGCAGGGGGGGAAAAAAAAGAAATGTATTCCATCAACGCTTTAGGTGTGGGTTCACTACAGTAAAATTACTATTTTGATCAAACCATATTTTACTGCTCAAACAAAGTGGATAAAAAACACTCAGATGTTTTGGAATGTCCAAATCAATGATTATTAGCAGAGAGTACCCCTCAGTCAATGTAATATTTCGGTTGGTTATAATTTATAATAGTTTCAAGTTCTCAACAGTAACGAATCATGAACGTACTGTATTATGGACATCTTTGCAGCGTATCAGACTCAAAATACGAAGTGAAAAAAAGCAAGGATGCCACATGCTAATCCTTGAACGGGTACAGAGCCACTGCACAAACCAATCAATCAATTACAGTGAGCCACTAGCTCATAATATAAGGCCACTCCGTTTACGAGGGGCTACTCATTTGATGAGTAAACTGTAGATAACTATTATTAACAAACTCCACAGGCATGTGCAGTCTGTAATTCTGATTTTCACGCGTATCGCGGCTCAGAGGTCTGCAAGAATTCTCTACTATGAAACAGCAATACAAATACCAAGGGTAAGGTGTCTGAAACTTTTCGAGTTTTCACAATAATATTACCTAGCTGGAATTAAGAGTGGGGAATTTAACGAAAAATTACGAATGAGGTCAATTGATATCTGATTGGCTGTTGGCACTAGGAGGCGGAACGAAGCCTCGAAGGCGAAGGTTCTCAATGCTGCCAACAACACAACATTAGAAATGAAAACCTTTGAGGCAACCTTCAAGAACCTTTGCCGTCACCTTTCCCTCGGTTTGATTTTGAGGACGTGTTTTTTTTTACGTTTTTTAATAAATTGCTGTACTGAAGATTGTTTAAAGTGGTGCATTAGTGCTCCAAACGGGATGTGAACTGAACTACTCGGAAATTTACTGGATACGTCATTCCTAGCGGGAACTCAGAAATTCAAATTTTAAACTCGTTTTCTGCCAAGACTTTCCTACATAGACACCTCATTATGTGGTCAATAAGTGTTAATTTCCGTTACTTAACAGAATTTGGCCAGAAAAGGAGAATGTGTAACACGAAAATTGCCCGCTCCAACTAATATTACTGCCCTTTCAATGAAGGTAATGAAATATTTGTCAATCACACGTAGGTATTATAAATTAAGGCCCAGATGCCCTTCACGAATGTCAGTTCCTTTGAACGGCAATAGTACCTACTACATAACTAGAACGCATAGAACATACAGCAATTATTTTCGGTTTGTTTTCTATCCTATAAAACAACCACACAAAGAAGATTTCCGAACCAAGGTGACATGTTTGCCACTCAAACAGGTGGTTTCAAACAGCATCATTAAGTAATATTTTACTTTTCAATTATCTTCTTTGAAACATCCAGATTATACGCTGAAAGGTAACTTTAATGTTCCGAATAACCCAATGATGGTTAGCAACCTACGAAGAAAAGAACCAAATTCTTATTCCATTACCACAACAAAATTAATACTCCCGCGAACAGTTCGGCAATATTATTTTCAACTGTTTAAAGATTTGCCTGCAATTATAATTATTTAAGAACACGATTTAGGTTAGGAATCAAAGTCGTTCTCACGGCTAACACCGAAGGAATGAAATGTCATCAACGAGAATAAAATGATAAATAATTATGTTCACCGGGATATAAATTGAAATAATACCTATTCACATAAAATAGGTACATACATGAAGGTTCCTCTCTGTAGGTAGATAATTTACTGTATTATTGAAACGTCCGTGTAATAGGTGGAACAAGTTGGGTTTAAATGAACGAGGTCCAGTAAAAGATCCTCTTTACCGCTCTCGGCCTTTCAGGCCAACTCTACCCTACGACCTAATTAATGCTCTCGACAAATAAACAGTCGGTATTTGGGTCAACAAAGCTACGAAACAATTAGCTGTGCAGCAACAGACGGATTCACCTACCAGAGGATTGTTCGTGATAGACGAAAAATCACGGTTTTGATACCAAGATGTGCAACATCAAGAATACTTAAAAAAAAATAAAGGTAATACTTGGAAAGGTATCTGTAGGGTGGGTACCGACATTAAGAATACACATAGAATATTAATAAATAATCATTATTTACAGCTTATTATAACTAGGACTTTGGACTTTTGAGCTTAGTACTCCTCAAATTTTCATTTATACTGGAAGAAACATGATGATGATATTACACTGTACATAACAAAAACAACATTTAGGCAGTACTTACACCTAAATATAAATATACATTTCAAGGATACCAAAGGCTGAGAAACACTAGTGCCTCAAACGAATAGGTAATAATAATTATTGATCGAATAATTTATAATGTATCAAAATTTGTAAGCACATTTAATTTTTCGTTATCACTAATTGTGTGTTTATTATTGGTAAGAAGGATATTGTTTGGTAAAGGATTTAAAATGAATTTCCAGCAGTTTACGTCGAAATTCGGAAATGTAGGTACCTAATCCACGGATATTTGGAATCATTTCCGAAAGGAACCTACGTACTTGGGACGCACCATCGGGAGGAAAACTAATCTCTGCGCCAGCTAACAACGCATACGACTGCCTCCAAAAACTAGCAGCCGGCCAAATCTGAAGATGCTATGTTAATTCGTTCACAGTGACACATTGCAGTTACTGTTTTCCCGGCCAAACCTGTTCCTGATCGTTATTCCGGTCTACAGAAACTCAAGACCAGACTCAAGGGCCAGATGAGACTCCTGTTGCAAGCAAGCCAACCCTGTAAATTATCCGTAGATCTACACAGTCCCATCTGTAACTCCACGGACTTTTCATATACTGTAACTCTATCTGTAACTACAGACTTTTCATCAGTATACAGAGATCAGTGATATTATAAGTTCGGGTCATCTTGATGAGGGATAAAACCTCACCAAAAAGCAACAGCAGCGGCACGTACGGCTGGAGGTTTTGTCTACAGTGGAAGCACAGCATGGATTCCTTCATACTATTTATACTCAGACTGGACCACCTACCCGATCAGGCTACCAAATAATCAATATTTTTCAATTTTCGCCTTCTCCCACAAAAAGCGTATTCCAGCCCTGAGACGTCTTCTGCACACCGGTCTTATCATTTTGTCAAGATCACCGTTTTGAGAAGACACACACGAAAATCAGTATTTAAATTTATACAAATTTTAAATCCACGTTTTTAAAACTGACTAGAAAAGTATAAAATAATTTCTACTAGCTATAACATACTGTCAGCATAAAATATAAATGCCATAACTAGAAAAATGTGGCGGGCATGCAATAGACAGAGTAAGGAAAAATAGAGAATAGGTTTGTTCGCAGTGACCACCTGAGGTTATCTGACCATCAGAAAGGCGTTTGGCCGTTTGCAGTGATTCGTGGACTCTTTTCGGAATGTATAGTATCCATGAACGGCTGTTCGCAGTGTTTTCCGGACTATCCAAAGCCAGTTTTCTGGTCGCCGTTCCAGTACACAGAAGATAGTGCGGACGAGAAACTGACCAACCATTATCAAACTCAAATTCTTCTCAAACTCTCATCAAGACAGTAATGGACCATTAAGGATGGTTTCCTAGGAGTGAGCTAACCAAAAGAAAAAGCCAGTGTCACCAAAGCTAATACACTCCTTACTATTATCTATCAATTCATATGGCGCCATTTTTCTATTTAAGCCTTTTCTGTTTTTTTGATGAAATTATTTTATGGCTACGAGAAATTATTTTATACTTCTTAGTTTTAAAAACGTGGATATTAAAAAAGGAAACAATTATATTTCGGCTTTTTAGTCTTGTGGGAATTTTTCCATAATTAATTTATTAGTGCACATTTTCATGATTCATTCATTTCATTACTGTATTTTCATCAAATATAGACGAGCGTGCAAAAGTTCAGCTCAATTGGACAATGGGAAGTGGACGAAAAACCGATTACAAGATATGTACACGACAGACAAGAAAGCAAGTTAATAAAAACGTTTTAAAATTAGTTCCTTTTACGGGTTCCCCACGTCAAAAAGATCAGACATTTACTCGAGAAGAAAACACGAATAGGTATCCCTGATCATAACGCATCATCACAATTTGGTCCTCATTTCGAAATCAAGCTCAGCGATCAATCAAAGAACCCCCCCACAGTGTCGACGTTGTCACTGTGCACGAATCACACATGATAATGAAAGTATGTACTCATCATGATAATTAACTAATTACCAAAAAATTAATTAAAGAAACATGACTGGACGTTTTTTGGGGTTTTTTATTTTAACCTTTTGGATATTCTTGCTCTCTTGGGCAGGAAGGTACGCGAGGTGTAAATTGATTGATGATAGAAGCGATATTTCTTCTCTATCGCTATCCCTAGTAAAAGAATAAATAAATAAATACGATTTTAGGTGGTTTTCTACAACTTGACGTGTCATTATTGAAGATACAACATAAACTGGCAGTGCAACGAAAAGAAGAAGGATCTAGACTCTGTCCCTACGACCCGCACTACTCCTCCACCCTCTGTGGGGAGCGCTAGTGTCACTGTTATCATTTAAGGCTCCTACGCCTACGGAATACCGATGCTCCCCGTTCATAGATACGAAACGGTGAGCATCGATAGGTGTGAAAGTTGTGGCCGAAACGTTCTTACATTAACCCTTTCGCTCCGAAGCTGGCCTTTTCTTTCGCATAAAAACAGAACATCCCCTGGGGCCAATACCCTCGTATTTGCGTACAGATGAGTAGGGCATCTGGAGCCAAAGCCCGCCTTTTCGCGTATTCCACTCCTGCAATCGTACACAATCTGTCTTTACTTGAAGGAACTGTTCTTATCATACAGGTTTACCATGGATTTATTCCTCTTTATACCATCCATATTATCATTACTGGTTCCACAGGTTCCCGATGGATTGCAGAAATGGCATAATGGGCATTCACTCGTTGAAAAGGCTTCAGTTGGGGGTAGACGGGCAGGCACCAGGGGGCAGCCCCACCATTATGCTCCGGTTAATGATAAGGAGGACCTAGATTGATGCCAGAGATAAGATAGGTAGTTCACGAAAAAACAGCTATGTAGATGTAGAACAGAGGAGCAGGAGGAACAAGATTACCTTTATAAGCACAAGGAAGCGCTAGTTCCTTCGTCACGGGACGTACCCGACAGGGTCTAGATCCTCCTTAGAAAAGACCACATGTATCACATGGTGGTTTTCCTTGGCTGGTTTATATTTTCGTGTTTCCATATGAATAAAAAAGTTCTTGTATTCACAAAAATAGCATATCAGTTCAATAGTCACAAAATAAAAGTGAAACGATTTTAAAGAATTCCCTCGCTTCAGTAAAAATTCCCAAGAAACTGACTGGCCTTAACCAGCAACATCTACAACCGAATCACCGGTAAACGCAATTTTAGTTAAAACATGGTCTTCTAAACAGACCTGGACAACACTCAGCAATTCGAGACAGCAGAATGACCTTAATTCAAGTGTCTTTAGTTGGGATCATGATAATAAATTACTATTCATCGCGATCATTTCATCCAACTATGATTTGAGGGATACTTTTGCTACTGTCCCCTCATTTAGTACTTAGCGCCATCAATTACTGGCACGGCACTCAAACAATGATATGAATGAGTTACAAAAGGGGCAGTTTATCCATGTTCAGCGAAATCGAAATGCACTGAACGATTATTTGAGTGATCCGAACGTTTTTTCACGACACATCCCCAGTTGATCCAGAAAAGACTAGCAACTACTATCGTTACTTCAATAGCGCGAATGATAAATATCAAGTTTTTTCAATGTAAAAATTACTTATTCGAACTACATACTAGGCTGCCAAACCATGGTGCACAGGTTTGATCACGAGTGTTTAAAGCAGTATTACCATCGGAATTTGGCAAATGAAACCCAGCACCAACGCCAATCGGAAGGGGTTGGCATTGTGTAAATGTACGCACTGTGTACACCAGATCAGTCTTATTTCACCAGGGATGAGTGGGATTCACAGAGTCAATCCACGATAAGCGAGGGAGGCGGTCCCACGGTGGGGAGGCTGCTGTATGGCCGACCAACAGTCTCGATTTGCAAGTGGCTGACGCTATAAGGGAAAGTTTTCATCGTGTTCTGTAACGGTGTCTTCAGCGATGGAGTTGGAGCATGTTGCTCTGTTGTTGAGCAGAGGCTCGGAGAAGTCGGTCCACTGACGGCCATCGTTACTCGGCGAGTTGGTCACCCTCTGCCGAAGTGTCATGGAAAATTTCCTCGTTTTGCCTGAACGAGAGAAAATACAATTGAGCTAAGCTTATGATTTCAGACGAAATGACAAAAACACTAAGGTTTATTATTTTCCTGTATAGACACCCCTTAGGCGTATATCCCTAAATTCATAATTCGATGATTCGTTTGGCCGAGAACAAAAAACTTGTACCTTTCAACAAATAGGTTAAAAAAAAAGTACCTATCCATCTTTCTTCAAATAAAATAATGTCACCGAACAACAAACTCGATTTCCTAAACCCAATATGTGATTATAATCAGCTGTTCGAGATCAATGATATCTGGGCCGGATGATGTATATAAGCTTTGTTTGTGCTGTCCCCTTGGGGCTAGCTCTGAGCAAGTTCAGTTTTTGCTTGAACCGAACTGGCTCGGTGTAGGGTGAGCTCTGAACACGCTCGCTCGGAGCAGGTTGAGCATGGAGCTTTGTTCGAACCACGGGCAGCTTGAACGGGTCGAGGGTGCATGCGTGGAAGAGCAGTGCTCAGCAGTTCCTGGTCTTGTGGGGCACGGGAGGGATTGCTCAGAGCAGCTCGGAGGAAGCCCCGTGGCCAGGACGAATCATCTTCCCCGGGACAGCACGAACACCGGACCAATTGGCTCGGAGCTCGCCCTGGGTCTGCACGAACAGCTAATCTTTGCCTGAGTCTTTACTGCGCATGCCCGGGTTGCTCTGAACAAGCTCTGAGGGATTGCACGAACGAAGCTATACCCTTTTGTTCACACTCATGTTGATGAAGCTTTTCGGTTCAAACTTCAGGGCCTTACTGTAAATGAGCGGCTAGACGTACAATAATGCTCCGGGTGGTCTCAAAAAATCCTAAGATTTGCAATCAATTTAAAACATCATAAGAACTATACCCTTCTATTACAAGTTTTTGACTTACGGCGTACCAACTAAGGAAAGTGCTAAGTACGGTGTACAGAAATGTTTTTAATTCAATTTTTGGATTCTACGTAGGTAGGTACTGGCTTGAACCGCAAACCATCAAATTTTGATGGTGGCGGGGGGGTCTCCTCCCCTTTTCATGCTCGACACCAAAGGTTTATATATAATTGAAATAATAAACCACAACTGAGGAAGAGTGCAGATAGGCACAGCTGATACGTAACATTATTATACAGGGACCCCATAAGGTTCTGAACCGCCATAGGTAGGCCAGGTTTGGTAGATACAAAAGGGAGAGGTTTTTGGAAAATTTTCCAAATATAACGGATAGGTAACTGTGTTGTTGTTGTTCGGAGTTGTTCCAAAATAGTTCAAAGATAAAGAGCTACACCCTGTTTAAACCCAGGAATATTCCATTCCCTGCAATCAATTCATTCTTTGAAGTACATTTTATGAGATGTAGCACAGCGCCCAGGATTTCATACCTTCAGGAAGTTGTAGTCCAAAAGTAGAATCTTCCATGGGAGGAACTGACGACAAGGGGACGTCGAGGCACGGTGATATGATCCTTGGGTTGCTGGCTAGGAACTCGACTATTTCGGCTGCCAGTGGCCGTTTTTGATGATTTCTATGCCAACAAGATCGTATTAACGTTTCCCTGAAACAATGGAAACGCTAAATAAAACATGAGGACCAAATTTACGCATTAAACAGGTTACAGAAATATTTGGGAAACCAACACTCACAAATTAGCTTTGACACCGTTTGGAATGGCCAGCGTGTTTCCCTTTTTGACGTACTCCAGTACTTGGCTGTTGCTGTAGCCTTGGAACGGGAAGTTGCCGAAAGTGATGATTTCGTATAGGACGACGCCGAAAGACCACACATCAGACGCGGGGGTGAAAAGTCCGAGTATCAAGCTTTCAGGCGCCATCCATCTTACGGGTAGCATACCTGAGGACACAGCACAGAAACGGTTAAGAACGGTTGAACCTATTGCAGTGGACAGCATCACATTAGGTACTTAGCCATAACAATATATCGGAAAGATACTCCACAATTGTTTGAACAAATGAAACCACAAGCTCAAGTTTGAAAATGTTGTTCCTCAACGGGGCATTGCATGCCCAATAGTGGACTAAAGCTAGGTTCACAAGGAATTCTGGAGGGCAATCCGGCATGGTAACGCGTTTTCCGGAATGTTTGTCGCAGAAGCGTTCACATGGCAGCAGAATCATAACAAAACGCAAACGCAAAAAAAAAACAATTGCTCGAACTCGAAACCGCAAAATCAACCACAGATGTCGAATTCCAATATGGCTGAACAACTGAACAGAAGAGGTCTGCGCAGTAACCTCTGTGCAGATACGGCAACGGATCCGACAGTGAAAAATATCTGGAGATTTCGATATGGTATCCAAGACATTGCGTTGCAATAATCCATTTTGCGTTAGCCAATAGCATTGCAGAACGCGTAGCCGTGCCGGACTGCCGTCCGGAATTGCGTCTCCATGTGAACCTAGCTCAAGTCTGACAAAGCCAGGAATGATGAATTACAACATGGTGATGGTGAACTAAATTCATAGGCCTGAAAGTGTGTTGTACGCACAGCTACGCAGATCTGCGAAGGGCCGGCGCCATATAAATGGGAGTTTAGTTTCACTGTAATACTCATGTACTGCCTCATTTCATGTGTGTGTTAGGCGATACGATAGCTGCGATATCCATATTACCGTGGTAATGATATTAACTAATGATTAATGATTGATTTTATTAATGATGAGTCAAGATATAGGGTAGTACCCACCTTTCCTATTAAACCTGTAATAATCATTATCAAGCATAGGCCTTGTCATTCCAAAATCGCCCAATTTAACAACTAGATGGTTGTTAAGGAGGCAGTTCCTCGAAGCTACGTCCCTGAAAATGAGAACATATGATTAGACGAGAATTTATCAGAATGACACTGTGGTTTTGGGGGTATTTCGTCTACTTTATGGGCAACAAACTGTGGTTAATGCGAGAATGTTACGCGTGAACGTACCTGTGGACGTATTTGAGCTCGGCCAAGTAACTAAGGGCTCTAGCGATATCTAGAGCCATGTTGGTCAACTTTAAGCTTGAGAACTCCTGATTATCATCGAGCCCATCTTTTACCAAGTGGCGACGAGCCAGGAGAAAGGTTTTGAGATCACCTGGAAAAACATTATAAGTTTTTATATAAAAACTTTTATACATAACACAATATAAGGATAAACAATAAAAATGTTTATATACAAAACAATATAAGGAAAAACATAAGGTTCAATGGATTGACATGAATAAATGATAAAACTAGTAGAAGACGTCCTACTGTGTTGAGACTTTTTTCATGATAAGGACTTCGCGGACAAAAATAGATAAAAATATTTGTCTCAAAAAAGACTGGGTCAAATCTGACTTTATAAGGGTCAAAAATCGGCAGAAATTGCTAAAATCACGAAAAATTAAATAGTTTTACGAAAAGTGGTATGGTTCCTCCATCTTTTTACACAATAGCACGAATATTTCTTTGAAAATTCGCTCTTATAGCCATGCTGCATGAGTGGCACTCATCTTTTGCAAGTTAGTAGCCTTCTTTTGTCCTCTGCAAGTAAAGCCCAGGTTTTTGCACCATAACATACAACTGGAAGTACTTATTAGTGATCTAACAACGGTCTGGAAGTGGCCGTGATTCCAAGATAGGTCTGGAAACTCTCCATGCCTTGAAATTCATAGCCAAGTTTCTTTGTCATTTCTGACGACGAGATGCATGGATCACATCAGACCTCCCCTTTGGGCCGGAGGTAGACTGAGGGAAAACGATGTACTCTATTACGAGGGGAAGGCACTTCAGACTATAGACGACTATGTTTATCTGGGCATCACTTTCACAAGCAAGGCGGCTGCCTCTGCGGCAACCCAAAAAGTGGGGTGTGCAGTCGCGAGCCTTAGAGGCGTATTAGCCGGAGCCAAATGCTCTTCCTGGGAGGGAATTATGACAACCTACGACTCGATGGTATCGTCGGCCGTCCTGCACGGAGCAGAGATCTGGGCCTACAGGTATCCGGACGGCCTGGAAAGAGCACAATGCAAGTTTTTCAAATTTTTACTAAACATACCAATGGGGACTCCGCTACATGGTCAGAAATGAAACAAAAGTGAATCATACTAGCACTCAGATTAGAATGCTAGGATGGTGGCTTAAAATCCTTAAAATAGACCAGAACCGGTTCTCCAGGCTTTGCTACAATAAACTCAAATCAATGATGGTTTTTTATGGACCCATAAATAAGAAGTACAACTGGGTCAGTCAGATGCAGGATTCACTGTCATCCCTGGGCTATGCGTATGTCCTAATTGACAGTTTTCGTACGGTGCGATTTTGCACGAAAAATTCGCACAAAAACCGCTCGCATGTCGCTATTCGTACGAACAAAATGTGTGTCCTCATGCTCATTCATTCATAGCGAAGAAGTGCATCCTTGTTACGGGGAGCCGGTGTGCTATCACTTGGGAGGACTATTTTGTGGTAGGCAGTCGGTCTTCATTTATTGATAGCCCCATTCTTCTTCCTTCTTCGCAAATTGTTTGGAAGGCTTCTTGAAGGGCGCGCAATATCATCCACATATGCTAGAATTTTCTCACTCTTACTGATGATGTTTCTCTTCCTATCCGCCTTCCACACAGCTCCATGTAGCGCAACATTGAACAAGGCTGCAGAGAGCGAGTCTCCCTGTCTGTCTGACACCCGACTTGATTACATTCCAATAGGTAATCAATTTGATCTATTGAGGGGTGTCATGAGCAGATCGATAATTAATACGAAGCGAGCGGAATAGATCCACAGATCCAGGCCCGCTGTTCCCATGCGGCAGAGTGGATCTGCGAGTCCAGTTCCCAGGAGCGCATGTATAGCCCCTAGGTTTTGGAGTAGGAGCTATGAAAGCTCCTTATTCCCCAGCAAAAGTAGTGGCTCTCATATAGCTCCTATTTCTCCAGCAGTACCTAAGTTAGCTGTGGACTGGATCCGTGGATCCAACCCCTTAAAAATCCACGATTTTCATCAATTTTCAGTTCTAGATGGTAGTTTTTGTTCATGACTGGTCATAACAAGCCGTTATCAACAATGAACTCGAAAAAACAGGTCCCGTCCCTAGGAGTCTCATCAAAACTGGCGCCACTCACAATATTCATAAATATGTTTATGGCAATGAGCCAAAAGAGGGGGGGAAATCAGAAAGACTACAGCCAGGTCTACAACTCTCATTGAACAGCTCTCAATCCAGGGCACCATACAGTGAGAGCATTGGATTGGTCAAAGAATATAGAAGAATACAAAAAATACTGAAGTTTTGACCTACTGATGACAGACCATAGCCGAAATTGTTTACAAACAAATTTATTTCAACCCATTATGAAAAAAGGCCTCACCGTAAAGCATGAACTCCATAATTGTGTAGACAGGTTCGCTTTTTGTGCACACACCAAGCAGCTGAACGATGTTCTTATGATCGAACCTTTTCATAACTTCAGCTTCACTCAGGAAGTCGAGTTTTTCTTCACTGGTGGAACCCACTTTCAGAGTTTTAACAGCGACGCCCACCTGAAAACAAAACGACGAGCACATGAAGATAACAGTTTTTTCAAAAGGTAACAACGCTGTTTGTAGTCATGCAATCCACCTGTTGTCCAACAACAGCAATGATTGAGCATACCCGAACTCGCACGCATCGGCTTCGTTGACAAGTTTCATAACTGGTAGTACTGGTTGGAAGGATGGGCCAAAAATTAACTAAACCACAACCCCAAAGATCATATTGAAAACTCCAAAGGCGCGTCCCTACCGGGCGAGAATCGACGAGCAAGGAGTTCATGAGCATTTGCAAATGCTTGCTAACACTTGTTCCCCTTCCCGTCTACAATAGACGTGCTCATCTGGTTCAGCACCGTTCGTCAATGTTCAGCAGTGTTCCCGTTTTTTCTGGCAGTGTCCTTCCAATCGCGGCTCCAGTGTTTTTTGAAAACTGCTGTGGCAGGGGCTTCTTTTATTTGTATGGTCAAGTTGGCGAAGATGAAAAGAAAACGAAGAAGTTGGTGGGCAATGAGTTTTTTGAAATCTAGGGAGAACACCCGATGCCTAGATGACACTCAGAGAGACGATGGGTTTAAGAACTTTTGCCGAATATCGGAGGAGGCTTTAAACGTTGTTACTGAACGAAGTGCGGGTAAAAATCAGCAGGAAGGACAGTGAACAATAGAGAAAGCATTCCGCCTGATTTGAGGCGGCTTGCCACCATGCTGGTGGAGTCAACTGCTGTGTACGTTCAGATTTTCTCTGAAAATAATATTTTTAAAAAAAAACTACAGGATAAAAATGGAATAGTCTATTTCCACGTAAACTAACAAACTGTAGACTGGTTTCGGTTGTTAAACCATCATAGTACACAATAGAAATTCTAAAATTTCTACAATTCTACTATCATCAGTACACAATAGAAATTCTACAATTTCTATTGTGTACTGATGATGGTTTAACAACCGAAACCGGTCTACAGTTTGTTAGTTTACCTACGTGGAAATATACTATTCTATTTTTATCCTGTAGTTTTGGTTTATTATTTTCAATAATGAACCATTGGAATCGAGCATGAAAAAAAAAATTCTTACCCCCCCTCAAAATTTGATGGTTTACGTTTCAAGGTATGTAGAATCCAAAACTGCAATAAAAATATTTCTGTCTGTCCGCCGTACGCCGTACGCCGTACGCCGTACGGGCCACTTTTCTTAGTTACCATGAAAAAAAATTGATGAAATTCGGGTTATAGGTTCCGTTCGGCGTCTAGTTGGTCCTCGAAGCTCGACGTTACTGTGAGTCATCTCTAAGGGGTTCAAAATAGGGGTTGAAATTTTCAAAACGCCTATACCATTTTTTTACGTAAATATTTTCACGGTTTTAGATAGTTCTTGAACTTGCGAGTTTTTTAAGACCATCCGGAGCATCGTACGTCCAGCCGTTCGTTCACAGTAAGGCCCCGAAGTTGGCACCGACAGGCATTTTCGACTCCAGTGTGAATGAAATTGTATACAATTCAAACCAAATCTGGTAACCAGAGACGCGCCCACAATAGGAATTTGCGAATACGGCCAATCATTGGTAGGGATCACCTGATTATATTGGCGGAGTATGATGTCGAGTTGGTTGTTCTGTGATATTATTTCGCTTGAAAAATGATGGCTCTTTTGGAGTTTGTTGGTAGGTAGTGAAACTTGAACAAACGTTGAAGTATTATTGATGGGTAAATTATTACTACGGTAAATCATTACTCAACGGTAAATTATTACACAACGGTTCATTATACCATCTACGTAGAAGGGGCTGGAGTTTGTTGGTAGGTACTTTTGCAACTTTTTTCACTCCTCATCAACAATTTCTTTTCAGAACTTCATTATGTGTGTTTCTTTTTGTTAGGTACTGTTTGTCATCGGCAGAATTATTTTAGCAACATTTAACTCGTGATTTAGGTAGGTACCTAGTAACGAGTACGGGGTTAGGTACTAACCTACGGAAGGTCTGCGATCTACATAATATGTATATAATAGAATAGTACATATCATATTATATAGAAGGGTTATCTATACATAGAGCTGTGATCTGTAACAGGAGGGTATTCTATACAAAATAATAAACCGTTGTGCAGGGATTTGCAGCGTTTTTTGCTATGGTTTCCACTACTCCGCCGCAAGTGATTTAAGTTATATCTGAAAATAATGTTCAGGAAAATACTGTCTCTGGAATCGGCAACGTTAATACGAATTAGGTTCACTGTACCTACCAGCGTAGGTACACGCGCAATTGTGTCCACAACGGACGAGCACGAATGACGAACACCTTTTTCTGATGTACCGACTCCCAGCAGAAACACTCCCGAATGCTCGGGAATACGTCCAAATCTACAGAGCATTCACATACGCAGATAATCGGCTTTTCGATCCTCGCCCGGTGTGGACGCAACTTAAGTTGAGCTAAGTTGTGGGAAAAGTTCCCACAAAGTGAAGGTTGTCCTTGTGTACCCCAGTAAACCTTGGGTGAAGCTGAACTGAGGCAAAACAACGGTTGCCCACAGCGTGAAGTTGTTGGCTGCTACTGTTACTACAATGGTACAGCATGCAAGAACATTCTTCAACCATTACAGCATGCTACCTCCCTTTCGACCACCCACGAGACGTTTCAAGAGGTTTTTGAAACGACCACATTGGGCATATCCAGGGGGAACGTTTTACTCGAAAGCTAGGTGCTATATTGTTATCTCAATTTGGTTCCTGTGGGCCCCACATGATTCTATCAGAAATGAAGAGGTAATCGCTGGTTGGGTAAGCACAAAGCTTGTATTGGTCCCGCCTGAGACGAGAACCAGAGACGCCGTGAACTTTTTATCATAGAGGCCCGATGTAATAGGGGACGTCCTATGTGATCCAGGCATCACGACATCATGTTTCAAGAGACTGCCAACCCAGCCACATTCAGTTAGGACTGAGATGTCTCTGCCGTCGCAGCTGTAGCCTATGTGAACTTATACAGCGACCAAGGAAGAAAACGACTACTCCGTTTCAGAAAAGCAACAGAAATTTTAAAAAAGCCCGCCAAGTTTCTGATTCTACAAATGACATAATGCAAGCAGCACAGTGGCAGACCGCTTAAGAAAGGCAATGGGCCTCTCTGCTCAATGGCAATGACCGCGTTCCTGTCAATTTGCCACACCAAGAGTCAGTAGCAGCATTCAGAGCAATCACAGGGCGTGACTTCCTAAATACACATCTCCATAAAATACGGATTAGAGATAACCCCAACTGCTCGCTATGCCCAACAAATGTGCCAATGACCTCCAAACATCTTTGACTGCCCCCGACTTGAGGGCATTAGAACAAATTTTGCAAGACGAGACCAAGAGGTCAAAATTTTCTAAACTCTACTGGGCTGCTAGAGGTTTGTTGGCAGAACAGCCTTGACCAAATTTGGCGTAAGAAAAAAAGTTTCTGAGGACTCTTCTGTGAGGAGCCCTGAGTTTAATGACAGAGCTTCCTCATGTTTATATACGTACGATAAATAATAAATGTAGTACAGATTAGGGTGGATTCAGAATTGTCTATAAATTTGATCGTTGGTATTCATGAAGCATAACAAGTAGTTTGAAACTGAACGAAATTTCCTCTGAGTAGTTTGGAGAAAAGTTCGTGAGAATCTCATCAAAATCCGGCCATAGGTTTGTGAGTAACTGAGCTCAGATTCGCGGTGGCCATACCAATCATTATCTCATCGTTCTGCAATTCATATAGAGCCCAACCCTTATGATCCCTGAAAATTTCAGCGATTCGGATTTGAATTGAGGAAGTTCTGGCTGCTCTGTTCTTCCAAGGAATAAAGGAAATACACAAGACTGTTGACGGGTGTATTACAAGTTGTTCACAAGAATCCAAACTCCACAACAAGATGGCCGCATGCTGACTGACGGCCCCTAACTCGTGGGAATGTCAGTATTGCACTGCCAACACAACAGTGGCAAGGATTGCGTTCACAGACGGACAGACACCAAACCAAATCTGTTCAGAAAGCTCTAAAACGTAAAACGTTAATGTAAATTTGGATTACGGATACCAAGAAATTGTTTTCTCACAAAAGTGAAAAAAGCTTCTTTGAAAAAAACTACCTTTGTAAATTCGGAAACAATAGTAGTGTCGATAACAGTCTTATTCACATTAGCATTACTAATTAGCATTATCAATATACCAAGAACCTATCATAGTTGCCAGCTACCTCGTGTGACCAAGGGGCACCACTAGCCGCATGTGCACTGTGGCTCAACTACGAGTACCCGCACCACCGTGTTGAAGCCACCACAGTGTGAGTTCACCTTTATTCACACTGCTATTACTTAACACTGCTAGATTATAAAAGTCTTTCAGCCCTGTCCCTTTTCCCACCAGCCCTATTTCAAGGTTACAATAATTTACTCCCCCCCCCCCCCCCCCCCATGGGGTAGTTTCTTCTCGTTCTCTTTTATAATTTCAATTCAGCTATCGGAAGTAAATAACAGTACAATTTAACTAACACATTAACAGCATTTTCCTTCACTTAAATGTATTAAGCCATTATTAACAATAAGAATTCATAGTAGTGTATCAAAAAGCTTAAACATCAGAAAATAATGCACAAGAATGTCAACGAGGATCACACCCTCCCGATGAATGGGTCCAGAAACTAACCTAGGAACGGGTGTCAGCCTGTCAAGTGGCAAGCGAGCCCAGGTTTATTTGTTTTTTTTCCCGAATAACATTGTGAAGGGGAAATAGTCCAGTTGATAAACGCCCTAAAGGGTTTTGGTAGACATTAACTGCTTTGTAGGCAGACCACGTTCGAATGGAATGTTGATGACGAGTGAGAAAAATGAAACGCCACTGACCAATGACGAGCGATGACCGCTCCATATATGAGGAGGGCTTCATCTCATAGTGTTATTATATATGAGAGTAACATGGAAAACTACCTACCTACCTCACCGGGATGGATGCAAATCTACGTTTCAGAACTTCATGCAACTTCACTATACGAAGTTCAACGCTACAAAATCCAACTGTACACGGCACTTGATGATGTTTATCCTTTTTCATAACCTGTACCCTATTTACCCAGGATTCCCCGAAGTAGGCTTCACCACCGTAGACCGTCCCAAAGGCTCCTTGTCCCAGTGTTCTGTTGATGACGACACGATCTTTTGGTATTTCCCACTTGTCGAGCGTGCTTATCCCTGAGACAGACAAAAGGTCGATACCCAACGACTTCATGTACTTCTGCGTCAGCTGGACTTTTTGATCGTACCTGAAACAAACAAGACAATGTTTTGAAGAAATTTGAATACCTGAAATCTAACACTGCAGAAACATTTTGAGTGGTTTTGAAATACTTTTTGGCCACGATTGGAACAAGGTGCTGGCGCAAAGTACCTCATACTGCCCCATAATGAGTTGTTAGCTGTGATTTGATTGACTTGACAACAGAATTGAATTCCGAGACAGAAACTGAGAGTACTAAGAGCCATTCAAAATGGCCATGCCAAGGGCCATTTCAAATTACTTCATTAATTCGTTTTTCAAATTTTGGTAAGATCTGTTGTGTCTGGTTACAAAGATTAATCGTCTACGTAGACGGTGATCATCTCTCCCCCAGTCGCCAAAATGTAGGTGCATGAAATCTAGTTTTTTTTCAATTTATTATAAAATTTGTGGAACCACTGCCAACCGGTGTGTTTGAGTCCATAAAGCACTTGTTAAGTTGACAAACTACCTACAAGGTCTTCTAGAATCGACTTCGCCTGTTCTCGAACAAATGAATTTAATGAACCACCATTTGAGATTTCAGCAAAATCTTACTGGCCAACTCCTATTAGACTCAACAACAGGTGCCCACGTACTTTGTGTAGAGCTTTCCAAAACTTCACAGGATTTGCTCACCTGTGTTTAATGACTAAGAATCCGACTGTAACGAACAGTAGTAAAAAACATATTCCAACGATGTTGACGACTATCAGGGCTGTTTGACATTCCGTGTTCAATAACTTTGCGATCCCATCCACAATGCAAGTTCCCTCAGGCGTCCCATCCCAGGGGATTCCGTCAGTCAACCATTTAAGCTTGTCGTTCAGCATAAACCTGAAACAGAATAGAAGCCAATGCATTTAATGTGAAGAAGCTGAAATCCAATATGCCTTCTTCTGTCAACCTGAATTACACCTTAAGGTGCGGCGACACTGCCACCGGACTTGACTTGACCGGAGCCACCTGACTGGTGACCGGAGGGGGGTGAGACACCGCCACCAGACTTGACTTGACCAGAGTCACCGGACTCCAACCAGTCCAGTTTGTTTTTAGACGTCACAATAGTATGAGTCCTCCGAAATTGATGCCATTCTTTGTGATTTAGAATCAGAATCCGATTCTGATGAAGAAATAGAACTAGTGACAAGTTTTCTTTCTTTGAATGAGTCGTGGATGTCACCATTATGTTTCCGAACGAGCATAGTACGGTAAATTTCACACCCTATTCGCCAAATTGAACGATGTTCAATTTCAAAACTATTTTAGGATAAGATGAGAGCAGTGGGGGCTGCGTTGGATGGCTCGTTGGGGTGCTAGGGGTTGAAAATCGCGGTAGAGGGGGGACCGGAGTCAGGTCTCAACCCATCCAGACCGGATCAGAACGGAGTCCGAGTACGGTGGGTGGCTCAAGTCAAGTCAAGTCAGGTCCGGTCGCAGTCTCGCCGCTCCCCTTTGAAATACAAAGGATGGGTTCAGACAGGCACGCAAGTGAGGTCAAGTCAAGTCCGGTGGTAGTGTCACCGCACCGTTATACTGCAGGACGATTCATAAAAATTCCTTAAAATGACCTTAAGCCTTCTTATTCTTGTTCGTGTGATCGAAAATTGTGATGTCCACTATACTCCCTAGCATTAATTTGCTGAAATTATGGTCTGAAAACAGTTCAATTTATTTATTCACTTATGAAATGCAAATTCAACTGATTAGCTTTACTGGCAAATTGTCAACACTTTTACCTTTTCTTGCCAGTTGCTGTAGGGTCATAGATTCCAACTTGAACGCGCTTCCCATGGAGCTTCCCATCTTCTCCTTTCTCGCTGAAAGAATGCCACTGATAGATATTGACCTGCGTCGAGTTCCTGGATGGACCGTCCTTGAATTCGATCTGCCCTGATACCCCTGAGAAGTTGGTGTTCTGTATATAACTGACGTATTTCCTGCGAAAAAGTGTAAAGTTGAAAAGCACATCAAGCTACTACACTGAACAGACACCGTGAAATAAGACTAATTAAGACAAATGAATGCAAAAGGAAATTTATTTAAACTTACTCGGTGACGTTTCTCGAATGAAGATTGGATATAAACGTTTGATTTTCTTTGATCAATGCGTCCAAAGCTTTGGCGTACACCCAAACCGCATCGTAAGCGTAACCAGCATAGTCTGATGGGCTGGTGGTTTTCAATTCCCTTTTGTATTCCTCCTTCCATTGTTTCACTGTCTTATTAGTATGAACAGTTTCGTTGTCAGGAGCGAAAAATGCATGAGACAATGATAAGTGAGCGTCGATTGCCTCCTGAAAACCAAACATCCACAGCTATCTTGCGGTTAATGAGTCTGAATGAAGGTGAGATCGATGCTAACGTTTGAGTGTGAGCTACTTCGATCTATCTATCACTGAGGCACCACTCAGCACATGGAATGCCCCCGCCATGATCTTCAAGATATCGCTTGGCGACTGCATGCAGACTGACCTGACCTAACTCGGGCGATTGCCATGGGCCCCCGCATTAAGCAAAACATCCTGTAGCTTACTCATCATCCAAAGGGCTTTACCATCAGGGACATTTGGAAGAGCCCAATTCTCACATAATGAGGGTAATGAATACCAGATAATCGACCAGTGTTCTAGAAATTCATTGTAAATTAAAAAATAATTCACAAAGAATCTAACGAGATGTTTGACAGAACAAACCCTTATCACCATTGAAGCTGATGAAAGAAAGGCAGACACAATGGGTTGAGATAAGATAATATTTACCTGCATCTGATGCGATGTGCAGTAGAGGTTGTGACCTCGAGAGGTAACGTTGTGCACCAGATTCTGCTCCTGATCCAGCCAGAAGGGCATAAGCCAAGATGGGAGAAACCAGACGAAGCCGTTCTTAGCAGTCATGTTCATGTGGTAAGCCTCACACATCAAAGCTTTGGCAGCAGCTTCGTTCATGTCCGCTATGATGATTCTGGCCTCCTTGGACTTGAACTCCTCCAGGTACTGTTGAGAGTAGAAAAAAATACTTCCAGAAACACATAATAGTCGTTGCTAGGGCTCGGATTTTTAAGTGCTTAAAAAATGTTAAAACGTTTTCCACACGTCTCATTTAGGTTTTTATTCGAAATACCCAATAAACAATGAAATAGTTAGGTAACTAGGTACGTTTTTAATATTTAAAAAAATTAATTCCTTTTTTGCATGACAGAAGCAGTACACTGCTTGCAATGAACAGCAATAATATAACATCTGTGATCTGAATAGTATCTATAATACATCTGCACACTATCTGTAAAGGACGGGCAGTCTTGTGCCTTGTCTCTTTCTCATTATGAATTTACCCTAAATAAAGAGCAATTGCCATACCCCAATAATAGTCAACGGATGAGTTCTATTGCTTTCGTTTGTTACTCTGTGCCATGGAGCTGAAGTGGGACTGGCGACGAGCTATCTGGTCCAACTTCCAGATAGCTTCCTTCTAACGTGAAACTTCGTAGCCTGTAGGTACTTTTGGTTAATTATTTTCAATAATGAACCTTTGGAATCAATCACGAGAAAAAATGTTGACCCCCTCAAAATTCAATGGTTTCCATTTCAAGGTACGTAGAATTCGAAAACGGAATAAAAAAAATTTCTGTCCGTCCGCCGTACGCCGTAATTGTGCACTTCCCTTAGTACCATGAACCAAAATTAATGAAATTTGGTTTGTAGGTCCCTTTTGGGGTCTAGTTGGTCCGCGAAGCTCGGCGTTACTGTCAGTCATCTCTAAGGGGTGAAAAATACGGGTTGAAACTTCTAGGCCACCGTTATGTAATTGTTTTACGTTTCTAAATTGGTTTCGAACTGAGGCATTTTCTGAGACCATCCTGAGCAGTGTACGTCCAGCCGTTCGTTTTACCAAAAAGCATCGTGCACATGATCGTGAATGAAACGGTATAAATCCAGCCCAGATATCACTGCTAGGGAACACCTGATTATAATCAAGTATGACTGATTGGCTGTATGAAATCGAGTTGGTTGTTTCGAGATGTTCTGTTTCATTTGCATTTTGGACTTTGTTGATCAGTACTTTTGCAATTTGACAAACGTTATGCTTCATGACTAACAACATTATGTATAATTAAATGATAGAATTCTTGAAACCACCGCATATCTATGAAATCCAGGGCTCTCCTGGAGGAAGCATGAAGATAGGTACTGACCACAGAAAACAGTGATCTACACAGAAGAGGCAGCTATACAGATAAATAATAAAACGTTGTGTAATAATCTGCAGCGTTTTCCGATAGCCTGGCAGATATTTTCTATCTACCATCACTTACACACAATACATAGAACACAACACAAACATAGACCTTGTTAACAATTTAATAATTGTTTGCCCAGTTTTCCAGTGTCCATATAGTGATATAATAATGTGATACAGCTCAACAGATTAGATTTGGGGTGTGGCGTTCAGCACTGAACGGATCTTTCAGTTGAACGTATCCCAACTGAACAGATGACCAGAGTTTACGTTCTCGCTGAACCGGCGATCCTAACCTCACTCCATTTTCACAACTCTTCATATCAGTCCCACCAGTTCCTCCGTTCATCAACCCCTCTCTTCACCCTCTACGTTCTTCCCTTCCCCGCTAGCCGTTCCTCCATTATCACAACTCCTCAGTTCACGAGTTCACCCGTTCATACGTTCACCCGCCCCTCCCGCTTTCCTACCTCTCTCCATTTTCACAACTCCTCAGTTCACCCATTCAGCCGTTCCCCTCCCAACTCCCACCAATTCATCGTTCATCGACCCCTCCCTTCACCACTGTTGCTGATTGTCAGTGAGGCTTCTTACTTATTAGATTCCAGCGACATTTGCCGCGTTTTTTATTGTGATGGATTTTCCAAACCATCTTGATTTTGAATGAAAATATATATTAATAAACTACTAAATTTTTATAACTTTTTATTGAATCAAACCTATCAAAACCCCGTTTTCGTGATTTTTAGGTTATGATAATTAGAATGTGGATTAACACGTCCCAAACAACGTCCCAACATGTCCCAAAGAACGCATCCCACACATCTCTAGATTAGATTGATGATCACAGGAACACCTTTTCAGCTTCACTTGCCAATATTTTATTGGCGAAGGCTTAGGTGCTAATTGCTAAGATTCAGAAGTGAGGCTAGATCCGCCGGTAGGTAGGTAATCCAAATATCATGAGTAGGTAGGTATATTAAAATTGTTATACAATTACTACCAATTTACTTTTTTCAACCCTGAATAAAGGTAATTTTAGGTAGTATGGGGATTTTTATGTTTGTAGATTTTTAACGCCATTTAGGAGGCGCAATGGCGTGAAACGGAAAGGTCCTTCAAAACAAATGTTCTATCTATCAAGGAAAAAAGGTAAACCCCTAAAAATCAGAGGCCAAGGTCATCATAAACAACGTGGAAAGAAACGGATGTCAAACAACTAGAGATATTATCCATTATCCCCAAAATGATTTCGAGGATTCCCAACTGTCACAGCCGAAGTGTTGTCTTTATTGGATAGATACAGTTCCAAAATGTGGTTCTTACCTTACCAACTGTGGGAAGCCGGTCTGACCGGAAAGGTTGAGAACCGAGAGGCAGTACAAATGTACGGATATTTACCTACAAAATCAAGGAATGTAACTTATCTACTACTTTTACCTCTCTCATCTTTCCAGGTTCATTCATCCAAGACTGACTAAACTTCCGATTGGCTATGAAGGAGACGCCATCTTTGATGAGAAGGTCCTGCGTCTGGGATACGTACTCCGTGTACTTGGTGCCGTCTTCACTCAGAGTCGCAACTCTTTTCCATTTGAATTCTTTGAACAACTCCTGGTAGACGTACTGGTACTGCCTGTTCTCTCCAATCGTTCGGAAGAAATATGGGTATTTGACACGGTCGGAGAACGAACTGCCTTCAGCACTGTAGCTGATCACAACGGTGTCAAAGTGGGTAGCAACGCCGGCCAAAGGCTCTACCGTTTCCGAGCAAGCAGGCCCTACAGAGACCGCCGGTTAGTGATTATCACAATAATTTATTATTTGTTAAACAACATCCAATCTTGAAACATTCGCTCAACTGTCATTGAAGTAAAACTGATTTACACCAACTCACCGAGGATACCAACAATTTTCCTGAATTGAGTCAGAATATATGATATGAAAGTTCGCATGACAACATCAGCTCTGCACTCGCCATCTTCCAGCAGCAGCTTTAGTTTGTAATTGCTCAATAAATCGGCATTATTTACATCATGGATCGCCATTTGTGCGGCTAAAAAGAAAACGAAACGTCAGCTCGTTACACTTGTATGAAATGTAATTTAGGATGAATTATGTATATATGAACGAATAAAGATAAACAATGCTTCGTAGAGGAGTGACCAACACTACAGAACCGTTTGAGCTTACTGAAAATGTAAGCCTAGGTAGGCACTTGAACTAAAACCACAGACTGGCACAAAATCGAAGCTACCCTTTAATGTTTTCTACCAGATTCCACGGTCAAACACTGACTTTACCTATATAAATTCCTGCAGCGGAAAATACTGGCCGGCTCAATGGGAAAATCCCAATGATAGAGAGCTCGACTTCGTCCTGAGGCCTCCATCTGAGGACAGTGTCCTTGTGATTCTCCATCCATCGGCAAGCTGTACTAAAGACACGGTCGGATTCTGAGGGTTTTTGTTGTAAAGCTTTGCTGAGGTAGATGTCCGTAAGTTCCTGGTAGTCATCCGCTGTGAATTCGATTCTTGTGATTGCCTATTGAACATTAGAGGCGAGTCAAACATTGTAGATACCAAGTAAATTAAGCAATATACACCTATATAGCAGGGAAGAAAAGAGAACACATGGCAGGTGAGATATATTCAGAAGACGAAAAACTGTGCAAATTATTACACTACGGTTTGTGATTTTCCTGTATAGATACTACCCCTTCTGCATAGATCACTGAATTCCTATTAGTGTAGTTAGTCCCTGATTTAGTAGGGTTTTTTGCAGGGCCGTTACCGCCGAATGGGACCTGAAGAGATGATCAGGATGGGATATTCCTGGAATTCCAAACTGTGCCGGCTCACTGAGAACAGGGATTGCCTCCTCAGTGCTAGATCTGACAACCCGAGTATTTGGCGGTCGCAAATGGATACCCTGCTCGCTGAGGTCAGTGCCAACCACCTGGCGCAGTGAGGTTGCTCTCAGGGCCCCGGACTCAAGCAGCCGCCTGTATAGGTCCCTGTCAGGAAGTCTGTCAGATATCAGCAAAGGCTCCCCATGTGGGTGGGTGCTGAGATGGATACTGAGATCCAGGAGCTCTCTTCTCTCCCTTAACTGCCGACCTTTTTGACCAGCCAGATGACCCTCGTTCTTCGTGCGCACTCTGGGACATGAGGACCCCTGAAGGTTATGTGCGTGTCCTTGCCTGCACGGTACTAACTACTCAAATTCAGAGTCCACTTCTTGGGTAGAGGAACCATGAATGATGGGACATGACGGATTTATCAAATTACGGGGACTGATTGGCCTTGACGAGATACGGAGATACGGGATACGGGTGGCCTGCTGATATAGGAGGAAGCTTATTTCCGAGTTCAATTGGTAACCCAATCGGGTAAATATTGACATACCCCAGCTTTCTAAACTCCCAACACATAATTATAACTGCACATACAAAAAACCTGTCAACCGAATTTATTGTAAAATAGTTCTGTGTAGCTTGAGTCTCTTATCAACCCTGATAGACAAGCTTATCATTGTACTTGAATGTCTGTATTAATTATGATCTTTAGCTGCAATTTATATAACAGTCCCGCTTTTCAGCCCTCTCCCCCACCCCTTCCACCTTCAGTGTTCAGTCAATGAGTAACTGAGCGGAACTATATATGTCGAGTGCGTTAAATTTTGAACTGTTACCTACATTCATATTTTAATATTGCCTAGTGCTTTTAAAATACCTACTCTGAGACTGTGTAAACGTGAAATTAAGTCCCTGTGGAGATGATTTATATCTATAAATTCTTAGACCATAAAATATGACCCGAGGTCCTAACAACTGCTCATGTTCTAAGGCTGCAGAAATGAGCACGTTCCTAAAAATTTATCCAAGTTCCTATATCTAAGGACTCATAGACATAGACCTTGCAAATAGTTGAATAACTGTTTGCATAAGATGTTTTCAGACTGTCAGACATCCTAGATTGCTCGTGCTCCTGAAATGCACATAATGTTAATTTGAAAGGTCTAGGTCAATGCCCATGAGTCCCGGGTTTTGCCCTGGTTTTGGATCAAAAGCGTCCTAGAATGTCCTGGTTTTTGCATATACGCGTCCTGGGATCTTTGGGATGGAGATGGCAACCCTACGACCATGATACATAATCCGACTTCAAGTTACTTTCTACTCATTGTGAGTGGTTGGTAACACAGCTGTAAGGTTCCGGCATAAAGCACCATTTTAGTACAAATTCGAAAATATCTTCAGAAGAAAGGAGGTTAATACTCGCAAATCAATAGGTAATAATAAATATAAGTACCTACCTATAACAATAATTATTTTCCAAGCTATAAAAAGAAAATATGGGAATTAAGTTGAAAGAGAAGGCACAGTTTGGGTTGGTACTAATTAGCAAGATGGCCGAGTGAGGAGTTCGGGCGTAACGTACGTAATTTATGACCATAACGGAGCGTGAAATGAGGATATTTCGTGTCCCGAAATCCCACAGGCCAAAAGGTTTTCTACAACTGAGGCTGAAAATCAGTGTTCAGTGAGTGCAGATGGCCATGTCCGGTTATTCAGCTTAGCGTCAAGTACACGGCTCTTACTATTACGCTAGAGAAGGCCATAGTCCTAAGGACGTAGTACACAAAGGCAGGTATTAGGTAGGTATGCCCACTGTTCTACGGCCCGGCGGCTGACTCTGTTGAGCAGTTCGCCTAACTTCTCCAAGAGCTGAACACGAACAAGGTGTAAAGTGTAAAGCACTCGAAAGCCATGACCGGCTCGAACTAGGTTATCATACTGCTTCTCAACACTTTAGATACCTATTTAGCTGCCGCTGCTGAGTTAGCTTTTTAACCTGAAATGAATAAAAACAGACTTCAAAATGTATGCACAAGGTGACTTACATCGTATAACGATTCAGCTGCTCCGAGTAACCCCTCCCAAACCAACTTGACAATCCGCTGTCCCTCATAGTTACACCCAGCGTTCGGCACATCTACCAAGGCGCCGTAGTGCTCGCAAGGAGGAAAGATGACGTTGGTGAAGTTCTTCCTATCGAAAGCCAGCAGCTCCAGAGTGTGGCCGATGATAAGGGGGATCTTGCTGGATCGTTTGGCGTCATTGCGGTTCCCATACCTCCCCAGCAGGTTGGATACGACCGACGTGAACTGGTCCCCAACCCACAACACCCGAACGTAGAGATTCATATTCTCGATGTCATCTACAACGAATTGCGTTGCCCCTGGAAACGAAGACGGACATTACCACTGAGTTCATTCCTACTCTGGGATACATACACTGTGAATGCCATAGTAAGGAACCTCTTAAAAATCTTGGAAGAATAATCGAAAGAGATCAACGGAATTCAATACAAGAACTTTTTTTTTTTTACACATTTTACGTTTTACAGAAACATTGGACGGTTAAGCAAATACCTACTAAGCAGCAGCTAATGGGGGGGGGGGGGGTCGCCGAGAAAACTTTTTGAAATTTTGTCTTGTCTGGAGGGTCCTAGGTTTCTTTCTAGCTGAGTTGAATAAAAAGTAGAAGTAAGTTGTACTTCATGGTGCTGTTGACGTCCGAAGAACAAAAATCAGCCGATTAAGCCGTTTTGTCGCTTACTGGTTTTTGCAATACAAAAAAAAACCACAATTATTACACTAGGGATGAAAACAGAAAAATCATTACGACTAAGCGCCATTCATTGTAATCACATCACCAAAGTTCCGGTGTGAAGATTGCGAAACAATACTTCCATGATCTTCATAACAGTATGGCCATACAAGTTTGGCGCAGGGACATGAGAATATACTATACCGAGCATGGAAATACTTGCATGAAAGCCTCACTGTCAACCACTTTCTGATACCACACCAACGCCGTTTAGCTAGTGAACCTGGAAAATGTTGGACCCATTGACATATTTTTTGCGGTCAATTAGCCAAATCGAATGCGATCGAGCTCAAAACCAATAGGCATGATCTAGACATCCTACCAGTCATTTTGGCAACAACTGCACCGATTTTGGTCCATCGTTGAAAAGCGAAAAATCAGAAAACCCGTAACTCTCTAATTTTTCCACCTAGAAAGCTAGTTCTCATCTCAAATTGAAGAGTAACGAAATGAACAAAATCCAAAAAGAAAACCTTCGAATATTAACTAGGTATTTTGAGGACGTTGCGACCATTTGAAATGCCAACATAAGTTACGGAGCGACATCAAGCGGAAAACCATTTAGAAACTCGTTTTCAGCACTTCTTAACAAGATTCCGTGGTTTTCTCGAACACCTATTGACATTTTACGTCTTTACTTTGGCACATGGACCCGAAAAGCGTTAAGCAGGGTTCACATCCATCCGGAAAGCTATCCGGAAAGTGCGTATGAGCAGCTGATTGGTTGGACATCAGCTGGGGAGGGGGGAATATTCTTTCCGGAGAAGCACTTTTGAAGCGAACTGTACGCATCAAATTTTTCAGATATTTTCCGCTCCGCATCTGCGCAGTTCACTACTGCGCATACGGAATGGCGTCGGGAACCGAAACAGCTGTGGGAGGAAGCGCGGGAAATGAGTTGTTAGCTTGTGCTCGGTTGCCAAAAATTGCCAATAAATCAACAAAGATGCGACTAAATCTGAATAGGAATGTTTGTGATAGAACAAAATTCGGGAAAGAATAGTTGTGGGAGAAAGCACGGGAAACAGCTGTTCCGGACAGCCAAAATTCCGGATGGTTATGAACGCCTTCCCAACTTCCGCGATTCCCCTCCATCCCCTCCACTGCTTTTCACTAGCTTCCCCTATCCGTATTTCCAGACGGCTCCGGATGGATGTGAACCCTGCTTTATACGAAACCGTTATGCGATACCGGTAAACAAGCGTTACAGTTGATATTCAGATGATTTTTCGCTTACAACCGATTCGTTTCTACGGAACTTCATGTTTGCCATTTTTCATCGTACAAAAACCGTTCACCACTCGTTGGAATCGTGTGATTTTATTGAACATTTTCTTGTTAACCGTACCCCCGTACTGGCGCGGTAGCTGAGCTGAGCATGATGAAAAAAAGGCTGGTAAATAAGGTAGTCAG
Source organism: Leptopterna dolabrata (assembly GCA_954871275.1). Taxonomy (NCBI): domain Eukaryota; kingdom Metazoa; phylum Arthropoda; class Insecta; order Hemiptera; family Miridae; genus Leptopterna; species Leptopterna dolabrata. The sequence goes on along the minus strand of OX940975.1, from coordinate 82,246,420 downwards.
CAACAGACTAGTGAAGAAAGTCAATAGAGAGTTTTTGCAACACACTCGTGACGAAACGATAACGGAAAACGACACCGAAACGGAAATGGCGGATAGGGCGACCGAAGTCAGATGCTAACCTTTTTCGGTTCAGTTTTCGTTCAGCTTTGGCGTCTACCGGCTGGTGGAGTCACGCTAACGTTATGTCAACCTCTCTTTCATCCATTTTACTCCATGGTTAATACAAATCTATGTCCACACATGGCGTCAAGTCTGCCAAGACGCCAAGAAGCAGCTGTGAATACGACGCTCGACATTTTTATTTTCCAAGGATTTTTATTTTCCAGAACGTTTCGTCATCTCAACACGACGAAAGCTGACACCGCGAGATCCCGGTATTTTTCGTCGTCACGGTTCGTCAAACTTTTCGGTGTCTTAAGTGCGCTTGCGCAGCACTGCTTTCGTTTCGTCGTGAGTGTGTTGCAATACTTACTAGAATCGAATGTGGTAACCTTGCACCACCATGTACCCCGGATCGTGGTAATCTTGCAACCCGTAAATGATACCGTCAATACCGTTGCAGACTCGTATGCAAGCGTTTGATTAGAGATTCGGCGGGCGAAATGGATATCAGCCGGGGGGGGGGGGGGGGGGGGTTCCGTATAGTTGTTACACAGTGGTTTTATTTTAGTTTTTTTATTTTCGGTTAGGTACCTACCTAAAAAAAAACTGGAGGCATTAGGTAAATTGGGAACCAATCAACGTCAGGCTTGGGGCAACCTTTTTCCTACCGAATCGGTTTCACTCAATAGGCCGTCAAGGAACTGATGAGCAGTCTAACGGTAGCAAAAACTGATAATGTCATTTAAAAAAAATCAATTCACGTGAAAACCGCTCTGTGATAAAATGGACAGAATTTGAAAACTGACACCTTAAATCAATCGTGACACGGAGATCCAAATCCAGAGGTGTAATACATAGGTACTAGGTATTACATTTACAGTCTTCCTTGGTGTCCAGGAATTTTTCTGGGTTGACGATATTCTCCAACTCTCAGTATTAGCAATAGTTCAGATTTCAATATAAACATTTGCAACATGCACTTTTTTTGACGGTATCACCATTCCTGCATAATAGGAACATGGAAGTAAAGCCATCAACAACTACTCAGATACACAAAAATTCATATTAAGCGACACCAAAATTCAGAGCCCAGCTGTTCCAGGCTTATTTAGTTATTGAATAACTTTTCTTGTGATGTGGCGCTTAGTAGTAAATAGCGAAATTCATTTTGACCTTTTAGGGTAAGTCGTTCAGTTTATACTGAAATAGTTCATTCAATAATCGGAATAGGACTACAAGACCTGAAGAAATCGATTCGACGCGACAAGACTATTCCAACGATACCCACGCAATAAATCGATTTTATTTTTGTTGCATAGTAGGTACCTACATAATAACCTGCCATAGACGAGCATTCTTTCCCGACGTTCTTTCCTTTTAGTGAAATCCTGGAGGAAATGCCGTCCAATTTTTCTAAGATGATGCGGATGTGATGATGTATGTACTTACATGGCTCAGAAGCGATCAGCGTTGCACAACTGTGTCCTTGGCACCACATCGGTTCAAAAATTCTCCTGAAAGAACAATACTTGTACATACAGAACAACTTCCATGGCACGGTAGGAAGTTTTCCTGTTTTTTTCATTTCAGCAAGACAATCTTCAAGCAAGACAATTTTTTCAGCAATACGAACATAAAATTGTTTCAACCTCCCCTCAAAATTTGATGGTTCGCGTTTCATGGTAAATAAATGTGTAGGTTCCGAAATTGGAATAAACAAATTTCCGTCCGTCCGCCGTACGCCGTATTTCGCACTTTCCTGAGTTACCATGAACCAAAATTGATCAAATTTGGTTTGTAGGTCCCTTTTGGGGTCTAGTTGGCCCTTGAAGCTCGGTGTTACTGTCTGTCATCCCTAAGGGCGAAAAATAGGGGTTTAAAGCTTCAAAACGCCGTAGCGCTTTCAATAGAACGGTAGGGATGTTTTTTTGAAGTCGGTTTTAAATTGAAACCGAACTTGAGGATTTTTTGAGACCAGCCGTTCGTTCACAGTAAGGTCCTGAAGTTTGAACTGAAAAGCTTCATCAACATGAATGCGAATCAAACTATAAGTACATCCAGCACAGAGGGAACACCTGATATAATCACGCATGGCTGCAGGAAATAGTGTTGGTAGTTCCATGATATTATTTCAATTTAAGGAATATAGTTATTTTGGATTTTTTTAATAAAGCACTTTTACAACTTGAACAAATTTGGTTCGGTGTCCGTCTGTGCCCGTAAATCCTTGCCACACGCATAACTTAACGTTCTTTGAAGTTACAAAAGTACGTGCAAACAAAATTTATTTATTTATTTATTTTTTCATTTACTGGCAATATATCATAAATACATAATGGAGAGAATATACAAAATAAATAAAAACACTAAAAAAATAAGCCGAATTTGGGAGACATTTTATCTAGAGAAATTGCCCACCAAAGAATAAGTTCGGAAGAACTTGTGCTCTTCGGTGGAGTTCTAAATAATCACAAAATAATATGAAAATCTGAACAAAGTGCCAATAAATATGAAGAAACGAAATAAATCATGAAACTATAAACAAAGAGGAAGTTAGGTATATGAAAAAACGCAACAATAGAACAAGAAAAACAAAATCAGGCTTACAAATAAACACTCAATTTCTTTTTAAAGGATGACAAATTATGAAAATTTGCTGAAATTTGCGGCCCCAGACCGAACGATTGGGTCATCGGAAAAGCCACGGCTCATGAGCAAACGCGAAGTCCGTCCAACAGACATTTCTTGCGAACTGCTCAAATTCGGTGTGTAGTTGGAATATAGCTCCTAGATGGTCCCCTACTACAGAACGATCGGATCTTTAGTACGGCCTACGGCTACTGCGCATTTCAAGGTACCTACGCAGAATCCGAAAATGGAATAAAAAACTTCTGTTCGTCCGCTGTACTAGTATTTCGCGCTTTTCTTAGTTACCATGAACCAAAATTAATGAAATTTGGTTTGTAGGTCCCTTTTGGGGTCTAGTTGGCCCTTGAAGCTCGGCGTTACTGTCAGTCATCCCTAAGGGCGAAAAATAGGGGTTGAAAGCTTCAGAACGGCGTAGCGCTTTCAACAGAACGTAGAAGTAGTATTTTTTGGTTTATTATTCTCTGAATAACACACCTACGTATTCCTCAGCAAAAAAATTGTAAAACACCCCCTCAAAAACTTTTTTTTACGTTTCAAGGTGTTAGATTCCAAAAATGCAACGACGTCCGCCGTGCCATCCATGTCTACTTTATTTTCTGTCTAAAAAATTCGTTATTTTGCACAAAGGCTCCATTTGGGCCCTAGTTGTGTCCCGAAATTCGCAGCCGGATCGGAATATACCCAGGGGTGTAGCGGGTGAAAAATGGGCGTAAAAAGAGGGTTTGCTGGTGTTTTAGTAACGTAAGCTTGTGAGGTATCCTTTTCGATGTTTTCTAGGGCGAGGAGACCGAATATTATGAAGTCGATTTTGACCAACGAGCAAGCAAAGAATTGATGTTCTAACAAAGTTTCAGCCTTAAATTTACCTTAACTTTGGTCTAAAATAGCCATTCTTTTACAGGCTCCATTTTCACACATTTTCACTCATAACACCCCTGGGTGTATTCCGATCGGGCTGAAAAGTTTCGGGACACAACTAGGGCCCAAATGGAGCATGTGTGCGAAAGAACGAATTTTGTAGACCGAAAATGAAGCCGGTACACGTGATACGGCGGACGGACATTGCATTTTTGGAATCTACGCACCTTGAAACGGAAAAGAAAAAATTTTGAGGGGGTGTTATAAAAATGTTTTGCTGAGCGAATACATAGGTGTATTATTCACAGAATAATAAACCAAAATGCAATGTCCGTCCGCCGTACGCCGTATCACGTGTACCGGCCTCATTTTCGGTCTAAAAAATTCGTTCTTTCGCACACATGCTCCATTTGGCCCCTAGTTGTGTCCCGAAACTTTTCAGCCCGATCGGAATATACCCAGGGGTGTTATGAGTGAAAATGTGTGTAAAAATAGGTACTTTTTGTGTTTTAGTAACATGTTAGTAAAATGAGCTTTTGAGGTATCGTTTTCCATGTTTTTGTGGACGAGAAGACCGAATATGAAGTAGATTTGACCAAGGAGTGGAAAATTGAGGTTGTACGAGATGTTCAGCTCCCAAATTTGATTTTTTATGAGTCAAAAACCTGCGAAATCGTCTGAAATCGCCATCAATTTGTAGAATAGCACTAGGAAAAGTTTCAACACGTGGATCAAGACGATTAAATGGCACTACCAATGATCAAAGATAATTTGGAAAAAAAGGAGCGTACCTAATTCAAGTTTTAGGAGCCAAAATTGGTGGAAACCACCAGAAATAGCTATTTCAATTATTTTACATGAAAGTAACAATAAATGAAAAGCCAGCATTTCTGTAGGTAGTGTATGTCCAATGGAATAATGAACCCATGTGACAAGGACTTAGCAGCGTTTTTTTTTTTTTTTAACTACACGTTATACTTCATGCATAAACAATAATATTATAAATATAATTCTTGAATCCACCTAAGATGCGGTTCAACCATGATTGAATTATTGAATCCCAAGCATTGTTATGAAACTGCAACTGCTCGGCCGGCTAGTACTCAACTTGCAGCTTTCAAGGGAGGAGGATGAGGGTAGGTACGGACCAAAGGAAACAGTTTCACGAAGAAGGGGCACCTACAGGTACTGAAAATAATAAACCCTCTGATGAGAGTGAACCTTCATGGATACTACGAAACTGTATGGATACTACGTATGGATAATATCATAATATTTGAATGTTGGCACCAATGAGTGCGTGTGTGTTCTGCTCTATTTCTGATCCACATATTCTGTGACAGCTGATAAATATTATAAATGTCTGATGTCCGGTGTTTTTACTGCTAAAACCCATTATATTCATCACCCTCTATAATCATTTGCTGCATTTTTAAAATAAAACTTATAGTATGATCAGGGCCTTAAAGCTAATGGTAGCTTCTCCTTCATATTTACTTACAGAGTATGAATGGACTTGACATCTTCTTCCAAAAGCGAGTAAATTGATGCCTGAATCGGATCTTTTAGCTGGTCATAAATAATAATCGTTCTGTTCAAAACGTTCTTCAACAAATCCGTAGGTGCAAACCAGCCAAACCTGAAGTATAGAGAAGAGAGTCAAGACAGTACCTACCTTCGCCATTTAAGTAAGTCAAATTTGGTGCGACGCCGATGCGACCTGAATAATGATTTCTTTGCACATCTTCATCAGCCTACTAACTTGCTTACTAATCTTATCTACTTCGTTGAATCCTGTCCACTGAAGCAATGATGAAACGCACAGCATTTTATAATTTACCACCACAGTTAAAATACCGCACAGAGAAAACGTACAGGAATCATTAGGTACCTAACAGGGGGTCCAGTGGAGCCGCATTCTATTAATTTCGAACTGTAGTACGGCTCGTGAAGAGCATTGTCACTGAGAGGCACCCACGCCTCCAGGTCTACCATGGGTTTCAAAATCCTGCAGAAAAATGAAAACAAATGTTGTAGATGATGAAAGTCTCCATTGACTAAGCTTATGAACCATGTGTGAGCTAAAATAATGAAACATCTTCGTAAGCCTAACTTTATCTGCATTCAGATGAGTGAACATATAAAATGTAAATAGACTGGCATGCATATTATTGATGCACTTCAATGTGGCAATACTCACGAGGTGTCATTGCTGAAATCGTTAAAAAACTGCCTGATGATACCGTCCGTGTTGTTAGAGGGTTCCATCTTCAAGATCCTCACGTCGGGGTATCCGAGGACCTCGTCGAGGAAGATTTTGAAGACTTCTGTCGTCAGACGGTGCGTGAGCCGCTCCGACACCCCCAGCACGAGCGGGTAATTGACGTCCTTGTGGGTGATGTACCTTTTAGGGCTGACATCTGCAACAGCAAGTGAAAACTAACATAAGGGGTATGAATGCAAGATCCACATGTCCTGTGAATCCACGGATACTAGACCACGTAGATATATACCTATAAAATGTACATAGGGGCCTTACACATACTATGTAACGCTTCTTATGGGGGATGGGGTACGACGTAGCGTTACGCTGCGTTATTTAGGGGGGGGGGGGGCTGCCAGCGTTATAACTCACTTAATCTGTTGCCCCGTCTTCAGTTGAAAATGTTATAAATCTTTTAAAATGAAAAATGCATCAAGTGTTATCTAAATGAAGATTAAAATTTAATGATACGAGTATAAGAGATTTGTTCGCAGATCGCAGTGACCATCTGATGGTTATTTGACCGTGAGGAAGGAGTTGGACCGGCTCAGTGATTCTCAGCAGGGGCGTTGCGTCCATAAGGCCACTTGGGCCACTGCCCCGGCACCCAGAAACACTTAAGAGTAAAAAAAACTCCATATGTTCAGTTGGCATTTGAATTTCCCTCCGTAAACTGTACCTAGCATTTTCACTAAGTTCAACAGTGACTCGACCGAGTTCTCTGGCTATGGATATTCAATATGTCGTTCCGTCATGTTGGCTCCCTGCAGCTCCCCAGACGCAGTATGTTATCAGAATATAGCACAGTAATCGATGTTGCACAACCGAACTCGAAACCTAGGCTCTTGAAACTGGCAGGTCCTGGGCAACCAAGAAAAGTGGGTCTGCGCAAGCTCAGTCGAGTAAAAATATTGTTTGCCACACCCACTTTGGACCACTGCCCCAGAATCTGATTTCAACCCCAAAATCGTTCATTTCACAATCGACTCGATCCCTTCGATTCAATTTGGCATTTCGATACGAGATGCTTCTTTTCTGATTTGTTTTTTATCGTCTCTGAATCACATGTCCGACATCGGCTTACGTGCGACATCTACAGATGAAAACTAAGCTGAGCACTCACTCCACTGAATCACATTCCCTTTCTCTGTCAGTTTTCAATTGTTTTGCGTCAAATTTTGCGCGTTTTGCGCTCAGTCCTGTTCCGATGACAGATTTGTATTTGTGCTACCTACGTGCATTTTGTCCTGTTTGCTGTTTATGGTTTGTGGATTGATCGGCATCAACACACAGAAGATAACTATCTAGCTTCTAGTCAATAGCTTCTCCATTCAAGATTCAAGTAGGTACCAGCCGACGGGTCATTGTTTTGTTGTATTTTAGTTGACTATATTTTTGTAACACATGAATTCGGTGGCTAATTTGCAGTAGAAATTGTCGCCGTTTTCGTACGACGATAGAGTGTTGATTAAAAGAGATAAGCTTTGCTGAATATCACTAAATAAGTGAAGTAAATAAGGGAATATCAGCAATATCAGTAAATAAGGGAAGGGTATTGTTGCCTTGGGGTATTTTGTAGAAATATCTGTTGGTTTTGTGTTCTGGACTGGTGCCCCACCGTTTTCAGACACCACGCACCGCTACTGATCCTCGGACTCTTTTCTGGTTGTGTGTATAGTATCCATGACCGGCCGTTCCCAGTGTTTTCCCTGACTATCCAAGACAGTCTTCTGACCGTCATTCCAGTCCAGAAGATAGAGAGTACAAGAACTGACCATGGCCTTCTCGATTCCCAACAATTATGTATTATCAAACTCAACTTCTCAAACGCCTATCAAGACGGTATGTATCCGGTGGCCGCTTACAGTTTTCTAGGAGTCAGCTAACCTAAAACACACAGTGGCGTACCTAGGGCAACCCTACCTAGGGTAGCACACATGCCTTCGATTTGAAGGAAAACACCACCGGAATTTCCGAACGAATGCTTGTTATGCATACCTGGTGTGTTATGTTATTATAGCTTCGTTCTTAGTGGGCGTTCTGACAGTACTCGAACTCATAAGAACTGGGACGGAAAATCCCGGGGCGTTCCGGAACTTGAGGAACCGCGTTCTGCACTGCGAACGATTTCAGAACTGGAAGTGGAATAACCGCGCATGAAATAAATGCGCATGCGTCACCTACGTTCTTGAGTTCCAGTTCTGACATTCCGAAAAAAATCGGGGACTGTCAGAACCGTTCGGAACTGGATTCGCAAAACACTGCGAACGCAGACCCCGGCGTTCCGGAACTGGGCGTTCTGGCACTGCGAACGACAAAACTCGACTGCGCTTGCCCAGAACCGTTCGGAACTGGCAGAACGCACACTGAGAACGAAGCTAATGTCTACCTAATGCTGAAATATGACCAAACGCACGAATCCCATAGAAGAATTGAGGGGGGAAAACTACTCCTTTTTCTGAAGCCACGACCCCTTAGTTGACCCTGGTTGTTTTTTTGAAATATTAATTTGTTCACAATGATCATCTGACGGTTATCTGACCGTCAGAAAGGCGAATGGCCGTTCGCAGTGATCCTCGGGCTCTTTTCTGGCTGTATGTCAGTATCCAAGACCGGCTGTTCGCAGTGTGTTCCCTGACTATCCAAAGCCAGTTTTCTGACCGTCATTCCAGTACACAGTGGACAAGAACTGACCACGCACTGCCTCCTCGATTCCCAACAATATTATCAAACTCAAACCCTTCTCAAACGCTTATCAAGATGGTAGGCATCGGGTCACGATCACGGATGGTTTCGTACGGTTTTCTAGGAGTCAGCTAACCGCCAGAAAAAGCCAGTGCGCACAAACCTAAAACATACAGTGGCTTGGGCAACCTACCAGGGGTACCACATATGCCTTCCCAGAAATAATCCTGTAACATCATGCATACGGTGATTATACACTCTCCCCATAACATATGTGATAAAAAAGCTTCCGACCAGGGTGATAAATTAAGGACCATCAATGAATGGAATCATTCTCAACGACCAGAGATGGAAGATCGGAGGTTATACACCTACCGTTATGAAATTCTGTGATACAGGTAACCTAACCTAATATTATTACCGCCGTTCGTCCAAACAGATCTATCGCTACCTGACGAGAAAAGAACGCAAGGAAAATAAAACTATTATTCCTAAAAGAACAACCTGATAACCAGTGGTAACGTGCATATTTCTCTATTTCAATATGTCGACTAAGTCACGACCTTTCTCTTTGGTAGCTATCACGCCGGGTTTACACATTCGCACGAGTGCCACGAGTGGCGAGGCGAGGTGACGAGGCGAGTTGACGAGGCGAATGTGTAAACGGCCGCTCGCCATTCGCCTCGTCCGCTCGCCTCGCCATTCGTGGCGCTCGCGTCAGGAGCGGTTTTTTCTGGCACGAGTCAAAGGGACACGAGCGCCCGAGGGGCACGAGGCGAGGGGGGTGTTTACATATTTGCGCGACCTTTCGCACGAGATAGGTAGTTTCATGGAACGCGACCTTTCATGGAATAGCTAGTTTCATGGTTTCTAGCTGTTGTTGTAGTAATGTATAGTTTGCGAATTTTCGAAGAAAATTTAAAAAATTCCCAAATCCCGTGGGGCGGCGGGAAATTTTTCAATCTTCGCCCATGAACTCCTGGACGAATTTCGAGATTTTGAATTTTTCTCCGCCCAAGTAAGTAGTCATGTTTATTCAGATTACATTGCATACTTCAATAACGAATGACCTTTATTCGATTCCTTTTTCTCAAACATTTTCTTTGAAAATTGAAAATTGAAGAGAACTAAGGCGAGAACTAAAATGAAGAGAACTGGAGGCGAGAGGCGAATGTGTGTATGATCCACTCGCGTTGGGCCAGGAACGCGAGCGCGAGCACGAGCGCCTCGTGCGAGCTCCACGAATGGCGAACGCGAGGCGCGAGCGCGAATGTGTAAACCCGGTATAAGACCCGGCAGCGGCACCTTGTTCAACAACAGCGTGATTTTCACGAAAATTACGCGCTCCGAATGATTTACCGAGCAAACTGCATAGAACGCAACCACTGCTCCATATTTATATACTAAATAAAAAATATAAATTGCTATCAAGAGATTAACAACTAAGATACACGACAAAAACTAACAGAAACAAAAACTCTAAAAACGCTCGAAGTTATTGCTTACTAAAACATAAGAGATAACAAAAATGGATGTTGTTAAATATTATCATTAAAATGTTATAATTTTAATCCACTTTGTCCCACTTAAGAAAATGTCGAGTCATTTCTTGTTTTCACGATTTTAAGACATTTTAACACTAAACATTCCAATTTTACATCAAAGGCTGAACCTAATTCTTACATTATTATTGTTATTGTCATTCCTGAGGGCAGATGCTGCCAAATAAAATAATAATAGTAAAATAAAGTAATGATAACAGTAAAAGTAATAATAAAATAAGAATAAAATAATAAAGTAATAAAACGACTGCCAAATTGTTGTTTTACTACTGAAAATATACATAAGAACACTTCTCCAAATCGTGTTCACAATTCCACCACCAAAATAATAATAATAAAATAAAATAAAATCCGATATTACCTTAATAACTTATGGATAGTCCAAATATTTCCTTACGTTCCCCAATAAACTCGAAGAGGAAAATGCATTTCGTGTCCCTAACAAAACAAATGAGGGAAAGTTTTTCTCCAGTCCTCTGTATTCTAAAATATATTACAAATCCCTACAGAATGACAGTACCTGAGGATTATCCTATATAAATATGCGTTAAATCCAAGATTAGGACCAATGAAATCGCTTTAACTAAATTAATACCCCTTATCAAACAAACGAGAAAACTCCATGTTTTCACACCATAAAACACATCACTTTTGGTTTATTATTCTGTGAATAATACACCTATGTAATCGCTCAGCAAAAAATTTTTATAACACCCCCTCAAACTTTTTTCTTTTCCGTTTCAAGGTGCGTAGATTCAAAAATTCAATGTCCGTCCGCCGTCCGCCGTATCACGTGTACAGGCTTCATTTTCGATCTAAAAAAGTCGTTCTTTCGCACACATGCTCCATTTGGGCCCTAGTTGTGTCCCGAAACTTTTCAGCCCGATCGGAATATACCCAGGGGTGTTGTGAGTGAAAATGTGTGTAAAAATAGGTACTTTTTGCGTTTTAGCAACATGTTAGTAACATGAGCTTTTGAGGTATCTTTTTCCATGTTTTTGAGGACGAGAAGACCGAATATGAAGTCGATTTTGACCAAAGACGCGGAAATTGAGGTTTTACCATTGGTTCAGCTCCCAAAATTGGTTTTTTTTTAAGTCAAAAACCTGGAAAACTGTCTGAAATCACCATCAATGTGTATACTAACATTAGAAAAAGTGTAAACAGCTGAATCAAGACCATTAAATTGCACTACCAATGATCAAAGATGATCTGGGGGAAAAAAAAGTGTACCTATTTCATGTTTGGGGGCCAAAATTGGTGGAAATCATCAGGAATAGCTATTTCAATCATTCCACATGAAAGAAACTATAAATTTAACTGCCAACAAGAATCTCTAGAACTCCAATAGAATAATAAACCCATGTAACAAGGACTTTGCAGCGTTTTGGTTTATTATTTTCAATAATGAACCATTGGAATCGAGCATGAAAAACAAAATTCTTACCCCCCCCCTCAAAATTTGATGGTTTACGTTTCAAGGTATGTAGAATCCAAAACTGCAATAAAAATATTTCTGTCTGTCCGCCGTACGCCGTACGGACCACTTTTCTTAGTTACCATGAAAAAAAATTGATGAAATTCGGGTTATAGGTTCCGTTCGGCGTCTAGTTGGTCCTCGAAGCTCGACGTTACTGTGAGTCATCTCTAAGGGGTTCAAAATAGGGGTTGAAATTTTCAAAACGCCTATACCATTTTTTTACGTAAATATTTTTACGGTTTTAAATAGTTCTTGAACTTGTGAGTTTTTTAAGACCATCCGGAGCATCGTACGTCCAGCCGTTCGTTCACAGTAAGGCCCCGAAGTTTGCACCGACAGGCATTTTCGACTCCAGTGTGAATGAAATTGTATACAATTCAAACCAAATCTCGTAACCAGAGACGCGCCCACAATAGGAATTTGTGAATACGGCCAATCATTGGTAGGGATCACCTGATTATATTGGCGGAGTATGAAGTCGAGTTGGTTGTTCTGTGATATTATTTCATTTGAAAAATGATGGCTCTTTTGGAGTTTGTTGGTAGGTAGTGAAACTTGGACAAACGTTGAGGTATTATTGATGGGTAAATTATTACTACGGTAAATCATTACTCAACGGTAAATTATTACACAACGGTTCATTATACCATCTACGTAGAAGGGGCTGGAGTTTGTTGGTAGGTACTTTTGCAACTTTTTTCACTCCTCATCAACAATTTCTTTTCAGAACTTCATTATGTGTGTTTCTTTTTGTTAGGTACTGTTTGTCATCGGCAGAATTATTTTAGCAACATGTAACTCGTGATTTAGGTAGGTACCTAGTAACGAGTACGGGGTTAGGTACTAACCTACGGAGGGTTTGCGATCTACATAATATGTATATAATAGAATAGTACATATCATATTATATAGACGGGTTATCTATACATAGAGCTGTGATCTGTAACAGAAGGGTATTCTATACAAAATAATAAACCGTTGTGCAGGGATTTGCAGCGTTTTCTTTTCCGTTTCAAGGTGCGTAGATTCAAAAAATGCAATGTCCGTCCGCCGTACGCCGTCCGCCGTATCACGTGTACAGGCTTCATTTTCGATCTAAAAAAGTCGTTCTTTCGCACACATGCTCCATTTGGGCCCTAGTTGTGTCCCGAAACTTTTCAGCCCGATCGGAATATACCCAGGGGTGTTGTGAGTGAAAATGTGTGTGAAAATAGGTACTTCTTGAGTTTTAGCAACATTTTGGTAACATGAGCTTTTGAGGTATCGTTTTCCATGTTTTTGGGGACGAGAAGATCGAATATGAAGTCGATTTTGGCCAAGGAGTGGAAAATTGAGGTTGTACCAGATGTTCAGCTCCCAAAATTGATTTTTTATGAGTCAAATACCTGCGAAATCACCATCAATTTGTAGAATAACACTGGAAAAAGTGTCAACACGTGGATCAAGACGATTAAATGATGGCACTACCAATGATCATGGATAATTTGAAAAAAAAAAAAAAAAGATCGTACCTACCTAATTTGTGTTTTGGGGGCCAAAATTGGTGGAAACCATCAGAAATAGCTATTTCAATTATTTCACATGAAACAAACAATAAATGTACAGCCAACATTTCTGTAGAATAATAAACCCCATGTGACAAGGACTTTGCAGCGTTTGATATTAATTTTTAATGATGAAACCTTCTACGCTACTGAATTTTCTTTACGTACATTTCAGTATAAGTAGTTCACCTGAGTTCTCAAAAGGGCACAGAAACAGACGTCCTTCATACAATTTTGTTTTAGAAAAAATATTTCCCGTGATATTGCAAATTACGGAAAAATTTACCGACTGTTGAAAGAGACAATTTCAATAGAAAAACCACAGTCATGCAGCATGGCTATAAGAGCGAATTTTCGAAGTTTTCGGCATCTTCCTCCGCCTAAAATTTTCTGAAAATTAATTTTCGGCCAATATTTTCCCAACTTGATACCATACAAAATTAAAACAGGAGTAGTTTTACGCAAAGTAAAATTTGGGGTGGAAGGAGGGGGAGGGGGAAATCAAAAATGTTTTGAATACCAGAAGAGTAGGTATTGGATACGTAACAAATTTTTTGTTCCATTTTTTGCCGAGTAACACCTCGGCTTGTAGATTTTCCAACGCTGAACACGATGGTGAAATCAGAATTGCGATATCCCATTCCGTTATCAGATTAGAGCAGACGAACCAGGAAGTACATCTCAAGAAATAACCACGTTCCTTCATCTTCAAAGTGCTCCAGTTTGAGAATGGAATGAGATATCGCAATTCTGATTTCACCATCGTGTTCAGCGTACAAAAACCTTTAAAATGAAGTGTCACTTGTCAGACTTTTTCGTTTTGGGAATTTATGGGTAATTTCCCCCCCCTAAAACTCCCCAAAACTCCCCCTTAGAGTGACCCGATTCTGCCCATCTTCGAACTTAGCCTGTCGATTGCCAAGACAGATTTTTCGTGCAAATTTGAACTTTTTATCTCAATTCTTTCGAGAGTTATCGTCTGGAATGTATGTATGTATATATATATATATATATATATATATATATATATATATATATATATATATATATATATATATATACCTATATATAAATATGTATAATTTATAATTATTTATATTATTAATTATTTATTATTATTTATAACATATAATTTTTGGTGTCTTTCGGCAGTGAATTCAGGATGGTCTGAAACGGATTTTGGTATAAAAATCTTTCGGAAATTCGAGTTTTAAAAATTGTGGACCGAGAACAATAGCTTCCTTTTCTTCGAAAATTCGCTAAAAACAAGTGTGTATTGTGCGTTCAGGTTTTAAAAAACTTTAAAGTGCATATTCAGAACTTAATACTGAAATGTCTGTTTATTTTGAACTGCAGATTGGGTTTTGAGTGTTGAACAAAAAATGCTGCTAAGCCCTTGTCACATGGGTTTATTATTCTATGGGACGTACCTACAGAAATGTTGGGAGTACATTTATTGTTTCTTTCATGTGCAATAGTTGAAATAGCTATTTTTTATGGCTTCCACCAATTTTGGCCCAGATAAACACAAATTAGGCTCCCATTTTTGACAAATTATCTTTGATCATTGATAGTGCCATTCAACTGTCTTGATTCACCTGTTGATACTACTTCTAGTGTTATTATACAAGCTTATGGTGATTTCATTCGCCTGTTAATACTGGTTCTAGTCAAAGAAAAACGGAATTATTGAAAAAATAGTCTATTTCCACTAATACACAAACAACGCAAAAAACACTGTTATACCGGTTTCGGTGATCAAACCATCGTCAGTAACACACAATAACTGAAGGCTTATTGTGTGTTACTGACGATGCTTTGATCACCGAAACCGGTATTACAGTGTTTTTTGTGTATTAGTGGAAATAGACTATTTTTTCAATAACTCCGTTTTTCTTTGAAATGGGTTTCCACGATTTCGTCGCGAGTGATTTAGTTCGTACTGGTTCTAGTGTTCTTATGCAAGTTTATGGTGATTTCAGACAATCTCCCAGGTTTTCGACTCATAAAAAATGAATTTTGGGAGCTGAACCGTTCGTTACAACATCATTTCTTCACTCTTTGGTCAAAATCAACTTCATATTCGGCCTTCTCGCCCTACAAAACATGGAAAACGATACCTCACAAGCTCATGGGCCAAAATTTGTGGAAACCATCAAAAATAGTTATTTCAATTACTGCACATGAAAGAAACAATAAATGAACAGCCCAAATTTCTGTAGGTATGTCCCATAGAATAATAAACCCATGTGACAAGGACTTCGCAGCGTTTTTAAATTGATTTTCTTCATTTTTCAATAAATAAAAAAAAAAAAAAACAGGTAGGTACCTACCTAACCTACTAAAACTAGACTAATACGAAATTTAGGCTGGCAACAGCACACGCCCTTCGGACCTAAACTCATTCAAGTTTGGCTATTTATATCCAATAATGAACCCTTTGAACCGAGATTATTTTTTCTAGAACATAATAAAAAGAAAATATAATGCTGATAGAAACACTGGTACAACTTACGTGTGGGTGGAATGCCCTTAACGTGTAGCCAAGTACCTACCTATGCACCTACGCTGTAAACGACGCCGTCAGTAACCAATCGTCGTGGATACAAAACAATAGTGACAGCTGGAAACCACGTACTCATCCTTGCTGTGTAGTAATTAAACATTTAAATTAAAAATTAAACTGTCTGTAGTAATTAAAAATTTAAATGGGTTGGTAAATTGAAAACGCAATAAACTGAGATGCCCGACACTTAACTACCGATATGTCGACACAGCTGACTACAACGGTAGGTAATACGGGTAGACAGATAGAGAGGCGCTGGTGAAAGTTTCAGCTCTATGATATCGTTAGTTACACACTTACTTAGTGCCTACGTAGGTATGTAGTAACACAGGGATAGGGGTGATGAGCGCAATAAATAATGCAGGTCTGCACAACCAATTCAGATCGCTGTTAATAATACGAAGACATAGAAACCGAACGATTTCCTTGCAATAAACAAAGAACAGACCTACTTTCTCGATGTCTTGGTGGATACTTACCAACCAAATTAGGTACTGTGCGAACATGAAATGACAAATTCACTAGAATTCACAGCTGAATTACTTGTATCAATTACCTACTGAATCATTTGACAGAAATCAGATTTTGAGGAATTTATGAGGAGACGGGGAGCGGTAGGTGTCCCAATTAAAAGATAGTAAACAAGACTTTCCCTGTATATTTTACGCAGATTTGTTTCTCCTTAATGACTCCTATATGAACAAGCAAAGAATGCTTAAGCTTTTACACGAATACTGTGTCACGAACGAACTTCAGGCCAACTGTGACAAATCAAAGGCAATGGTTTTTAGCAAGGGAAGGCCAATTAACAGTTACCCGTTTCACTGAGGCCAGATAAAACTGAAACACTAGTTATTACCTTTTTGAACCTCGGCATTACATTTTTCAGCTCAGGATGTTTTAGGGAACAAGCCAGCAATGCAATAAAAAACCCAGCTAAGTCCTTGTCACATGGGTTTATTATTCTATGGGACGTACCTACAGAAATGCTGGCTGTTCATTTATTGTTTCTTTCACTAGCAACAATTGAAAAAGCAATTTTTGATGATATCCGCAAATTTTGGACCCGAAATCACGAATTTTTTGTCCCCCCTATTTTTGACAAATTATCTTTGATCATTGGTGCTTTAGAGCAATTTAATTGACTTGATTCCCTGTTATACTACTTCTAGTGTTATTACACAAATTTATGGTGATTTTAAAGAATTTCCCAGGTTCTTGATTCATAAAAAATGAATTTTGGGATCTGAACCTTCGTTACAACCTCAATTTTCCACTCTTCGGTCAAAATCGACTTCATACTCGGTCTTCTCGCCCATAAAAACATGGAAAACGATACCTCACAAACTCATGTTCACTAGAACCTCAAATAAAACCTCGAAAACCCCTATTTTTACGCCCATAACACCCCTGGGTATATTCCGACCAGGCTGCCGAGCTTCGGAGTACAACTAGGAGCCAAATGGAACCTGATGCGAAGAATGACTAGAATATGAAATATGAATATGAAATATGAAATTAAGGTAAACTAGGGTTGAAACTTCGTTAGAACCTCAATTCTTCGCTCGTAATCGACATCATATTCGGTCTCATCGCTCGAAGTAATTGAAATGGTCATTTTTGAAGGTTTCCACCAATTTCGGCCCCAAAAACATGAATTAGGCCCCTATTTTTAACAAATTACCTTTGATCATTTATAGTGTCATTTAATTGTCTTGATTCACCTGCTGATACCACTTATAGTGTTAGGTACTATAAAAATTTATGGTGATTTCAAACAATTCTCCACGTTTTGGTTCATTAGTCTGTGAATAATACACCTATGTATTCGCTCAGCAAAACATTTTTATAACACCCCCTCAAAATTTGTTGTTTTACGTTTCAAGGTGCGTAGATCCCAAAAATGCAATGTCCGTCCGCCGTACGCCGTATCACGTGTACCGGCTTCATTTTCGGTCTACAAAATTCTTTCTTTCGCACACATGCTCCATTTGGGCCCTAGTTGTGTCCCGAAACTTTGCAGCCCGATCGGAATATACCCAGGGGTATTATGAGTGAAAATGTGTGTAAAAATAGGTACTTTTTGTGTTTTAGTAACATGTTAGTAACATGAGCTTTTGAGGCATTGTTTTCCATGTTTTTGGGACGAGAAGACCGAATATAAAGTCGATTTTGACCAAAGATTGGAAAATTGAGGTTCTAAGGAACTTTCAGCCTTAAATTTACGTTAAATTTTGGTCTAAAATCGTCGTTTTTCCGCACACAGTTCGGGTCCCCATTTGGGAACACATTTGGGCCCTAGTTGTGCTGCGAAGCAACAGCCCGATCGGCATTCACCAGGGGTGATATGGGAGAAAAATTAGTGTAAAAATGGGGTTTTCGAGGGATTTTTGAGGTTTTAGTGAACATGAGCTTGTGAGGGAACGTTTTCCATGTTTTTTACGGCGAGAAGACACAATATTTGGTTGATTGTGGCGAAGAGTGAAAAATTGGGGTTTTAACGAGGGTTAAGTTCCCGAAATTCATTTTTTATGAGTCAAAAACATGGGAAATCGTCTGAAATCACCATCAATGTGTAGAATAACACTAGTAGTATCAACAGGTGAATCAAGACAATTAAATGGCACTATCAATAATTATCAAACATAATCTGTTGAAAGGAAAAGCCGAGTCTAATTCGTGTTTTTGGGGGCCAAAACTGGTGGAAATCATCAAAAACAGCCATTTCAATAATTGCAGATGAAAGATACAATAAATGAACAGCCAAAATTTCTGTAGGTATGTCCAGTAGAATAATAAACCCATGTGACAAGGACTTTGCAGCGTTTTGATTTATAAAAAATGAATTTTGGGAGCTGAACCTTCGTTACGACCTCAATTCTTCACTGTTCGGTCAAAATCAACTTCATATTCGCTCCTCACCCTAAAAAATATGGAAAACGATACCTCACAAGCTCGTGCTCGTTAAAACCTCAAAGAAACTTCTAAAAACCCTATTTTTACACCCATTTCTCGCCCGCTTAACACCCCTGGGTGTATTCCGATCGGACTGCCGGGCTTCGGAGCAGAACTAGGACGGAAATGTGTTCCCAAATGGGGAGCCAAACTTTGTGGAAAAGAACGACGAATTTAGACCAAAATGTGACATAAATTTAAGACTTCGTTAGAACTTCAATTTTCCACTCTTCGGTCAAAATCGACTTCATACTCGGTCTTCTCGCCCTAAAAAACGTGGAAAACAATACCTCACAAGCTCACGTTACTGAACCACCAAGAAATCCTATTTTTACGTCCCATTTTTCACCCATAACACCCCTGGGTATATTTCGATCGGGCTGAAAAGTTTCGCGGCACAACTAGGGCCCAAATGGAGCTTGTGTGCGAAAGAACGACTTTTTTAGACCGAAAATGAAGTGGATACGGGTGACACGGCGGACGGACACTGCATCTTTGGAATCCACGCACCTTGAAACGTAAAAGAAAACTGTTGAGGGGGTGTTATAAACATTTTTGGTGAGCGAATACATAGGTGTATTATTCACAGAATAATAAACCGAAAGGCACATTTTTGACCGACGTAGAAGGTATTTACCTATTTGCCATTTTCGTTGTTCTATCAACTAACTTCGGACGTGCACTGTTCAAGTTCTCAACTCTATTCCTCATGAACAACAAATTTCAATTTTCACCTTAAGTAGGTAGAGTATACGAGAGATAATGGTTTTTCCAATGTCTTCTCTACGATTTTAGTATAGCAGGTCTAGAGAAGACCTCAAGATTTATGTTGAACATGACAGTTATATTTATTATTATGACTAATGAACTCAAGAAATATCACCTTTGAACTTCAGGCAGGGGGTCTCCGCAGCTGCATAAACAGCCAAGAGCAGGAAAAGCGCGATTTTCGTTGGAGGCGGTGGGCCCATCATCCGCCGTTTCTACCTGAAAAAATAACGAAGAAAACCTTAGGAAATCCTTAATTTATCATTTTAATTTTAATTCATAACTAATATTAATATTAATCAAATTAATTCAATCCTTGGACTGGAAAGAAACTCCGTTTTTTCAAGTTAGGGTATTTCAAGCCGACAGACTGAAATAAATTTATATTACGCAAATTAGATTCTTCATGCGTGAATAATAGTAGCATCTACCCATTGCGCACCTACTAATAAAAGTAGCAGTTTAGATAAAGCTTTGTATAATGATAACGATCCAACAAAGAAACAACTTCTCCACTTCTGGAGCGGCCTACAGACAGCACACCTACATTCCAAAGACAAAGATATTTACATCAATCCGTAGGTTAATAATATTCCTTAACATTGTAGAAATGGTTTACTTTATTTCTCAAATTTTGAGATAATAGTAGAGACTTTAAGTAGGGGGTCGAAGAATATTCTATCTAAAATTGGATTATGAGTGAATTACCATCAAAATATCAAGTGTAAGTTACATAATTCCATGCGAGAAAATCAATAGCAGACTATTTCATTATTAGGCTGAATGTTTCTCCAATGCTAATATTTTTAAATCTTACGAAGAACTAAAAACTAACAAGCGAATCTGCATGGGAATGAAAACGCTAAATTGCCGTGCACATACAGGAACCAATTTAGAGGATGTTTTTCTTCGAAACCTCTACCTACAACAGTCATATTATCTGAGCTATACATATTGCCATATCTACTAAGAGCTAACCACCACTTCCTTTCTACGGTTGGCTGTCACAGTTGAACAAGTCCGGAGCACGACTAAACGTTGACTACGTGCAATCGTCCACACTGATTCCTCATAGATTGACAATTATTTGATTGAAACCCACGACAGGTCAGAGTTCGTTCCGCGGTGGGCATGCTGAAGAGCTAAAATGCGTCTCATCGTGAAGTGGAGGTGCTTAGACGATGAGGAGCAGTGGGAAACGTTACAGGAGGCAAGTGACGATTGACGATTCCTCACTCGATTCAAGTAGTTGGCTGTGTGAATTATGGCATTTCAATGAAGAGAGATCAAGGGCGTTGCGTCCATAAGGCCACTTGGGGTAAACACTAGGAGTAAAAATAAACTCCAACCACTGTTCAGTTGGCATTTGTATTTCCCTCCGTACAATGTACCTAGCATTTTTCACAAAGTTCAACAGCAACTCGCCGGATTTCTCTGGCTATGGATACTCAATTTTCTAGTAGAGCATCCATGCTGATTCCTTCATATTAGCTCCACAGACCAAGCAAGTTATCGAAATAAAGCGACAGTAATCGATGTCATGCAATCGAAATCAAAACCTGGGCACCTGAAACTGGCAGGTGGTCCCGGGACCTGGTGCTCCCATGGCAACTGAGAAAGTGGCCGTCAGCGCATCCTCGGTCGAATAAAAATGTTAAGGTGCCCACACACGTGCAGGATTTCCTCAAGGTTTGGACTAAACAGTTCAGGCCTTGAGGATTTCCTTCACGTGAGTGTCGTGGCCTCGAGGCCACCGAACGGCCTGTACAGGCCAAAACGGACGAATCGAAAAACCATTCCGACGGCCTCTGAGGCCGGGACTGTACAGGCCGCTCTCTCACGTGTGTGCCGTTTCCTTCAATCTGCTTGGAGTTTTTGAAGTGTTCGCGCGTCGGTCACGTGTTTTTCTTGTTTCGACTATGTCGGATCGCGAGAATTTGGAACAGTTTCTCACTATATACGAAAATTAGCCTTGTTTATGGAAAGTGCAGAGTAAAGAATACCATGACAGAACGAAGAGGCAAGCAGCTTATGCTCTATTGCTTTTGACCACTCTTTTCTTCTTTTTCGAAATGTAATTTTTTGCAATTAAGCAGCTTGTTACTGCCAACAACATATATATCGTCCTCCATTGCTGTCACGAACTGAACTGAAGGAAAAATCCCTCGCATGTGTGGGCAAGGACTGTTCAGGCCAAACCCCAAGGCCTAGGCCTTGAGTCCAGTCCTCAAGGCTCGGCCTGTACGTGTGTGGCTACCTTTAGTCTGCCCAGAGCCCACTCCGCCGCCGAGGGGGTTCGGCCGTTTCCGCGTGGAAGTTCGGATTCATCTATTCATCCATCCATCGTTCCCGCCCTCCGCGATCGGCGCGTATCCTTATCACTATATTATCAGTAGGTACCTAATTATGTAATTAACATAACGCTGGTTAATGGGAGTTTGAAGGACGATTGAGATCCAGGTGTTTTTGAAACCATTGAGAAACACAAGCTTTCAACTGCCCTCAGACAGTCATCTTCAGGTGTACCATAATTCAGATAAGTTTTCTCATCAGGAACAACTGAGGGCAGTTGAAAGCTTGTGTTTCTCAATGGTTTCAAAAAGCCGATCAAACTCTCATTAACCAGCATTGAAAAAGAATTGTAATCTCGTAAATGAATAAAGGAGACATGGCCCAAAGTGGGCGTGGCAGACAACATTTTTGAGAGTCTGCCCAGAGCCCACTCCGCCGCCGAGGGGGTTCGGCCATTTCCGCTTTTAAAGATACATTAAAAGATTGATTACATGTGATATTGTTGTGATATTATAATGTATAATAACATAAAAATGAAGTAGTTGCTTTGGGCAATTTTCCTCTCGATTTTTTTTTTTTTTCACGTTCAGTATTATAACACTAATCTAATTACCTAGTTATAACCTAAAAGAGACTAAATTGTACTAAGTATTGTGATTTGATAAACTTTCTCTAGAATTACATTTTAAGAGGGTGGGTAATACTCTGAGACTAGTGTATCATTTTGTCATTATCGTTAATTTCTCCAAGGAAAATACCTATATATTTTGTGATAATTATGGCAAAAGTCAGAGGCTCCATAGGTACCTAATTTCTCAAGAATAAGCTGTGAATTGGAATCTCGTACACGAATAAAATATGTATTTTTCGCTTATGTTACTATTATTTTTATTTCGTTGCCCTCCCAAATTTTTGTGTGAGCAAAATGGCTTTTTAAAAATATACCATTTCCTTGCAAATTTAGTCGTCGCTAAGGTTATGGCCCCTAAATTTTGGTCACCTACCTGGCAACGATTATTATTTGTGCAGCGAAAACCTGGGGCTAAACAGCTTCGTTTAGGCAGGTGGGTACCTACTCGCTAAGAAAGAACGTAGTACTACTCCATCAATCGTTTATTAAAATAACAATTATAGAAGCTGTTCTAATCAATAATCTGTCAAGAAAATTATGGTTTCGAGGCGTAACGCAACAAAAACTGGTCTTTCGAAAGTGTCGGGGACAAAAAAATGTCTCCCGACCTAGCTTCGATCCATCGACCTAAGGACTGGTAGGAAGTGTCGTTACCACTGAGCTACCAATCTACCTCAACTACGCCTGACTTCTGTAAGAAAGTCGCTAGCAGCGCCTACAGGCGGAAATGGCCGAACCCCCTCGGCGGCGGAGTGGGCTCTGGGCAGACTCTCAAAAATGTTGTCTGCCACGCCCACTTTGGGCCATGTCTCCAGAATCTGATTTCCACCCCAAAATCGTTCCTTTACACAATCGATTTGATCCCTTCGATCCAATCTGTCATCGCGATACTAGATGCTCGTCGTCTTCCAATTTTTTGTTGTTGTCTCGTGAATCACATTCCCTTGCTCTGTTGATTCTGTTGCCAGTTTTCAATTTTTTGCGTCAAATTTTGCGCGTTTTGTGTTCCGATGACAGATTTGTATTTGTGGTAACTACATGCGGTTTGTCCTGTTTGCTGTTTGTGGTCTTATGGATTGATCGGCGTCGTAGCAAACAGATAACCACCTAGCTTCTAGTCAATAGCTTCTCCATTCAAGTAGGTACCGGCCGACGGGTCATTGTTTTGTTGTATTTTAGTTTACTATATTTTTGTAACACATGAATTCGGTGGCTAATTTGCAGTAGAAATTGTCGATGTTTTTGTATGACGACACAGTGTTGACTAAAACAGATAAGCTTTGCTGAATATCACTCAAACAGTAAATAAGGGACTGTACCTGCCTATCTTATACAAAATAATGCCATGTAAACCAGCAGTGTACATTAACCAATTTCAACTTGGAACTTGAAAACCTCAAGCCGCATAGGTACCAGTAATTTTGAACGTTTGTTCAAGTTGCGAAACTACCTATCAACAAAATCCAAAAGAGCCATAATTTTTCAAATGGAATAATACCACAGAACAACCAACTCGACTTCATACAGCCATCCGTGTTTCGTTAAAAAAAACCATACCCTTTTATCGAAAGTTTTCGAGCTACGGCGTTCTGAAAATTGCAACCCCTATTTTTCACCCCTTAGAGATGACTGACAGTAACGGACAGCTTCGCGGACCAACTAGACCCCAAACGGAACCTACAAACCAAATTTCATTAATTTTGGTTCATGGTAACTAAGGAAAGTGCGAAGTACGGCTTACAGAAAGACATTTTTTTACTGCATTTTCGGATTATACGATCTTGAAACGGAAACCACCAAATTTTGAGGGAGGGATTAATTTTTTCCCATTTTTTCCCATGCTCGATTCCAAAGGTCCATTATTGAAAATAATCTTACCCATGTAAGGTAGGAGATTTTCAACAACTTTCGAGTAACTAGGTACTACGACAAGCATCGGAAGTAGATATTTCCGTATTCTTACGGACCACCTTCTACTGATAAAACTACAATTAAAGAATCTTATGCGACTCTTTTACTGGTAGGAATTTTTACATACCTACAAAGTACCAGTAAGATCTATATTCTTCAATTTCAGTAATTTATCAGCAATACCCATCGAAGGCGAAATTATGAGAAATTAATTCCCTATCTAGGAAACGAAATCCCTGGTTCGTTGAGAGATTAACTCGCAGGGTTTGACAGATCCAATCATGCGAAGACGGGGCGAGACGGACGGAGGCGGGCTTATTATACGAAATCCGAACGAGTTAATTCGCTCTTCTTGTCCCTAATTAATTATGTTAATAGGAGAAATGTGGTTAGTTAGCTCTTCCTCAACCTGTCCTAATGGTGGCAGTGTTAGGCATCGGGCCCGGGATCTGAAGCTCCTGCGAGAAGGCGCTCTGTAAGGCGTTTGCCTCCGCTAATGGCGAGTCAACGACCCTAACGAACGAAGGGTGAGGAGCGGCGTGGCAAAGAAGCTTTAAAAATAAGATAAAAACACCAGTTAGGGAGGTATTCAACGTAACTCCTAGACATTGTGGATTGTTGTGGAAATCCCGGGCTAGAAAAAAACGTCTGCCAATTCGAGTAGGCAGTACAGCTTCCACACTTGAATCACATGAACGTATAGAATAGTTGGGTAGGTTCATTTTGATAAGGGACCATCTGCGATCCAACCCGCGTGTACCCTCAAAATTTCAGCTCTCTACGACTATTTTTCGCGCAGTTAGAAGCGTTACAAGGAAATGGTCAACATTTCATGTTCGCGCACGCGCAGACGAATGAAATTCATATGCAATTATCAAATTGTTATTCCTGATCGACCCTCCAACTTTGAACTCATTTCAACGACATTTAAGGTAGTTACGGACGTTCCGAGTATTTAACGTTTGCGCACGCGCAGACGGGGCGATTTCCATGATTTTGAAACGGGACCATGTGCGATCCAACCCGCGTGTACCTTCAAAATTTCAGCTCTCTACGACTATTTTTCGCGTAGTTGGAAGCGTCACAAGGAAATGGTCAACATTTCATGTTCGCGCTTGCGCAGACGACAGTTACATTACGATTCCAATGAAATTCATTTGCAACTATCAAAGTATTATTCCTGATCGACCCTCCAACTTTGAACTCATTTCAACGACATTTAAGGTAGTTACGGACGTTCCGAGTATTTAACGTTTGCGCACGCGCAGACGGGACGATTTCCATGATTTTGAAACGGGACTATGTGCGGTCCAACCCGCGTGTACCCTCAAAATTTCAGCTCTCTACGACTATTTTTCGCGCAGTTAGAAGCGTTACAAAGTAACGGTCAACATTTCATGTTCGCGCACGCGCAGACGAATGAAATTCATATGCAATTATCAAATTGTTATTCCTGATCGACCCTCCAACTTTGAACTCATTTCAACGACATTTAAGGTAGTTACGGACGTTCCGAGTATTTAACGTTTGCGCACGCGCAGACGGGGCGATTTCCATGATTTTGAAACGGGACCATGTGCGATCAAACCCGCGTGTACCCTCAAAATTTCAGCTCTCTACGACTATTTTTCGCGTAGTTGGAAGCGTCACAAGGAAATGGTCAACATTTCATGTTCGCGCTTGCGCAGACGACAGTTACATTACGATTCCAATGAAATTCATTTGCAACTATCAAAGTATTATTCCTGATCGACCCTCCAACTTTGAACTCATTTCAACGATATTTAGGGTTGTTATGGGCATTTCAAATATTTCACGTTTGCGCATGCGCAGACGACAGTTACGGTACTTTTCAATGATTTTGGCATGGGACCATTTGTGACCCAACCCGCACCTACCCTCCAAATTTCAGCCCATTTTGACCATTATTTCGGGTAGTTATGGGCGTTACAAGGAATTACCACAGACAGGAGGGGGGAAAAAATAAAGGTTCCAGTCATGCAGCATGACCATCTGAGCGAATTTTCGAAATTGGTGAACTTCCGGTATAATAAAAAATAAATTTGACCCCCCTTTTCGTGGCAAATATCTTTAGACTGAATTTTTCGTTTTCTGTCTCGTGCCACCAGTCCATTACAATTTTGGTGGATTTATATTATACATAGTTTTTTGTCATTTTAAAGCCATTAAACTACCGATTTGTGACGAATAAAAACTTGAATTTGACCCGTAATTTTGTGAGAAATATTTTTGATTATTGGAATAATCTTTTTTCCTATCTCCATTCACCATTCTATACCTACCACTTTCGGTATATTCGGTGATATATCAATATTTGGTGATTGTATTCATCTTTTTACAGACTTCAAAAAAAAACTAGGAGGTTCTCAGTTACTGTTTCTATGTTAATATTACTATTTGTGATGATCCAGCGGGAGCTATAGCTAGGAATAAGTACACGAGACTCTCAGTAGTCGGTTTGTGACTTGATCGCATGTTTATTGATGAATTACAACGCCTTTTATACCCCTTGTTACAGACCCGGAGGGGGGTAGGGGAACCCCGCTCCGGGAAGCCGCCAAGACGCGGCTTATACCTCAAGTGACGCTAGTTACATTGTTAATAGGGAGCAGCCGATCACCACACTGCTCCCCCCAGAATTGATGTTAAATACTGCAATTATAAATTCATTTTCGACGGTGAATCATGTTGAGGCGTCGGTGGAGGTAGAAGAGGCTGCGTGTTGTCTTGGTATTTTGCTGTTGCGGTGTCATCCTGCATTAGCGGCGGCTGCGGTGCGGGATCCGTGAGCGTGCTCGGAACTGGGAGCGTGCTCGGATGTGGTTCCGCTGATAATGTCGGGGGCCTCGTCTGGGAGACCTCTGGAAGGGGCGGCTGGCGGGAGTGACTCTGCTGGGCGGCGAGGCAGGAGGTGCCGGAGCAGGTGAAATGGGCCGCACTTGTGGCGTAGCTGCAGCGGTTGGCGGCTCCTCTTGCGTTTGCTTGTTTGTTGCCTGGGTCCCAGTGGTAATGGTGTCGGGGGACACTTGTACCCCGATGCTCTGGAGCTGGGGGCGGCGGCAGCCGTGTGTGCAGCAGTCGGAGCACTTCCCGGCGAAAGGCGGGAGCATCAGCGTGATGGTTTGCTTGTGAGTGGCCGTGTAGGTCATTATGGGTATCCCCGCGGCGTCCGGCGGGCCGCTGACATGAAGTGGGGTGATTCCCTGCGGTGGATTCATCATCTGATTCATCGGGTTGATGAATGGCCGAGGTGGTATAGGGGCGGCACTGGCCCGTGTGATTACCATAGCTTCTCGTACCGTTGTGGTCGGGGGACACCTCCCCGGGAGTACTGGCTTCGTCTTTCGTCTTTTCGTGGGCGAGGCGTGATGGTCCGGAGGCGAAGGTGTGAATGCGGGGTCCCTCAGCAGTTGCTGCTTCGAAATGAGTTTCGGAGGTGTGTTCGGTGCCATTGTGAGGGAGAATGATCTTCGCGGGTCACGGTCCGTGTTTTATACCCGCGGAACCGCGGATGAATTCGGTTGGCCAATAGGGAGCGAGATTTCTTGACCAATCGGAGTTGAGGGAGGCGGTTGTGTGAACAGGTCCCCTGGAAGTCGTGGAGTCGCCGAAAAAAGTCGCTGTGCGGGCGAGTAGCCGTCGGGGCCGGGCCTGTTGCGGAGGCCGAGAAGGAGGCCGTTGAGGTCCGATGCCCAGGTTCTTGACGAGGAGGTAGCGATGATAGCGTCTTTTAAGACACGGTGAAGGTGTTCTGTGAGCTGGGAGCCATCTGAGGGTGCATGAGCTGCGATAAGCCGGTCTTTTAACGTCTGGTAGCTTGCGGTGTGTGAGGCGACAATGTCGATGCAGAGGTCCGCTTGAGGAGGCTCGAGCGCGAGGAAGGCACGGGTGAAGCGGGCTTCTGAATTTTTGAGGCCCTCCTGGGCGAAAATTAGTTCGAGCTGTGCGAACCAGACGTGGGGGAAAGCCGGGTCAAAAGGCCGCAGTTTGAGAGGTGCTGGTGCCGGTTCCGATGTCTTAGTAGCTCTGGTCTCCATTTTTCTTCTTCTGTGTTCCTGAAGGTGTGAATCCGAGGAATGAATGCTCCGTTGATGGACACTCTCGTTAAGTAGGCAGTGGGAACGGCGAGATGTTCTCTGGTTGGTTCGCTGGAGAGACGATAGCTGGTTGGTCGCTTGAGAGAGGACGCTGATTGATCGTGACGAGTGGTGGGGGGTTCGCTGTCGATCGCAAGAGGACGATGGTTCTTAAAGAATCGTTGTTAGTCCGAAGATGGCCGGGGCAAGGGTACGTTGCTCTGCCGGCGTTGCGGTCGCAAAAGTCCGAGGTGGCTGAAACAGACAGTGGTCCTGAAAAGGACCTTTGTAAGTCCGTTGAAGGTCAAGGCGAATGTGCGTGTTAAGCCGTGGCTGGAAGCGAGAAGGCGGGGCGCTATTCGCAGAAGGCAGGAAGCCGGCGAAGGTGCGTATTGAGCCGTCGCTAGAGGCGAGAAGGGGGGACGTTGTTCGCAGAAGGCAGGAAGCCGGCGAAGGTGCGCGTTGAGCAGTCGCTAGAGGCGAGAAGGCGGGACGCTGTTCGCAGAAGCCGGTAGCCGGTGAAGGTTGCGTGTTCGTCGTCGGGGTGACCATTGTGATGATCCAGCGGGAGCTATAGCTAGGAATAAGTACACGAGACTCTCAGTAGTCGGTTTGTGACTTGATTGCATGTTTATTGATGAATTACAACGCCTTTTATACCCCTTGTTACAGACCCGGAGGGGGGTAGGGGAACCCCGCTCCGGGAAGCCGCCCAGACGCGGCTTATACCTCAAGTGACGCTAGTTACATTGTTAATAGGGAGCAGCCGATCACCACACTATTATTGCTTCCGAGTCTGCGAAGCAGCGGAAGCCTTGTGTTCACTTTCGTGAGCCAAAAAATTTTTGTCTTCAGAAATCAAAATTTCCACTTGCCTTTTGCGTTTCAAAGCCTACTGAACTAATTTGGTTCCGTGTCTGTCGGTCTGTGGGTCTGTGAGTCTGTCCGCATTTCCTTGTTACAGCCATAACTTCCACGATTTTGAATTGATTCAGCTCAAATTTTGAGGGATGGTGCGGATGAGGCCCCTTGAGGTCCCATACAAATTTCAACATGATTGATCCAGCGGTACGCCCTGCGCATGCGCTAACGTTAAATTCAACAAACACGCATAACTTTCACAATTTTGATTCAATTTCGCTCAAATTTTCAAGGGTTGTTTGGACAAGGCCTAGTGAGTTCCAGTATGAATTTCAGCATGATCGGACCCTCGGTGCGCTCTGCGCATGCGCTGGCGTGAAATAGATTCAATTTCCTTGTTACAGCCGTAGTAACCAAAGATTTCACTCAATTTCAATGTAATTCTCAGGGATTAAGCGGGTAGGGCCCATTGAGGTCCCACATAAATTTCAACAAGATAGAGCCAGCGGTTCGCCCTGCGCATGCGCTAACGTGAAATTCTTCAAACACGCATAACTTTCGCAATTATGTATAATGGACGTAATGTATTATGGACGTCATGTTATGTAATATGTATATTTCATGTAATGTTATGCAATGTTATGTAATGTAATGTAATGTAATATGTATATTTCACGTTATGTAATGTAATGTAATGTAATGTAATGTTATGTTATGTAATGTAATGTTAACATTTTGCTTCCGAGTCTGTTCTATTTTTATAATGGGTCACTCTGATTGTGACGAGGAAGCTCCTGTGCCATCACCTTGGCAGTGTATTTTTATTTTCTGTTACCATTATTATTATTATTTTTATTTTTTGTTTGCCCGGCGATTATTCCGGAACTACTGGACCGATTTCAATGAATTTTTTTTCCCCCCAAAATAAAGAGGATCATTCCCCGGTGGTCCCATTATAGTTTTGTTAGGATTGGCCCAGTATGTAGATAGATAACAGGAACAGGAATAATGATACGATAACCGATTATTACGAAACTACTGGAACGATTTCGATTAATCTTTTGGTTTATTATTTTCAATAATGAACCATTGGAATCGAGCATGAAAAAAAAAATTCTTACCCCCCCTCAAAATTTGATGGTTTACGTTTCAAGGTATGTAGAATCCAAAACTGCAATAAAAATATTTCTGTCTGTCCGCCGTACGCCGTACGGGCCACTTTTCTTAGTTACCATGAAAAAAAATTGATGAAATTCGGGTTATAGGTTCCGTTCGGCGTCTAGTTGGTCCTCGAAGCTCGACGTTACTGTGAGTCATCTCTAAGGGGTTCAAAATAGGGGTTGAAATTTTCAAAACGCCTATACTATTTTTTTACGTAAATATTTTTACGGTTTTAAATAGTTCTTGAACTTGCGAGTTTTTTAAGACCACCCGGAGCATCGTACGTCCAGCCGTTCGTTCACAGTAAGGCCCCGAAGTTTGCACCGACAGGCATTTTCGACTCCAGTGTGAATGAAATTGTATACAATTCAAACCAAATCTCGTAACCAGAGACGCGCCCACAATAGGAAATTTGGCGGAGATAGAATCATTGCTAGGGATCACCTGATTATATTGGCGGAGTATGAAGTCGAGTTGGTTGTTCTGTGATATTATTTCATTTGAAAAATGATGGCTCTGTTGGAGTTTGTTGGTAGGTAGTGAAACTTGAACAAACGTTGAAGTATTATTGATGGGTAAATTATTACTACGGTAAATCATTACTCAACGGTAAATTATTACACAACGGTTCATTATACCATCTACGTAGAAGGGGCTGGAGTTTGTTGGTAGGTACTTTTGCAACTTTTTTCACTCCTCATCAACAATTTCTTTTCAGAACTTCATTATGTGCGTTTCTTTTTGTTAGGTACTGTTTGTCATCGGCAGAATTATTTTAGCAACATTTAACTCGTGATTTAGGTAGGTACCTAGTAACGAGTAGGGGGTTAGGTACTAACCTACGGAGGGTCTGCGATCTACATAATATGTATATAATAGAATAGTACATATCATATTATATAGACGGGTTATCTATACATAGAGCTGTGATCTGTAACAGAAGGGTATTCTATACAAAATAATAAACCGTTGTGCAGGGATTTGCAGCGTTTTTCAAATGAAAGAGGATCATCCCTCGGTGGTCCCATTATAGCTTTGTAAGGATTGGCCCAGTGTGTAGCCAACAGGAACAGGAATAACGATACGACATGCGATTATTCCGAAACTACCGGACCGATTTCGATGAATCTTTTTTTGTTTCAAATGAAACAGCCTAATGTGACTTTCGTCTGCGCGTGCGCGAACATGAAATGTTGACCATTTCCTTGTAACGCTTCTAACTGCGCGAAAAATAGTCGTAGAGAACTGAAATTTTGAAGGTACACGCGGGTTGGATCGCAGATGGTCCCTTATCAAAACGAACCTACCCAACTGTTCTATACGTTCATGTAATTCAAGGGAGGAAGCTGTAATGCCTACTCGAATTGGCAGCTATTGCAGCAGGCATACCTTGATGTGCTGATCACGACCCATATATTGATATGGACCGTATGATCTGAAAATTCCAAGTACTTACTAGGAACGTGTTATTTGTAGGCAGAGCGTCCCCAGGGTTGGTGCCCCCATGGAGGCAGAGACCCGGGACGAGGCGTTTGCCTCCATTAGTAGGGGAACCCGGGTCAACAACCCAATATCTGCGCATAATTCTCATTTGTATATTCTTCCCATCGCGGCTGTGTTCCAGCATTAATGCGCCCTATATATTAATTAGGTTCCAAAAACGCGAAATCCTACAGCAAAAAATGTCCACTAAAAGAGAAACCTCGTCGAAGCTCATGGGCATTTTCCGTTACATCGGAAAGACGAAAAAATTCACACCATTCACAGCAAACCTTCCACGCATCATAAATAGCTGGTTCATTCAGATGAGATACTTATCGACTAAGTCACTTCACATAATAATACTCACAGAATTACCAGGTGTGAGCACCTGCAGATGTATTCGTATATTTATCAACTCCACAACGTATCATGAACTACTCACGCTCAAATAATAACGGTTAACGAGCTGCTACTTGTATTGAGTTCTATCTGAGTACCAACCTATCTGAATTTCAACTCGCTAAATCATGCACATGTCGAGATCTCATCAACGATATCATATTCCCTAATAATATAAAACGTCTGCCAATTCGAGTAGGCAGTACACCTTCCTCACTTCCACCACATGAACACATAGAATAGTTGGGTAGGTCCGCTTTGATACGGGACCTCTGCGATCCAACCCGCGTGTACCCTCACAATTTCCGCTCCCTACGACAATTTTAATTTTACGCTTAGTTAGAAGCGTTACTAGGAAATGGTAAACATTTCATGTTCGCGCATGCGCAGACGAAAGTTACTGTACGATTCCAGTGAAATCCATGTGGGAATATCAAAGTACCATTCCTGATCGACCCTCAAAGTTTTAACTCATGCCAACGATATTCAGGGTAGTTATGGGAGTTCAATTATTTCACGCTTGCGCATGCGCAGACGAAAGTTCCGGTAATTTTCAATGATTTTGGCATGGGACCATCTGTGACCCAACCCGCACCTACCCTCCAAAAGTGTGTGTGCGCGCGCGCGCAAATTTTGTATCCGATGCCCAGGCCACAATTCTCAACCGGTTTTCGTGGTCCTTTTTCTATACAATGAAGTTTTTGAGTCTGGTTGTGCATTACGTCGCACAAATTCACTTCGGAAGTGGGGGGTAATTGAGGGGTAATATTGAAAAAATCGACTGCATGCGATGACCAGACCCTAATTCGCAAACGCTTTGCATGGTTCTCTTATTCGAATCAGTCTTGAGTACGCAGTTTTGAGCTGTACACTAATTCACCGGAATTTTGAAATTCACTTCACTAGGGGGTGGCCATGGAGGCGGTAATATTTAAGCTGTATGCACAATATTCTCAACCGATTTGAGGGGTTCTTTTTGTTATTTGACTCAGTTTTGAGTCTAGTTGAGCACTACCAGAATTTCGAAATTCGCTTCAGGACTGGGGGTGATGGTGGGGGTAATAGGAAAGTATTCACATTGCTCAATATACAACCAAAACTCTGCAAAGTCCTTGTCACATGGGTTTATTATTCTATTGGACATACCTACAGAAACGGTGGCTGTTTATTTATTGTTTCTTTCATATAAAAAAATTGAAATAGCTATTTCTGGTGGTTTCCACCAATTTTGGCCCCCAGAACACGAATTGGGTACGCTCCTTTTTTTATAACTATATTTGACCATTGGTAGTGCGTGCCATTTAACCGTCTTGATCCACGTGTTGACACTTTTTCTAGTGTTATTCTACAAACTGATGGTGATTTCAGACGATTTCCCAGGTTTTTGACACATAAAACATCAATTTTGGGAGCTGAACATCTGGTACAACCTCAATTTTCCACTCTTTGGTCAAAATCGACTTCATATTCGGTCTTCTGGTCCCCAAAAACATGAAAAACGATACCTCAAAAGCTCATCTTACTAACATGCTACTAAAACACAAAAAGTACCTATTTTTATACACATTTTCACTCATAACACCCCTGGGTATATTCCGATCGGGCTGAAAAGTTCCGGGACACAACTAGGGCCCAAATGGAGCATGTGTGCGAAAGAACGACTTTTTTAGACCGAAAATGAAGCCTGTACACGTGATACGGCGTACGGACAATGCATTTTTGGAATCGGGAAAGAAAGAATTTTGAGAGGGTGTTATAAAAATTTTTTGCTGAGCGAATACACATAGCTGTGTATTATTCACAGAAACACGCTGCAAAGTCCTTGTCACATGGGGTTTATTATTCTACAGAAATGTTGGCTGTACATTTATTGTTTGTTTCATGTGAAATAATTGAAATAGCTATTTCTGATGGTTTCCACCAATTTTGGCCCCCAAAACACAAATTAGGTAGGTAGGTACGATCCTTTTTTTTTTTTTTTTCAAATTATCTTTGATCATTGGTAGTGCCACCATTTAATCGTCTTGATCCACGTGTTGACACTTTTTCTAGTGTTATTCTACAAATTGATGGTGATTTCGCAGGTATTTGACTCATAAAAAACCAATTTTGGGAGCTGAACATCTGGTACAACCTCAATTTTCCACTCCTTGGCCAAAATCGACTTCATATTCGATCTTCTCGTCCCCAAAAACATGGAAAACGATACCTCAAAAGCTCATGTTACCAATATGTTGCTAAAACGCAAAAAGTACCTATTTTCACACACATTTTCACTCATAACACCCCTGGGTATATTCCGATCGGGCTGAAAAGTTTCGGGACACAACTAGGGCCCAAATGGAGCATGTGTGCGAAAGAACGACTTTTTTAGATCGAAAATGAAGCCTGTACACGTGATACGGCGGACGGCGGACGGACATTGCATTGTTTGAATCTACGCACCTTGAAATGGAAAAGAAAAAAGTTTGAGGGGGTGTTATAAAAATTTTTTGCTGAGCGAATACATAGGTGTATTATTCAGAGAATAATAAACCAAAAGGGCGACCCCTGTAATTGCATGCATTACTTAACAATATGTTTGTATGGGTCATTCGTTTTGGTTTTGGTTTATCATCCTGTGAATAATACACCTATGTATTCGCTCAGCAAAAAATTTTTATAACACCCCCTCAAACTTTTTTCTTTTACGTTTCAAGGTGCGTAGATTCCAACAATGCAATGTCCGTCCGCCGTACGCCGTCCGCCGTCCGCCGTATCACGTGTACAGGCTTCATTTTCGGTCTAAAAAAATCGTTCTTTCGCACACATGCTCCATTTGGGCCCTAGTTGTGTCCCGAAACTTTTCAGCCCGATCGGAATATACCCAGGCGTGTTATGAGTGAAAATGTGTGTAAAAATAGGTACTTTTTGCGTTTTAGCAACATATTGGTAACATGAGCTTCTGAGATATCGTTTTCTATGTTTTTGGGGACGAGAAGACCGAATATGAAGTCGATTTTGACCAAAGACGCGGAAATTGAGGTTTTACCAAAGGTTCAGCTCCCAGAATTGATTTTTTATGAGTGAAAAACCTGGGAAATCGTCTGAAATCACCATCAATGTGTATAATAACATTAGAAAATGTGTAAACATGTGAATCAAGACCATTAAATGGCACTACCAATGATCAAAGATGATCTGGAAAAAAAAGCGTATACCTATTTCATGTTTTGGGGGCCAAAATTGGTGGAAATCATCATAAATAGCTACCTATTTCAATCATTCCACATGAAAGAAACAATACATTTAACAGCCAATAAGAATCTCTAGAACTCCAATAGAATAATAAACCCATGTGACAAGGACTTTGCAGCGTTTTTGGTTTATTATTCTGCGAATAATACACCTATGTATTCGCTCAGAAAAAAATTTTTATAACACCCCCTCAAAATTTTTTCTTTTCCGTTTCAAGGTGCGTAGATTCCAAAAATGCAATGTCCGTCCGCCGTCCGCCGTACGCCGTCCGCCGTATCACGTGTACAGGCTTCATTTTCGGTCTAAAAAAATCGTTCTTTCGCACACATGCTCCATTTGGGCCCTAGTTGTGTCCCGAAACTTTTCAGCCCGATCGGAATATACCCAGGGGAGTTATGAGTGAAAATGTGTATAAAAATAGGTACTTTTTGCGTTTTAGCAACATGTCGGTAACATGAGCTTTTAAGGTATCGTTTTTCATGTTTTTGGGGACGAGAAGACCAAATATGAAGTCGGTTTTGACTAAAGAGTAGAAAATTGAGGTTCTACCAGGTGTTCAGCTCCCGAAATTGAATTTTTATGAGTCAAAAACCTGCGAAATCGTCTGAAATCACCATCAATTTGTAGAATAACACTAGCAAAAGTTTCAACACGTGGATCAATACGATTAAATGGCACTACCAATGATCAACGATAATTTGAAAAAAAAAGGGAGCGTACCTAATTTAAGTTTTGGGGGCCAAAATTGGTGGAAACCATCAGAAATAGCTATTTCAATTATTTTACATGAAAGCAACAATAAATGAACAGCCAACATTTCTGTAGGTATGTCCAATAGAATAATAAACCCATGTGACAAGGACCTTGCAGCGTTTTTTTTTTATTCAATGATCAGAACCACGATATTGTATGGTAGCAGGTACCAATTTAGCGTTTTTCTATTCAAAGATTGGCACAGCAGTGAACCAAAACAATACTGAATAAAGAAGAACTCAACCCTGCCAACAGAAATCGTAATATCAATGGACAGAGTTGTTAGGCATCCAGATAGAACCACCTAACAATAACTGGTATCAATGCAGTTCAAAAACGTTTTGTCACGAGGTATATTTAGCAAGCCAACTGTGTCGTAATAGCAAATTCACCAGGAAACATCCGATGACCCGAACCCCACCTCGCCTCCTCACAAATGGGCTGCTACGCAGATCAAACCAAACAAAGGATCAATAGGGAAAAAAACGGCAATAAACAACCAAGTCATAACTGAACGAGCGTATGGAGGGGGGTCCCCCTTGACGACAGTCGGAATAACAGAGCGATCCCAACGTCACAGCTATTCAACTCAATGAATGGCGAAGTGGAAGCAACTTTTTAAACCCATTCACATCACGACTGATCTGGAGCAGGTTACGTTAGTCATAGCTATATTTAAACCTGCATGGGAACTACTATATTGGAGCACAATGCACGAAACTTATCGAAGTATGATCTAGGCTTCCTCACGCGACACAAAAACGCTGCAAAGTCCTTGTCACACGGGTTTATTATTCTATTGGACACACCTACAGAAATGTTGGCTGTTCATTTTTGTTTCTTTCATGTGAAATAATTGAAATAGCCATTTCTGGTGGTTTCCACCTATTTTGGCCCCTAAAACTTGAATTAGGTACGCTACTTTTTTTTTTTTTCAAGTTACCTTTGATCATTGGCAGTGTCATTTAATCGTCTTGATCCACGTGTTGAAACTTTTCCTAGTGCTATTCTACAAATTGATGGTGATTTCAGACGATTTCGCAGGTTTTTGACTCATGAAAAATCAAATTTGGGAGCTGAACATCTGGTACAACCTCAATTTTCCACTCCATGGTCAAAATTGACTTCATATTCGATCTTCTCGTCCACAAAAACATGGAAAACGATACCTCTAAGCTCATATTACTAACATATTACTAAAACACAAAAACCCTGCAAAGTC
Source organism: Leptopterna dolabrata (assembly GCA_954871275.1). Classification (NCBI taxonomy): domain Eukaryota; kingdom Metazoa; phylum Arthropoda; class Insecta; order Hemiptera; family Miridae; genus Leptopterna; species Leptopterna dolabrata. The sequence goes on along the minus strand of OX940975.1, from coordinate 82,208,942 downwards.
CTTGTCACATGGGTTTATTATTCTACTGGACATACCTACAGAGATGTAGGTATTCATTTATTGCTCATTTATCGTTCATTTATTGTTTGTTTCATGTGAAATAATTGAAAGCTATTTCTGATGGTTTCCACCATTTTTGGCCCCTAAAACACGAATTAGATAAGCTCCTTTTTTCTTTTTTTTCAATTTATCTTTGATCATTGGTAGTGTCATTTAATCGTCTTGATCCACTTTTTCCAGTTTTATTATACAAATTGATGGTTTTCCCAGGTTTTCTCATAAAAAATCAATTTTGAGAGCTGAACATTTGGTAGAACCTCGATTTTCCACTCTTTGGTCAAAATCGACTTCATATTCGGTCTTCTCTTCCCCAAAAACATGGAAAACGATACCTCAAAAGCTCATGTTACTAAAACACAAAAAGTACCTATTTTTACTGGGTATATTCCGATCGGGCTGAAAAGTTTCGGGACACAACTAGGGCCCAAATGGAGCACGTGTGCGAAAAAACGACTTTTTTAGACCAGAAATGAAGCCGGTACACGTGATACGGCGTACGGCCGACGGCGGACGGACATTGCATTTTTTGAATCTACGCACCTTGAAACGTAAAAGAAAAAAATTTGAGGGGGCGTTATAAAAATTTTTCGCTGATTTTTTGCCTGCCTGACCAAAAGGCAGGTTCAAGAATGGCCTTCAATGGAAATATCTCGAAATCACTTTTCACTTCGAATGCAATGGAATACCTACAAGTTTCTTGGATGTATACCCACCAAATTCCTCTTCATTCATTTTCTTTCTTCATTCAACAAGATATACTTATCTACTACGAATTAATTAAATCGTTACGTACAGCCGACTGGCAAGCACTCTACAACCAGAACGAAGCGAACAAGGCAGCAGAAATGATGGAATCGACACTTCAAAGTTATGTTGATAAAGCCACTACCACGAACAAGACGACCAAAAAATATTCTCCGAAAAAGCTGTGGATGTTATAAGGGGTTGTTAAGTCAATAAGAAAGATTGATAGAATGACAGAAAAAGTAAATAAACAACCCTATAATACTAAATTAAAGGAAACATACGTCAAGTATAGAAATACTTCGAACGCCATCATGAAAAAATTTAAAAGAGCAGCACTATACAATTAAAATTGAAGAAAGAAAATGCAAATTTCGTAAGGTATGGGAAATTGTTGATGAAATACCTAACAGAAAATCCAAAAATCAATTTCCAGTTCAGGCGTGGTTGAATGATGCGGGGAAGTTTAGATGAAGCTGCGAACAAAATAAATCTCTACTTCACAGGCGTCGGTCAAAATCTTGCTTCAAAAATGCAGAAGCCGAAAAAGTAGAGCCAACCGAGACCATATTCCTTGAACCGATCACGGTAAAGGAAATTATACAAGTTGTACCGTAGCCGTAGGTTGAGTCATATATTTTTATGTACCTAAATAACATCTGTTGAATTTTGTCTATGGAATTTTATGGCCAAAAAATAAAATTCTATTCTATTCCACAGTACTGCTAACGCTCTTTTTCTCGTTCTGCGGCCCCTTGTCGCGGATCACGACTGGCTGTGAAGGAATCAATTTATTATATTTCCGTCAAAAAAGCTTTTTATTTCACGCCACATTTTGTGCAAAATTTCACTTTTCGTTTTACCTTATGGAAAATTTACAGCAGATTTTCAGAATGGGGATTAAAGTTGAAAAGTGTCTGTCAACAGTGGAGAAAATGCACTGTTTGACGAAAAACTTTTCAATACGGATAGCAACTTACATTCCGTAAAGTACGTAAAGATATTTATATGTACATATTTGTTGGACAGCTGGCGAATACATTTAGAAGGTGGAGAATAAGCCAAGATGTTGCGGAAAAAAAAAGTTCCATACCACTCTGCCTTCTAGATCATTAGGTACCTACACTGTAATAACATGTAGATGGAACTTTGAAGAGATTGAAGAGATACCGCTCCTAAGACTTCAGCATCAGCAGGAAAATTTAAAAAACTAGTTCTACAATATTTTGAGCTTGAAAATAACGAAAGTTTGTTACAAACAAGTTTAAATTAGTATAAAAATATAAATCAGCCTTCGTAGCTATTTTCTTTTTGCTTCCGAGTCTGCGAAGCCTTGTGTTCACTTTCGTGAGCCAAAAAATTTTTCTCTTCAGAAATCAAAATTTCCACTTGCATTTTGCGTTTCAAAGCCTACTGAACAAATTTGGTTCCGTGTCTGTTGGTCTGTGAGTCTGTCTGTCCGCATTTCCTTGTTACAGCCATAACTTCCACGATTTTGAATTGATTCAGCTCAAATTTTGAGGGATGGTGCGGATAAGGCCCCTTGAGGTCCCATACAAATTTCAACATGATTTATCCAGCGATACGCCCTGCGCATGCGCTAACGTTAAATTCAACAAACACGCATAACTTTCACAATTTTGATTCAATTTCGCTCAAATTTTCAAGGGTTGTTTGGACAAGGCCTAGTGAGTTCCAGTATGAATTTCAGCATGATCGGACCCTCGGTGCGCTCTGCGCATGCGCTGGCGTGAAATAGATTCAATTTCCTTGTTACAGCCGTAGTAACCAAAGATTTCACCCAATTTCAATGTAATTCTCAGGGATTAAGCGGGTAGGGCCCATTAAGGTCCCATATAAATTTCAACATGATAGAGCCAGCGGTTCGCCCTGCGCATGCGCTAACGTGAAATTCTTCAAACACGCATAACTTTCGCAATTATGTATAATGGACGTAATGTACTATGGAAGTAATGTTATGTAACATGTATATTTCATGTAATGTTATGTAATGTTATGTTATGTAATGTTATGTTATGTAATATGTATATTTCACGTTATGTACCTAGTGTTATGTAATCCTCTATTTTATAATGGGTCACTGTTCTATTTTATAATGGGTCACTCTGATTGTGACGAGGAAGCTCCTGTGCCATCACCTTGGCAGTGATTTTTACATTTGTACTGAATAATGTTAAATACAAACGAATTGTACTTACTAACTACTTAGGAATAACCTGCCTTCACAGGTTATAAATACTGCAAGTATACTGTTAGTTCTTGATCAATGTAATTCAATCGCCAAACACTTACGGTGTGCTTTTTAAATGAAACTGCTTGTACATACATACGCAGTAATAAATAGCAGTGGAAGAGACGAGCCTGGACGGTTCACTGACCTTTCATAAACCAACATAAGTTTAGAACTTTTATTATGTATATAGACTCTATAACAATCGTTACATTTGTTGTATAAAGTTTTTGTTGAATAAAAATAAAAATAAAATAAAAAAATAAAAATAAAAAACTTCAAAATAAACAAGAACACAGCGCATGATACCCCTGTAGACTAAAGGATTAGTGCCCTGAAACTTTTAAACCTCGATTCCCCTTAAAGGTCCAATGAGCTCTGTCATAAGATGTAACAATCAATATTCATTTACCGACCACCGATAAGAAACACACCAACTATTGAATGTACATTGATGTAATATACAATAATTTATTGTCATTTACCGATCATGTACCGATCCGCGATGGTTACAGGGCTGTACAAATATTTTTGGGAAGCCTCGAAACGGCACCAGAGTGTACCTAGATTACTTCAAAACATCAATAGGCGATCCAGCTCCACTTGCCGACGGAACTGATAACAGAGTCTGCAATCGTAAACAACATTTTTGAGCGGGTTCTACGCAAACACTGCCACTCACAAACATGTTTACAATCTTAACGATTTATTATCAAACAAGCATCGCGCTAACGACGTGGAAAACGCGCGATCTTAATGCAATTATGTAAACACGTACCAATTTTGTTCATCAGACATACATAACCCAAGACGCAATGAAATAGTCAACCAAAAGGGTACAGCAAATCTTTATAATTCACTAAGTTTTCCCTCAATTTATACTAAATGTACCGCATCTATCTACCTGTAGATGGGTTGCCATCTCCTTCTCCTAAAAACCTGGGGCCCGTTCCTAAAGACTTTCACTTTTCACTTTGCACTCTTCAAATCCACAATCTGCACTTTGCGGACGAATTTCCGTAATAATATGAAGAGGAAGAGTGAAATGCAAAGTGTAGAACTGCAGAATTTTACCCTGTTTTGAACAGTTCCGTTCCTAAAGGTTATCTTTCGCAAAGTGCAAAGTAAAGAGTCTGCGCTGCAAACGAAGATTTTACAACATTTTTGCAGAGTCCCAAATAACTCTGCGGTAGAATGATATACTTTTCAAATCGGTTTTTATGTTTTAGTTCTTCGTTAAATACAGTGTTAGGTAGTATCAATAATACTATTATTACGATAAAATAATAATAATACGTTGTTATTTCATTTGATAAGGGATGGACGATTGGATTTTGTTGCTAGGTATGTACTTGCGAAACTTGAACAAACGTTGAAGTATTATTGATGGGTAAATTATTACACAATGGTAAATTATTACACAACTGCGAATTATTACACAACGGTAAATTATTACACAACGGTAAATTATTACATAACGGTAAATTATTACACAACGGCAAATTATTACACAACAGTTCATCAACCAAGACGGGGCAGGATTTTGTTGATCGGTACTTTTGCAACTTGAACAACCGTTGAAGTATTATTGATGGGCAAGTTATTACACAACGGTTCACCATAAAAAATTAACCACAGAAAACAGTGATCTACGCAGAAGGGGTATCTATTTCACTCCACATCAACAATTTTCCTTTAGAACTTCATTATTTGCGTTTCTTTTTGCCGTTTTAGTTACGGTTTGTAATCGGCTGTATTATTTTAACAACATTTAACTCGTGATTTAGGTAGGTACCAAGTAACTGGGGTCTAACCACCATTTTCAGTAAGCCCTCATCCAAGAACATTCTAGCAGAGTTTAGTGTCGATTATTTAAAAATGGCGCGGAGGAAGATCAAAGTTGGAATTTGATGAAATTCATATGGGAACATCTACGAAGCAACCCGCATGGATCACTAAATTTTCTCGTTTGAACTGATCCACCGATGGAACATGGTGGTTAAAATTACCTGCGGGCAGACCCACCGACAGACACCTCAGATCAACAGGTGCATGTTCTTTTGCTTTCTGGTTCGGTTTGTTTGACTGCCTCATATCTGGTAAAATGAATCTTGACTATTTTCACTGGCAGTGTTGTAAAGTGAAAACCTTTCAATGAGAAATCTTATAATAGGCTTTATTCAGTAAAACTTTGACATAAGAAATTAATCTTTGGCAACTGTGACAGAATACAGAAATCAAATTGCGAAAGAATTTAGTCGATGTCCAGGCAAAGGCGAATGCAACCACATGGAAGAAACTAGAGCGTTATAATCATCTCACATATTTATGTGGTACCTATCAGGCAAACCTTTTTACTAAATGTCAAGAGTTCGTGGAGACAGAATGAGAGTAAGTACCTATTACAAACGGTGCTATACGAGTTTTATGCACCCACTTACTGCTCCAACGCATTGATAGGAGTAGGAATATTTGTGATAACAGGCGGCTAATAATAATGTCCGTCGCGGTAGGTACTGCATATTTATATATAATTACAAACACTTGAATTATGCAGTTACAACTACTCTCCTTGGCCGCCTTGCCTTCAGATAATCTTGTACTTACGAGCGGGGATAAAATGTATATATTATATGCATAGGTGAACTGAATATGATTACATTCCTTCAATAACTTACGAGCTGCGTAACTGCATGACTGCAAGACTGCACCTCTCACCTGTGGATGAAGAACGCATAGATCAGCATTTTACGTATTGAATGAATGAACAAAAAAAACCACAGTCATGCAGCATGGCTATAAGAGCGAATTTTCGAAGTTTTCGGCATCTTCCTCCTCCGCCTAAAATTTTCTGAAAATTAATTTTCGGCCAATGTTTTCCCAACTTGATACAAAATTAAAACAGGAGTAGTTTTACGCAAAGTAAAATTTGGGGTGGAAGGAGGGGGAGGGGTAAATCAAAAATGTTTTGAATACCAGAAGAGTAGGTATTGGGTACGTAACAAATTTTTTGTTCCATTTTTTGCCGAGTAACACCTCGGTTTGTAGATTTTCCAACGCTGAACACGATGGTGAAGTCAGAATTGCGATATCCCATTCCGTTATCAGATTAGAGCAGACGAACCAGGAAGAACATCTCAAGAAATAACCACGTTCCTTCATCTTCAAAGTGCTCCAGTTTGAGAATGGAATGAGATATCGCATTTCTGATTTCACCATCGTGTTCAGCGTACAAAAACCTTTAAAATGAGGTGTCACTTGTCAGACTTTTTCATTTTGGGAATTTATGGGTAATTTTCCCCCCTAAAACTCCCCAAAACTCCCCCTTAGGGTGACCCGATTCTGCCCATCTTCGAACTTAGCCTGTCGATTGCCAAGACAGATTTTTCGTGCAAATTTGAACTTTTTATCTCAATTCTTTCGAGAGTTATCGTCTGGAATGACACACATATATAAATATATATATAAATATATATATAAATATATAAATATATATATAAATATATAAATATATAAATATATATATAAATATATAAATATATATATAAATATATAAATATATAAAAATATATATATAAATATATAAATATATATAAATATATATATATATATATACACATATAATTTTTGGTGTCTTTCGGCAGGGAATTCAGGATAGTCTGAAACGGATTTTGGTATAAAAATCTTTCGGAAATTCGAGTTTTAAAAATTTTGGACCGAGAACAATAGCTTCCTTTTCTTCGAAAATTCGCTAACATAAGACTCTAAGTAATATTGACATTTTCGTTCCTACTATATTCCGATACATAATAATTTATATCATCGAATAAAAAAAAAGCAGGTAGTGACACGCAATTCTTTGGGACAAATGATTTAAGTGACACATTATTATTGGTGTTTATAGTAGGGTCAAGTAGTACCAAATGAAAAGTCATGGAGGGATGGTGATACAAGGTCCTCCTCCTTTAATTACAAACCGCATTTTTTGTTAAACTATAAAAAAAACTAAGTACCTTGGTATTATAGTATCTAGTACTACAGAGCTACTACGCATCTACTATTATAGTACTAGAAGTTTTGAAGATCAAAGCAACATGATCGATGACGCTGTTAAACTCTCAGCTTCAGAATAAGAAGCCTAGGGGCCTATTCACCTTAGAAAAATATATATCTCTTTTCCGCCCGAGTATCTCTTTTGGCAAAAGATATTTTATATATAGTAGCCATGACAGGGTTACTTAGTATAGATGGCGGCCATCTTGGCAATTTCGATCACTTTCAAAAGAGATAGGTACCTAATTATGTGCCTTTTCAAGAGATAGTATTTCTTTCTCGTTTGTTTCATAGTGATATCGTGTTTCACTCTTCGTTCATCCGCTACCACATCGGTCATTTTGATTGTGTACCTTTTTTCATCTCATAAAGTCGACTGTTCATTGAAAATATACATGGGAGCTATTCAGTAAAACAGAGGAAATCAGTAGTGTCGTGGGTTCCTCCCAGAACCAAAACATTGTATCATAGCAAACTTTAGTTCTCGCAATTAAACGGTACGAGTGGGGACAGAAGCCACAGGAGCCGGTGCACAACCTGGAGCCCCACCATCCTCTTCCAGCGAGAGGATGGTAGGAGAAGGCCTCCGGGCCTATATAACAGGCTCCTGCACCTTCAAGCACATTCTACGCTTCCTCTAAGTCGCTGACTTATCTCTCTCTCTCCTCACCTCATCTCTCTCTTACACCCAAAAGAACCAGATCATGGTGGAGGTTCGCCCTTAACCAGCCTGGCAAATTCTCCTAAAAAGATCGGTGGAGGTCCGCCCTTAACCGCACACATCCAAAAAGATCCGGCTTACGGTGGAGGTCCGCCCTTAACCAGATGCCGGCAAATTCCCCCCTCGACCGCTCGTGGTGAATTTGCACCATATCAAATTCATCACAAGTAGAAATCTGGAAGAGACTGTCTTCAGAGGGAGAATATCTGCCCTGGGAGATTTTCGTAAGATACGTATGATCCCTTTTAGTGAGTAGGTCATCTGGACCAGGTGCATTCTGGCGATACACTGAAGACAAAGGGCAGCTGGCACCGGAAGGACGCACCTCGTTCACTTTTAGGCCAACTTATTCTGAGAACATCTCTTCCAATAAATTGACGATATCAGAATAGCGTCATTGAAAATATCTATTTGCTGATTTCAGCTAAACCCCCGTGTAGAATGGCAAAAAATAACGGAAGGCAAACAAACCCAATATCTGGCGTCAGAGGTTAGAGGGGATCCTAGGGGATACACGGGACAGGATTGTATTCCTTCAACTATGACGAAATTTCCTTTCCTTACGTTTCCATCTACTTTTCGCCCGCATCAAAAAATGAGATACCTCTTTACTGCCCTTTGTCACTGTGATTGGGACTCCAATATAACGGGCAAATCGCCCATCACTTGCATGATATTATTATTAAAGCGATCACAATAATGCCCTCCTAAGAAAGACCGCCGTATCTAAAGCTGACATAAAACTGAGAAAAATGAGGTTAAAGTTGGAGGCTAACTGCCTCGCTCCTAGGAATGCTATAAACATGATTTCTTTTTCGGTTCCATAATAAAATATGTCTGCAACTACTCGAGAAGATTTTAAACAATCTGAGTATTAATTTTGATGAAAATTAGCAATATTTTCCAAATTCGCTAGATACGGCTATCGCGCTAAGCTATTTAGCTCTACCTCGTGCCGTATCTACATAAATAAAAGATGGGCGGCAGATCGTGGTTATGGGTTGAAAACAAACTAACGCGCTAAACTTGAAGCGCCGCTTCTACATAGAAAGTACCTAATATGCTAAGCAAGGACGCGTATATTCTCGTAGTTACGGCTCTTTTGTTGTAGAACTAAGTAGATGGGGCGCTTGATTAGAGATTAGCGTACGTAAGGGTGGCGCTGCGGCTGCTGAAGGTTTTATTTACTCTCGATTACAAGGTAAATAACATCATAATCAAACATTTTTGTCATAAAAGACGCCGTCAAAAAAACGCTGCAAAGTCCTTGTCACATGGGTTTATTATTCAACTGGACATACCTACAGAAATGTTGGCTGTTCATTTATTGTTTCTTTCACGCACAAAAAAAGCTGTTTTTTATGGTTTCCACCAATCTTGGCCTCCAAAAACACGAATTAGGCTCGGTTTTTTTCTACACATTATTTTTGATCATTGAAAGTACCATTTAACTGTCTTGATTCACCTGTTGATACTACTTCTAGTGTTATTATACAAAAAAATGTATGGTGATTTCAGACAATTTCCCAGGTTTTTGACTAATAAAAAAACCAGTCATGCAGCATGACTTAATGAGCGAATTTTCAAAGAAATATTCGAATTAATGGCTATGGTTTTGAATAAAGGAAAACTTCTTCCTCCTACTGTTAATACCTAAATTGAATAATTTGAAATAGATTTTTTCTTTCGTCTTCCTTCTAGTAATACGTGGGCCGGTACTTGTCTATCTATGAAGGTATCATAACAATTATATGTCAAATGGGAAATTCAAGGAGTTGTACTAATCGTTTGCCTCCCCCTTTTTTGCTTCGAACTCTCGTCTTCAATTAATACTTCTCACATTTTTCAATCTGACCACTCTAAGGGGGTGGGGGGGGGGGGGGGGTAAGAGTTTAAAGATTATCCTAGTTTTGGGTAATTTTTGCGCACTTTAAATGCTCTAATTTAAGAACGGATTTAGATATCTAAAATCCGATTTCACCATCGTGTTCAGCGTGCAAAAACCTTTAAAATGAGGGGTCACTTGTTAGAAAATAACATTTTGGGGATTTTTGGGTAATTTTTGCGCACTTTAAATGCTCTAATTTAAGAACGGATTTAGATATCTAAAATCCGATTTCACCATCGTGTTCAGCGTGCAAAAACCTTTAAAATGAGGGGTCACTTGTTAGAAAATAACATTTTGGGGATTTTTGGGTAATTTTTGCGCACTTTAAATGCTCTAATTTGAGAACGGATCAAGATATCTAAAATCCGATTCCACCATCGTGTTCAGCGTGCAAAAACCTTTAAAATGAGGGGTCACTTGTTGGAAAATAACATTTTGGGGATTTTTGGGTAATTTTTGCGCACTTTAAATGCGCCAAAACCCTCCTTAGAGTAGGCCAATTTCGCCCATCTTCGAACTTAGCCTTTCGATTGCCAAGATAGATTTTTTGTGCAAATTTGAGCTGTTTATCTCAATTCTATCGAGAGTTATCGTCTGGAGTGACACATATATATATAAATATATATATACATATAAAAAAGTGTTAAATTTCAGGAATCGTTTTAGAATGGTCTGAAACGGATTTCTATGAAGAAAATTTCCAAAAATTTATATTATTTAAATTTCGAAGCCATTGCAATAGCTTCATTTTCTTTGAAAATTCGCTAAAATGAATTTCGGGAGCTTAACCTTCGTTACGACCTCAATTCTTCAATCTTCGGTCAAAATCAACCTAATATTCGGTCTCCTCGCCCTAAAAAACATGGAAAACGATACCTCACAAGCTCATGTCCACTAAAACCTTAAAAATCCCTCAAAAACCCCATTTTTACACCCATTTTTCTCCCATAACACTCCCGGGTGTATGCCGATCGGGCTGCCGTGGTTCGGAGCACAACTAGGGCCCAAATGTGTTCCCAAATGGGGACCCAAACTGTGTGCGGAAGAACGACGATATTAGACCAAAATTTAACGTAAATTTGAGGCTGAATCTTCGTTTGAACCTCAATTTTCCACTCTTTGGTCAAAATCTACTTCATATTCGGTCTTATCGTCCCAAAAACATGGAAAACGATAACTCAAAAGCTCATCTCACTAACATGTTAAGTACTAAAACACAAAAAGTACCTACCTATTTTTACTGAGTATATTCCGACCTGGCTGCAAAGTTTCGGGACACAACTAGGGCCAAACTGGAGCATGTGTGCGAAAGAACGAATTTTTTAGACCGAAAATGAAGCCGGTACACGTGATACGGCGGACGGACATTGCATTTTTGGAATCTACGCACCTTGAAACGTAAAAGAAAAATTTTTTTAGGGGGTTTTATAAAAACTTTTTGCTGCGTGAATACACAGGTGTATTATTCACAGAATAATAAACCAAAAATCGATTTTCAACACATATGTAGTTAGGCTGTCTTTCTTAGGTGGATGGAATACACAAATCAACATCCGTGGTGTCAGATTCTCGAATTCGCGATGTATAGGTTGGTATAGCAACAGGAAATTCCCCCAACCAGAACCACGCGGCGGCGACATGTTAAATGACTTGATAGCCTACGAGTAAACAACGGGTATAAATAGTGATGTTTATTATTAGATGACGACAATGCGGAGGGAATAGTCGGTATGGAGGGGGGGGGATCAACTCATAGTTCAGTTTGGTTTTATTGATCCACCATCGAGACTGCCAACATCTTATCTTAGCGTATGAGGTCATCACAACTGGCTCACAGGCCTTTCGCAAACAGCTTTTCATAGACGATGAAATGCAACACAGTTGTTGAAAAGTGGTAAGAAGAAAAGAAGAAGAAAATCGTTTTATTCAATCAAAAGAAACAGAAATGGTATACTACATTGATAAAATACAGTCCGCAAAAAGAAAATTAGAATTGTACCAATAATACAAGCATTGAATAATAATGCTCAACTGCAGGCAATGCCTGTTTTGTTGAACATGAGCCTCAAGCCTACTTATACTGGCACTAGGTTAATTACATTAACGCTAGTTAACAAAATAAATAGCTATAGTCGATAGAGCAGATCGTCTTTGCTGCATAAATATAATAAATTAAATTAGAAACTAACACTCCTACACCAGGCGCGATAACAGGATCCTATTTATGATAGAAAACCATACAACATATTTCAGCCAAAGATTGTAATAGACGCTGCTAACGAAATACAGAATGGCGGATCTCCCCTCTCTCAAAAGCCAGGAAAAGATTTGCTTTTTGAATTGGGACCTCGAGAAATCGTAAATCGAACCAAATCCTTGCTTATACCTAATAGGGTAGGTAAGGGTAAAAGTACGCATGGGGTAAGAGTACGCAGTGGCTTTTTTGTTCGTTACTGAACAAGTAAAAAATTCGGCCGCCTATCAGCGCTTCAGTCTGTCACCTGGCTCACAGTTGTTGTGTGGAACTTCACGGCAGTAGATTCAGTCCCACAACAGAAAATACGATAAGTCGGTTTTTCAGTGTTTTGACGTAATATTTTCGTGTTTTTGATTGAGTGTTACATATACCCAAATGGAGTAAGTTTTAGCTACTCAGGCTATCGAAAATGATACCTTCTAGCTGATACCTTCTAGAAAATGATAATATTCTATCCCTAATGTGTATGGACCTCTAGAACGGCCAGAAATAAAAATGGCAAAATGGGGTAAAAGTTCGCATTGCCAGTGGCGTAGAAATACGCAGTGCGAACCCCATTTAGGAGCAGAATGCGAACTTTTACAGATTTTAAAACACTGCTTTTACTGAGTTTTACTAGCCATTTTGGTGAACATGAGCTTGTATTGTTTTCCATGTTTTTTAGAGCGAGGAGACCAAATATGAAGTTGGTTTTGACCAAACAGTGAAGAATTTTGGTTGCAACGAAGGTTCAGCTCCCAAAATTCTTCTTTTTTTTTAGAAGTCAAAAACCTGGGAAATTGTCTGATACACCATAACTTTGTATAATAACACTAGAAGTAGTATCAACAGGTGAATCAAGACAGTTAAATGGCACTATCAATGGTTAAAGATAATTTGTAAACAAAAACAAAATTAAAAAAATAAAAATAAAAATATAGGAGCCTAGTTCGTGTTTTTGGGGCCAAAATTGGCGGAAACCACCATAAATAGCTATTTCAACTATTGCACATGAAAGAAACAGTAGTGAACAGCTAAAATTTCCGTAGGTATGTCCAATGGAATAATAAACCCACGCGACAAGGAATTTGCAGCGTTTTTCGTTTATGATGAGTTGCTTTTTCCTTTAATTCTATCCAATGATCGATTTGATCTTCAGTCATTGATTAATATTTATTCATTCGATATTTTCGATTCGTTCGTCTGTTCAATCATTATTCTTAATCACAGACACAGAAAAGATAATGGTGCCAATCGTCTTCAAACACGTAAAATATACGCAAAATATCATGATTCTGATCAATGTACGGACAGTAATTAAGATTCTTTCATCATAGATAGGTACCTTGTTCAAATAGACTAGGTACGCATTAGAAACAATTGTGATATTGAAGCCTGTGATATTGTAAAAATACTGTGATACTTATTTTTCTATTGACACAATAATTACGATAATGAAAATACTGTGATACTGAAGATTAAAGAGTTCCTGTGAGTGTTTTTGCGAGCTACTGTTTACTTCAGGAGTACGCAGTGCGCACTCCTGCCCAACCCAGCGAACTCTTACCCACATCGTCAAGAATTATAACTACCGCTTCGTATGGACCAGAGACGGGAAAATTTTTATGAGGAAGGAAGAAGGGTCGAAGGCTTTAGCAATTACTGATTCATCTCAGCTTATGAAGTTGGATACTGCGAAGAAGCTGTCCGCAATTTTTTCTGTTGGTGCTGGAGAGAGTTAATGACTTTATTTTTGTCTGACTAGTTGGTGCTTGAAATATAATGGTTTTTCATGGTTCTATTTTTGGATAATATCGATGGTTTGGAGCCTATAACTGAAGTGGTATGTTCTGATGTCTCAGCTTTGAATATGGAATTTAAGGATAATCATGGTGATTTGATTCTCTTGAACAGCAATATTAGGAGTTTGCGACGTAATTTTGATGAAATGGTGGTTAATTTAAGTACTATGAGTATAAAGCCAGACATAATTTGTCTCACGGAAACGTGGAGCGTCACTGAAAATACAGTGCATAAATTATCGACCTATAACTCGTTTGGCTCAACACATTTTATCAATCAAAATAGTGGTGTCATTGTATTTTTTAATGAGAGATGCAAAAATATGATAACTAAGGAAATCTCCATGACTGGTGCTACATGTTTGGTGTGTAATTTCTTCTTCGGGGAGTGCGGGGTCAGGGTGATATGTATCTACCGTTCACCTTCAGGAGATGCGAATTTGTTTGTTGAGGAGTTAACTAATGTCATACAGGAAGAGCCACTATCTTTGACTATTCTTTTGGGTGATATGAATATTGATATTTTGCCCTCTGCATCAGGGTATTTAAAGACTGAGTACTTGACTACTCTCGCGGAAAATGGCTTTACGTCGCACATAAATGAGCCAACGCGTGTCTTTAATGCGCAGATGTCATGTGTTGATCACATAATGCTGCGTAAACTCCCCCGTCATGGTAGCATCAATATTAAGTCATGTGTTTGGGAATCTAATGTGACTGACCATTTTTCAGCATTAATTGGTTTAGGATTTGTAAGTAAGGGTAATGAGTCTGACAATTTGAATAAAATTACTGAAGGTAGGATTTTCTATGATTATAGCAAGCTTGGGAATTTAATTAAGGATGTGAATTGGGAACCGGTGTTTCTTGCTAACGATGTCAACAGGTGTGCCGAAATTTTTGAGGAAATCTTTTTATCAGTCTTGATGCAGTGTAGTTATACCTCGCTTAAATATTCACACAAATGCCGGCCGATTAAACCCTGGATCACGCAGGGTATTCTAAGAAGTATAAGGGTGAAGGACTCTTTATCCTGTAAACTGCGTAAGGAACCTTTTAATGTTAGGCTCAAGAATTATTTTAAAAAGTACAGGAATAAGTTAACTTCTATTATAAGGAAATGTAAAGATTCTTATTATAGGAAAAAGTTAGAGGAAGCTAGAAGTGACTGTAAAAAAGTATGGAATGTGATTAATGATGCCACTGGTCGAAACAGGTTAAACTCAAAATTGGATAGCATAATATTAGATCAGAATGTTCTGCAAGTTAGCAAAGATGCCAAATTGATAGCTAATGCTTTCAATTTGCACTTTTCTACAATTGGGGAGAAGATTTCGCTTGAAAATAATGTGGTTTCGGTCGATGGGGTGATAGATAATCTAACACAGGCCAACAATGTTGGGGGGGAGGGGTTTAAAGAGGTAGTTGATGATGATGTTAGGCAAATAATTGATTCTCTGCGGGGTGGCTCTAGTCCAGGGTATGACGGGATTACTGTTGAGGTCCTCAAGAAAGTTAAGACCTTCATTTCTAAGCCATTGGTCTATTTGATTAACTTGAGTTTTGCTACAGGAAAGTTTCCGGAAATTTATAAGATGGCAATCGTGTCCCCTCTTTTTAAGGCGGGTGACCCTCGACTTCTGGATAACTATAGGCCTATTTCATTGGTTTCCAACATAGCCAAAATTATAGAAAAAGTGGCAAAGCGATACCTCATCAGAAGCTTAGCTGTGAACAATTTGCTGAACAGTAAGCAGTTTGGTTTTCGTGCTGGTCTAGGCACACAAGATGCTATAGCTGCTTTAACAGAAAAAGTTATTTCGGAGCTTGATAAAGGTAACAAGCCATTAGCGATATTTTTGGATTTGAGGAAGGCTTTTGACTGTGTCTCGCACAGTAAATTAGTCACGATTGTCCGGTCAATGATGGGTGACGCATTTGCAAATTGGGTCCAAAGTTATTTGGAGGAAAGATGTCAAAAAGTGAAGATTGACTCGATCTTGAGTGATAAAGCTACCTTCTCTTATGGAATTCCGCAAGGCACAGTCCTGGGGCCAGTTTTATTTATCTGCTGTATGAATAGTTTGTTCAACCTTCAGCTTGAAGGTGACATAATTGCTTATGCTGATGATACAGCCATAGTAGTTTCGCAGAGCTCTTGGAACGAATCTATGCAGGCTGCGGCTGATTGTTTATCGTTGGTTAGGAGTTGGCTCGGGGATGTGGGTTTGAAGCTGAACTTCGGCAAGTCCAATTTTATTGCTTTTTCGTTGTGCAATAGCTCTATCCCCGTTTTAGGTTGTATTAAATGCCATGATTTCTCTGTCTGCTCCACTACGAACTGTAATTGCCCTGGTATCATGCAGGTTTCGCATACGAAGTATTTGGGTGTTGTGGTTGATCAACGTTTGTCTTGGGAATATCACATTAATAATATATGTAATAGATTGCGTCGAATCATTCCTATGTGCTTGGAAATTAGGAATTTTATGTCCATGGCCACCCTCAGAATGTTTTATCATGCATTGGTGCAATCCATAATTTCGTATTGTATTCTCGTTTGGGGCTCTGCCTTTCAAACATTTTTGGAACCTCTATGTATTGCTCAAAAGCGTATTATAAAAATTTTATTGCACAAAAAAGTGAGTTTCCCGACCTCACAAGTTTTCAAATTATTTAATGTTTTAGATGTTCATACCATTTATAGAAAAATTGTACTTATTTATATCAACAAAAACTTAGCTGAGTACGAGAGAATTTATGGCCGCACAAGATTGGCCGATAACGTGAACCTAAAGCTTCCGTTCCGTCTTACAACTAAAGGACAAAAGACTTTTTCATATAATGGTCTAATAATGTTTAATAACCTTCCTAATGAAATGAAAATTATTGTTAGCCCTAAAAAGTTCAAAGCACGCATCAAAGAGTTCATTTCAGTTGAATTTCGTAGGAGTTTATTAGATAACCTACAAATATGATTTCTTTATTCAAATAAGAAGGATTTATTTTATTGTTAGTTTAATCTTATTAAGCTTAACGGGTTATCCTTGTTAAGTAGATTATAGCGACTCCGCCCCTCAGCACAAGTTTTCGAACTTAAAGAGGGGCGACCGCATTTGTGGCTGTGTTTTTACTATACCTAGTTTCATTTCTTTTTTATACATGTTTGTTTATGTTGAACTTTGTGTCTATATCAAATAAATGCTTTAAAAAAAAAAAAAAAAAAATCGTGAGGTAAGAATATGCAATAGGAGGATTTGGGAAAAATCGAGATTTCTCCACTAATAATTGGAAGATTTCATTGAAACATTGACATGATAATTATAGTCAAGATGGTTAACTAGGAGTTGCATACCATAATACCACAATATTAATCCAATTTTACCATCAAAATTCAAAAAACCCATATGTGATGGATTTAAATTTGGCGCATCCACCACGAGCGGTGTGAGGGGGGATGTGCCCGGCTCTGGTTAAGGGCGGACCTCCACCATTCCCGGGTTCTATTTGGATAGTTTTGCTCGGTTTGGTTAAGGGCGGACCTCCACCATGCTCGAGATCTTTTATGAGTGTTTGCTTGATTTGGTTAAGGGCGAACCTCCACCATGCTCAAGATCTTCTAGGATAGGAGAGAGATTGGATGAGGAGAGAGAGAGATAAGTCAGCGACTTAAGGAGAGCGTAGAATGGTTAGAAAGGCGGAGGAGGCTGTATTTATAGGCCTGGAAGCCGTCTCCCTCCATCCTCTAGCTAGTAGAGGATGGTGGGGACCCAGGTTGTGCATCGACTCCCCTGCGACTTCCGTCCCCACTTCTGCGAGTTTATTTGGCGAGAACTTAAGTTTACAATATGCAGAGGTTGTGGTTCTGGGAGGAAGCCACGACACCATAATTGCGTACTTTTACGCCTATCTACCCTACTAGTGTTGTAGCTCGTTCTTCAAACGAAACTATTGAGGCCTACAGCTTGTGACCTACTCCATACAAAGGGCGCTAGGGCCGGTAGCTCCGGATCCCATACAGCTACAGGAAGGGGCATGAAGTACCATCTACGTCAGTCTCAAGCAGTTCAAAAGGCCTCAGAGCTCACTCAGCTGATCAGGGCAGTGTCCCACTTAGACATCCTTACCCAGTAGTCCTACAAAAGCTCCATTCCAAATTGGCAGTGGACGCCCCTTATGGTGGTGCACACATCAATCTCACTCACTGCAGATCGTCTGGAAGTATACGTGTGTAACTGATTTATGATGACAATGAATTCATTGAGCAATTTAATTACCTAATGTCGCGATATGAACAGCTTACTTACATATTTGACTACCTATATTAGAGTAACAATTCCCAAGAATATTGTGAATTTGATTGATTGATCTAAGATTAGGTTGCTACCGAGCAACTGTTTCTACCTATCGATCGCGTATGGCACCTTCAAAAGTTGAGAATACGGGCAGCGGACACAAGACTTGCAGAAAACCCCCACCACCACCACACAAATATAGAAATAAATTTCAAAATTCCGACGACGCGGGGCACAACTAGACAGTCACAGGCATAGAACAAAAAACGTGTGCCAAGTTGGGTTGGCAGTATAGCATCTCACTTACTGCAACATGGACGTTAGGATCAGTTGGTTAAAAAATCTATACGTAAAATATCGATTCTTGGTTATCTCTACTGTAGAGCTACCACTGTCTGACGGCAATGAAATTCACAGGGGGCCGTCTAAGGGCCTACACGCACAATCCCTGGAAATTTCACTAAAATTGGTCAAGTAGTTCTGAAGTTTTGCTAGCGACAACACATCAGACATCTAACCCCTACCTACCCTCCAAATCTCAGCGCATTACGACAATTTCTGGGATAGTTAAGGGGCTACTAGGACTTCACGTTTGGGCATGTACAGACGAAAAGTTACTGTACATTATCAATGATTTTAATATAGGACTATCTGCGGGCGAACCCCCACCTACCCTCCAAGCCTCGTCGTTTCACGACCATTTCTAGGGCGTATGCGCACGTTGGCGTATGCGCACACGAAAGCTACAGTACTTTTTCACTGAATTTGATTTGAGACCATCTGTTCTCCATACCCCTCGAAAGTTCAACTCACTACGACTATTTTTTCGGGTATTTATGGGCGTTACAAGGAGTTGGCAAGCATTTCGTGTTTGCGCATGCGCATTCGAACGCTACAATCCGAATTTGATGAAATCGATATGGAAACATCAGGGTACCATTCTGCGCATGCCCTACAACTTTCAGCTCTTTTCGACGATTCCTAAGGTAGTAGTTAGTTATGAGCTTTACAAGGATTTCACATTTTCGCACGCACAGACTAAGTTACGGTACTTTTTTAAATGAATTTGATACGAGATCATCTGTGACCAAACCCGCACGTACCCTCCGAATTTCAACTCACTACACCATTATTTCCTATAGTTTTGCCCAGGACAAGGAACTGATGACATACGGACAGACATGGAACCAAATATGTTCCAAAATGCGAGTGGAGATTTTTCATTTTTGAGGACACAAATTTTTTCGAATCTTGCACGAATGCGAAGTTCTCCTACCTTTCGGTAATGAGGAAGCAAAAGAACCACGCAAATCGGTTGAGAATTGCGGCCTGGGCAGCGCACAAAGATTCTGTGACACACACACACACACACACACCGCGCGCACACACACACACACACACACACACACACACACACACACAGAGAGGGACAGGCACACACTCACACCCCCGCACAAATTAAATTTTGTCTTCCTCACACAGTTTGAGAACACTATCCGACCGGCAGCCCGACCGGAATACGCCCAAAGGTGTTATGGGGGGGAATGGGTGTAAAAATACGTTTTTTGGAGGTTTTAGTGAACATAAGCTTGTGAGGTATCGTTTTCCACGTTTTTTAGGGTTAGAAGACTGAATAGGGTAAAACCCCCCAATAGTCGGCACCCCCTCCAATAGCCGGCACTGCTGCGTGGATTTTCAACAATAACAAGCAAACCGTTCGGCTTAAGACTTTTAGAATGATCTCATTGGACGAGGGAAGTCTAACTGCGCTCGAAAAGTGTGTTGTTTTGATTTAGAGGCCTCATGAGGCTGTATTAAGCCTCAATGAAGTACAGTCGGCGTCGACCTGTTGTTTGGAGAAGGTGTCCGCTGTGATTTTGGTAAGCTTCCGCCTCCTCATTTATAGAAGAATTTGATATGTAAACCTATAATTTTTAGTATTTTAAGCTTTTAACTTGTTCTACATAGCTTTCCCTTGGTTTTGACCTTCAATATTACCTCAAATAATAGTTTTGTGAATAAAAAATAGGGGTGCCGACTATTGATTCCCAAAACAGTGAGTTTTTCAATAGTCGGCACAGGGGGGTGCCGAGTAATGATGACAGTGATATCAGTTTTGGGCACCCCCTAATTTTATTTTTCTGCACTGCCGGGTACTGGTGTATTCGGCATGCCCATTAATGGTTTTTGTCTCAGCACCGTTCTTATCTGTTTTGAAAATTAAGGGATGATTTTAGTTTACTCATTAATAAGGGATGATTTTTTTAAATTTAATAATTAAACCCATTCTCACAAATTTAGCACATGACGTATAAATCAATTAAGTATATAATAACATGAACAAAGATGTTTCAATTCGTGCTGAAAAGTCGAATGAACTGAGGTGGGTTGTCCAAATAAGAATTGAGCAGAATTTAATTGAATTTAGGAAATGGAACTTAACTAGTTTATGTGAATTTACCAATAATTTATGGTCTGTTATAAACTTTTATAGACATTAAGGTGTTTTTAGCATGAATATGCTTTAGCCGTGACCTAACTAGCCAAAAAAGCAATTTCGTAACGAAATTTCGTAACGAAATCTGGGACGACAACATTTGTAATGATTTTCACGTACAACCGATTCGTTGCTACGGAACTTTAACTTCGCCAGTTATCATCGTACAAAAATCGTTCACCACTCGTTGGATAGCTCTCGATTTACCTAACCATATTACGTTAACCACTGCGGAGTGCGTGGCCGACAAGCTGCGGTATGAGCGTGATTGTTTAAATAATTGTTTACACACAGGTGATCATTCTCACTAACGAGGTACTTGGTACGTGGTGTGGGTGCGGGAGGGGGCGCAGACATAAAATGTGGGACGACAACATGGATACCGATGATACGGAACTATGTAACTGTTGCGATAATTTGTTGTGACGCGGTGATTATATAAGATTCAGATTCTTACTCGACCTTGAACGCGTGGTTAATCTTATATACGAAAATCATAGGAGTTCCAGTTGTATGACCACAAAAAAAGCTTAGGTAAGTACCTATTACACTTGCAGCATTTTTGGAAACAGTAAAAACTTACCGTTGCCTCCTTCGGTTCAGTTGTTGAACTGTTATCAACCTCCTCCTTCATTATTTTCTTTGCTCCTTTTCCCTTCCTTCTCACTCGTACTGACTCCATCGGGCAAAGTAGATTGGCGACAATTCCTCGTTTCCAAGATTCAATTTGTTGAATAATTACTGGATGAAGTATTGAAAACAAATGTGCAGCCTCACATAATGATACCCACATTTTGGGTCAGAGAAACAGCGAGGAGCACATCATGAGGCTAAAGCATATTCATGTTTTGTAATTTTAGCCAAGGGCTCTAAGTAGTACTCAGGCGAGGCGCGCAGCGCCGAGTTTTTGGTTTATTATTTTCAATAATGAACCATTGGAATCGAGCATGAAAAAAAAAATTCTTACCCCCCCTCAAAATTTGATGGTTTACGTTTCAAGGTATGTAGAATCAAAAACTGCAATAAAAATATTTCTGTCTGTCCGCCGTACGCCGTACGGGCCACTTTTCTTAGTTACCATGAAAAAAAATTGATGAAATTCGGGTTATAGGTTCCGTTCGGCGTCTAGTTGGTCCTCGAAGCTCGACGTTACTGTGAGTCATCTCTAAGGGGTTCAAAATAGGGGTTGAAATTTTCAAAACGCCTATACCATTTTTTTACGTAAATATTTTTACGGTTTTAAATAGTTCTTGAACTTGCGAGTTTTTTAAGACCATCCGGAGCATCGTACGTCCAGCCGTTCGTTCACAGTAAGGCCCCGAAGTTTGCACCGACAGGCATTTTCGACTCCAGTCTGAATGAAATTGTATACAATTCAAACCAAATCTCGTAACCAGAGACGCGCCCACAATAGGAATTTGTGAATACGGCCAATCATTGGTAGGGATCACCTGATTATATTGGCGGAGTATGAAGTCGAGTTGGTTGTTCTGTGATATTATTTAATTTGAAAAATGATGGCTCTTTTGGAGTTTGTTGGTAGGTAGTGAAACTTGAACAAACGTTGAAGTATTATTGATGGGTCAATTATTACTACGGTAAATCATTACTCAACGGTAAATTATTACACAACGGTTCATTATACCATCTACGTAGAAGGGGCTGGAGTTTGTTGGTAGGTACTTTTGCAACTTTTTTCACTCCTCATCAACAATTTCTTTTCAGAAACACACATTGTGTGTTTCTTTTTGTTAGGTACTGTTTGTCATCGGCAGAATTATTTTAGCAACATTTAACTCGTGATTTAGGTAGGTACCTAGTAACGAGTACGGGGTTAGGTACTAACCTACGGAGGGTCTGCGATCTACATAATATGTATAGAATAGTACATATTATATTATATAGACGGGTTATCTATACATAGAGCTGTGATCTGTAACAGAAGGGTATTCTATACAAAATAATAAACCGTTGTGCAGGGATTTGCAGCTTTTTTCAAAATGGGTGAGATGGCAAAAACAAAGATGCAGTCAAAGGTGAAGGAGGTAAATAAGTCTGGCGGAAAGCAGAAGCTATTCTGCACTGGATGGTGCTGAAAAGGAAGGGGAAAAGAACAAGTGAAAGAGTTCTATATGTCATATCTGGCAAACAATGGAAAAACATTATTTGAGGCAAAGGATGAGAAGAAGAAAATCGAAGAGGCTGCGAAAGAAGAGAGAAAAAAACTCGAGACTAAAATATAACAACAAAAGAAAATAATTTTAAAAAACTAACAAGCAATGCAAAATTTCGAAGTATCAAAATTGTTCCAACAAACTCCGTGAGTGTTCATATTATCCCAGGAACATCTGGCGTTGAAATGAGAACGAATGAAGCTTCTCTTGCCCAAGAAATCGTTGACGATTTTGGCAGTTCAACAGATAATAGAACCTCTACAATTTCCAACTCAAAACGGAGTCTTTGTTTTAAATGCGGTGGAAACGCGAACGAGACAGATAAGAGCCATTGTGAACTGCGTAAGAAAAACTTCCACAAGAAGTGCACTCGCCCTAAGGATGAAAATAAATTGAAACGGAAGACTTTTTTGTTTGTTCACCGTGCCTGGACCATTACATGGGCGTGTAGGCCACTGTGTATAGAACAAAATAATTATTCTATACACGTATTCCAACATTTTTAAACTCATTTCCTAATTTTTCGTGCCGTGTTAAAGTGTTTAGAGTTTTTAAGTTCCGTGGGTTCCAGTGGGGTGCTGACTATTGGCACTTTTTGGTGCCAACTAATGGCGAAAAGTATGCCGACTATCGGGGCCAACAGCTTTTTCAAGCATTTGCATTTTTCATAAAAATACTAATATACCTACGTAAATTCCGGTTTCAGATAACGAAAACAGAGACATTGATTGTCATAACCTCCAAATTTGGTTTAAAATAACCCAAAACTGGTATTCTTATGGGACTTTTAACGTCAAAAAGTTCCTTAAGAGTGCCGACTATTGGGGGTTTTACCCTACGAAGTTTATTTTGACCAAACAGTGAAGAATTGAGATTGTAACGAAGGTTCAGCTCCGAAAATTCATTTTTACCTGAAATTGTCTGAAATCACAACCAAAAAAAAATTATAATACCACTAGAGGGTAGTATCAACAGGTGAATCAAGACAATTTTGGGGGCCAAAATCTATTTCAAATACTGCAAAACATCAGAATTAGCTATTTCAATTATTTTACATGAAAGAAACAATAAATGAACATCTAACATTTCTGTAGGTATGTCCAATAGAAAAATACACTGCCAAGGTGATGGCACAGGAGCTTCCTCGTCACAATCAGAGTGACCCATTATAAAATAGAACAGACTCGGAAGCAAAATAACATTACATTACATTACATTACATTACATAACATTACATAACGTTAAATATACATATTACATAACATTACATTACATAACATAACATTACATGAAATATACATATTATACATAACATGACTTCCATAATACATTACGTCCATTATACATAACTAGCCTGACCGCTCGCTTCGCTCGCTATCCGAGATTCGCTGTACGCAGTATCGTGGAACCAACAAACGACGGAAAAATCCCATACCCTACCGGGTATTTTTGCCCAATTTTATCAAAATCCGTCAAGCCATTCAGGAGTTGACCATGGTCGACCATATTTCCGCTATGGTCAGGGAATTAAAAATGCGCCTACGTTCAACTTGGGAGGCTACCGGATATTGGTGCCAAATTTGGTCGATATCCGTTGAGCAATTCGGGATTCGACCATGGAGGGGCCCATGGATGCGCTAAGGTCGACCGCGGGGGTAGTCCGAAGGGTCGATCGTAGATAGAATTTCACGTAGATTACGAATACGCGATAAAAAATAGGGGTTACCATTTCAATTAACGAAGTTGACCATGGTCGACCTTAGTTCCGCTATGGTCAGGGAATTAAAAATGCGACGTTGCACAACTTGGGAGCCTACTGGATACTCGTGCCAAATTTGGTCGATATCCGTCAAGCCATTCAGGAGTTGACCATGGTCGACCATAGTTCCGCTATGGTCAGGGAATTAAAAATGCGACGTTGCACAACTTGGGAGCCTACTGGATATTCGTGCCAAATTTGGTCGATATCCGTTGAGCAATTCGGGATTCGACCATGGAGGGGCCCATGGATGCGCTATGGTCGACCGCGGGGGTAGTCCGAAGGGTCGATCGTAGATAGAATTTCACGTAGATTACGAATACGCGATAAAAAATAGGGGTTACCATTTCAATTAACGAAGTTGACCATGGTCGACCATAGTTCCGCTATGGTCAGGGAATTAAAAATGCGACGTTGCACAACTTGGGAGCCTACTGGATATTCGTGCCAAATTTGGTCGATATCCGTCAAGCCATTCAGGAGTTGACCATGGTCGACCATAGTTCCGCTATGGTCAGGGAATTGAAAATGCGACGTTGCACAACTTGGGAGCCTACTGGATATTCGTGCCAAATTTGGTCGATATCCGTCGAGCCGTTTGGCCGTGCATAGAAGGACAGACAGACAGACAGAGCGCATGCGCAGGGCGAACCGCTGGCTCTATCATGTTGAAATTTATATGGGACCTCAATGGGCCCTACCCGCTTAATCCCTGAGAATTACATTGAAATTGGGTGAAATCTTTGGTTACTACGGCTGTAACAAGGAAATTGAATCTATTTCACGCCAGCGCATGCGCAGAGCGCACCGAGGGTCCGATCATGCTGAAATTCATACTGGAACTCACTAGGCCTTGTCCAAACAACCCTTGAAAATTTGAGCGAAATTGAATCAAAATTGTGAAAGTTATGCGTGTTTGTTGAATTTAACGTTAGCGCATGCGCAGGGCGTACCGCTGGATCAATCATGTTGAAATTTGTATGGGACCTCAAGGGGCTTTATCCGCACCATCCCTCAAAATTTGAGCTGAATCAATTCAAAATCGTGGAAGTTATGGCTGTAACAAGGAAATGCGGACAGACTCACAGACTCACAGACTCACAGATTCACAGATTCACAGATTCACAGACTCACAGACTCACAGACCGACAGACACGGAACCAAATTTGTTCAGTAGGCTTTGAAACGCAAAATGCAAGTGGAAATTTTGATTTCTGAAGACAAAAATTTTTTGGCTCACGAAAGTGAACACAAGGCTTCCGCTGCTTCGCAGACTCGGAAGCAATAAACCCATGTGAGGAGGACTTTGTAGCGTTTTTCGACGCATTTGGATTCTGGATGGTTTGAAATGGATTTGAATTGGTTCTTTTCATTCTCTGGTGAGTGTTGTTCTCTTCTGACCAGATTTTAAAAAAATACATAAGGAAGTTTCTTATTACTGCGGGACGTCGTAAAAAAAACTCGAAGCGGGAAACGAAACGGTCTGGAACAACAATAACAAGACGCAGTAGTAGTCCACGGTGTTTCATCGACGCTATTCATGTTCCACCAGACCTCGCCTCGGGCCATCTTCGCTACCTACAAACCGGGGGCTTAGTTCTTATTCCCGTCCTCTTCCGGGAAGCCGCCTTCCAGTTTGTCGAGTTCTCTCTCCACCGACCGACCACCACCCGGACCAGAAATTACTGGTTCTGCCGTCCCGCTGTAGGTCTCCCGGGATGTTCGAAGCACAGTGGAATTTCTGACTCATAAGTCATAAAAAGCCGTGTGGTGAGCCGCTGTGGTGAGCCGGTGTGGTCGGCTTGGCTTACGACATGGCCGGTGAGCTGGATGAGGGTAGGTTATGGTGAGCTGGATGAGGGTAGGTTATGGTGAGCTGGATGAGGGTAGGTTATGGTGAGGTGAGTGGATGGATGAGACAGGATGTGCTCCGTAGCAGTCTGCTGCTAACACCCCGCGGTTTTCACCACAGCAGGCGCCTGCGATGTGGAGGTTAGTACCCAGGGGCTTTGCGTCCATAAGGCCACTGCCCCGGCACCCAAAAACACTATATAGGTATAGGTAAGCAAAAAAAAAACGCTGCGAAGTCCATGTCACATGGGTTCCTTATTCTATTGGACATACCTACAGAAAATGTTGGCTGTTCATTTATTGTTTCTTTCATGTAAAATAATTGAAATAGCTAATTCTGATGTTTTCCACCAATTTTGGCCCCTAAAACACGAATTAGGTACGCTCCTTTTTTTTCAAATCATCTTCGATCATTGATAGTGCCAATTAATCGTCTTGACCCATGTCGCTCATTTGCTGCAAGAGTGTCATAAGTAAAAATTCCATTTTTTTGGGTTCTATGCAAAAATAGACTCTTCTGGTGTGCCTGCACTTGCAGCATTAGAGTCATTTCTGTACTTTCAAAACTCGCGGCTTGAGGGTGCTGAGTCATTTGTCTTCCTCCCCCACTGCGTGGATAAGGTTAGGAACAACAGCGTCACAAGTCAGTTTAGGACCGAATGCTGCGCGAGGAAGGTGCCGCAAGTTTTCAGGAGAAACGGATTATCAGGAGATATGCCACTACACACGGAAAAGTAAGTTATTTTAGCTTGTATTATTTTGAGAAGTGCCATTATTGTTGAAATATTTTTCCATAAGACGAAAGGGCTAACTGCAAATATGTCTATATTGCAAGAAATGTTTCCGATTTTCGGCGTCGTTTTTCAAAATGTGCCATTATTACTGATATCCTTTTTGTATATTTTTCTTGTCATCTTTCAAGTTATGACACTACTGATGACTAATTGAGGTAAACAGGCTTGTCTTATCTTTAGTTGAGTCTGTATTGTTGGTGAATTTTTCACAGGCAACTGAAGTTGAGACAAAGAGAAAAAATTCTTTCAGGAAGAGGGCAGAAAATTCTTCAAATGGCGCTAGAGTCGAGTCAAATTCCCACAAGTAAATTTTTTTACTATACTTTTCAGAATTTAATTCCTATTTCATTTTGTTTAGAAAGATATCCGATTTTATTCTATTTGAACATCAATGTTTTATAGACGTACCTACTGTAGGAACGTACGTTTCGATGTTTCGTATGTGCTTACTTAGTAATTTTTTTCTGTAAGGCCACAATTCAAGTCTTCTGGCTCAGAAACCCCTCCCGGTCCACAATGAAGAGGAAACGTTGGCCTCCTATACAGAAAATGATGGTGAGTTTTCACCATTTTCACGAAATGTATATGTTGTAATAATTAGCTGGTCGGAGCTTGAAATAAAATGCATGTATGTGAGAAACTTGATTCAGAGAAAATACTATTGTACTGAAACTTTTACATGAAAAATGAAAGGATTGAATTGAATATTGAGTTGAGATTCTTGAGATGACGAAGGACTTGACTGTTGACGATGTAGTGAAGCAGGGAGGGGAGTCGGGGGGCCCACGGGATTTCTCGCGGGCATGGATTGGTGTCGCTATAGCAACCACGACTGGACAGCCGCGAGGCCTCAGCAGATGCAGGCCAATCAAAAACGTCCATTGTTTAGGCCTAAATGCGTCGCGGTATTTTCAAATCGAAATTCGCCACAACATACTTTTGTAAAACTCAACCTCTGTAATAAATGTGTCATTCTTCTTCATTGCGGTCATCCTTGAAATAATAGACCCAAATAACACCAATTTATTTGTTGTTGTCTTCTGTAAGGTGACGATCCAACTCCTGTGGGCCCCAAAACTCTACCAGCAGATCTAGATATCCACGAGACCAAACAAGATGAAACATTGGCTTCCTGTTCAAAAAATGATGGTGAGTTGTCCCTTTCAAAAATGTCAACCTCACTATTTGCCATAATAAACCAGTGTGTCATTCCTCTTCACTTTTCTGTAGATAGTAGAGTTAATAAAATTCCATTGTTATCCAGGTTCTCCAAATGAACCACTCGCGAGTACTTCGGCCAACCAAGCGTCATCAGTAGTAGGACAGCACAAAAGAGCCTCCTCTACAAGTTCCTCCTCTTCGAGTTCTTCTTCAAGTTCTTCTTCTTCCAGCAGTTCATCAAGCTCAAGCTCTCCTTCTCGCTCACACTCGGATGACGATCTAAAAGATCAATCGTACAATCCTGATGATGATATTCGCAGCCCTTCCAGCGAAGAATATGAAGACCCAGTCGAGAAGACAGCAGCTCCACACGATTCTCAAGGATTGAACATTGAGGTCCCGTCTAGCCCTTCCCCCGAACGTTCCTCGTCTGAACCCAACCACAATTTTCAGGTGACTCCTGTCAAAAGGGAGGGAAAACGTAAACGTAATGTTGATGAGTGGCAACGGTCTAAGAAGAAGAAAGCTCGAAACTCTGGACAATCTTATGTGACCAGTTCAAAGAAATGTAGTGGTAAAAAAAGAGCCCCAAGGCAAATGAAGCCTGCTTGTACCGATAAATGCAAATTAAAATGCTATTCCAAATTCAGCCAGGAAGAAAGAGAGAATTTGTTTTCTGAGTTCTGGAACATCGGGGACCTTGAAAAGCAAAGGCAATACATCGCTAATTGTATTGATGTTATTGCTACCAAAAGGCTGAACATTTTATTTTGTTTTGGACTTGGGATTTATTTTTTCACTATAATTCTAATAAAGTTTTTATTACAAAGTTTGTAAAAAAAAATTATTTTGAATCTTTTTGAACCATTGCCTTGTAAAACCGTCACATTTTCGCTTGATACTTTTATGTACTACCATCAATCATATTTTTTAACTAGCTATAACGTCACACTTCGGCATAGTACGCTGAAATTTCCAATTTTTTGCGAAAATACTGTCATTTGTTGGACTCCATTAATGTAAGCATTTTTGTAAGGGTCAAATTGAAATTCTAATTTGGATTTCATTTCACACAGTAAACAACCGGGTTTGAGAGAAGTTTTGATGGGAATTTCAACCACTTGAGAAACTTTGTAACAGAATAGTTCCAATTTGAAATAGTTTTTTCCAATTATCTCAAAACAGCAAATTTTGAGATATGACACTATTGTACCCAATGAGCGATGTGTTAACACTTTTTCTAGTATTATTATACAAATTGATGGTGATTTCAGACGATTTCCCAGGTTTTCGACTCATAAAAAATCAATTTTGGGAGCTGAACATCTGGTACAACCTCAATTTTCCACTCTTTGGTCAAAATCGACTTCATATTCGGTCTTCTCGTCCCGAAAAACATGAAAAACGATATCTTAAAAGCTCATTTTACTAACATAGCTTTACTAAAAAAGCTTTTACTAAAAAAGACTTTACTAAAAAACATTTTACTAAAAAAGCTTTTACTAACATAAAAACATGTTACTAAAACACAAAGAGTACCTATACCTATTTTTATACACATTTTCACTCATAACACCCCTGGGTATATTCCG
Source organism: Leptopterna dolabrata (assembly GCA_954871275.1). Classification (NCBI taxonomy): domain Eukaryota; kingdom Metazoa; phylum Arthropoda; class Insecta; order Hemiptera; family Miridae; genus Leptopterna; species Leptopterna dolabrata. The sequence goes on along the minus strand of OX940975.1, from coordinate 82,179,064 downwards.
ATCGGGCTGAAAAGTTTCGGGACACAACTAGGGCCCAAATGGAGCATGTGTGCCAAAGAACGAATTTTTTAGACCGAAAATGAAGCCAGTACACGTGATACGGCGGACGGGCATTGCATTTTTGGAATCTACGCACCTTGAAACGGAAAAGAAAAAAGGTTGAGGGGGTGTTATACAAATTTTTTGCTGAGCGAATACATAGGTGTATTATTCACAGAATAATAAACCAAAACTCCATTGTTCACTTGGCATTTGAATTTCCCTTCCTACACTGCACCTAGAATTTTTCACAAAGTCCAACAGCGACTCGCCAGATTTCTCTAGCTATGGAATGGAAATTCTATGGATATTCAATATTATAGTAGAGCATCCATGGTGTGCTCCATAAACCAAGCGTGCTATCGGAATAAAGCGACAGTAATCGATGTCCTGCAATCGAAATCGAAACCTAGGCTCTTGAAACTGGCAGGTCCTGGGACCTGGCGTCGCCATGGCAACTGAGAAAAGTGGCCCATCCGCGCATGCTCAGTAGAGTAAAAATGTTGTTTGCCACGCCCACATTGGGCCCAGTCCCCAAAATCTGATTTCTACTCCAAAATCGTTCGTTTTCACAATCGATTCGATCCCTTCGATTCAATTTGTTGTTGTTTTTCTTGAGGGAGCCACGAAGAAACACTCTTCATGCGGACAGTGGTGGTTAGATGCTGCGTTTTTTTCTTCTTATGCATTCGATTCGTCATATCCATACGAGATGCTTCTTCGCCTTCTGATTTGTTATTGTTGTGAATTATATTAGCTTTCTCTGTTGAGTCAGTTGTCAGTTTTTAATTTTTTGCGTCAAATTGAGGGCGTTTTGCGTTCGGTCCGGTTCTGATGACAGATCTGTATTCGTGCTACCTACGTGCATTTTGCTCTGTTGGCTGTTTGTGGTCTGGCGTCCTAACACACTGATAACTACCTAGCTTCAAGTCAACAGCTTCTCCATTCAAGTAGGTACCGGCCGACGGGTCATTGTTTTGTTATATTTTAGTTTACTATATTTTTATAACACATGAATTCGGTGGTTAATTTGCAGTAGAAATTGTGGACGTTTTCGTACGACAATAGATCTGCTGAGATTTGCTGAATATCAATCAGTAAATAAGGGAAGGGTGTTTATTGTTGCCTTTAGGTATTTTATAGACAGATCTCGTGGTTTTGTGTTCCGGTTTGGTGCCCCACCGACTTCAGAGCCCACACACCGCTACTGCTAGTACACCACGGTTTCCACCATAGCACGTACTAGAGAAGAAGGAGGTGCCCCGCCGTTTTCACCACTGCAGACACCGGGAAGATGGAGGCTAACACCCCGCGGTTTTCACCACAGCAGGTGTTGGAGAAGGAGGCGTCCCGCGGTTTTCACCACAGCAGACGCCTGGAAGGTGGAGGCTAGCACCCCGCTGTTTTCACCACAGCAGGTGTTGGAGAAGGAGGCGTCCCGCGGTTTTCACCACAGCAGACGCCTGGAAGATGGAGGCTAACACCCCGCGGTTTTCACCACAGCAGGTGTTGGAGAAGGAGGCGTCCCGCGGTTTTCACCACAGCAGACGCCTGGAAGGTGGAGGCTAGCACCCCGCGGTTTTCACCACAGCAGATACTAGAAAGGAGGAGAGGACCCCATGGTTTTCACCACAGCGAGTGCAAGTAAAGGTAGAAGAGAGAGGGCGAGAGATATAGGGCCGAGAGAGAAGTCGCAAATCGAGGGACGATAGGTCAAATGAAGAGCTGGGCCAAAAGGTCTGCTTTTATAGGCCTGTTCCCACCCGTCCCCCGTCCACAATCAGCTGAACGGTTGATGGAAGGAACCCTTCCGCTACCGGGCTCGCCGTTCCCTTCGTTTATTTGGTAAAATCTTTCTATATTACATAGGAGTGGTCAGTGTAGAGATCTCAGGGGAACCACGACAGGACACATCCTCCACCTTGACGTCAACTCCGAAGATTCTATTGTGTACTGATGATGGTTTAACAACCGAAACCGGTCTACAATTTGCTAGTTTACGTGCTAGGTTTCGCGCACAATGCATAGTGGAGAGTCGCGTGGAAACGAGCCCTGGGATACTAGCATTTTTTGCGCGTCGATTTTGCGCGTCAATTTCGAGCGTCAACTTTTTTCGCGCACAATGCATAGTGGAGAGTCGCGTGGAAACGAGCCCTGGGATACTAGCATTGTTTGCGGGTCGATTTTGCGAGTCAATTTTGAGCGTCAATTTTTTCTTTTTTTTTCTTTCTGCTATTCTTTCCAAGTTGCTATTTAAATAAGATTAAAATAACAGCTAAGTACTTTTTTAACGAACGAAATGTAACGTTACATGGAAGTAACGTTACATCCCTAATAACCATATTGGGATCCGTTTCAGCATAATTTGATTGTTTATTTGTTGCTACTGGAGTGCTGGCGTTCTGGAGTCTTTAGTCACTTCGTTTTCTGGATTCTGGAGCCCTCATTTAACTAACATCACTCTCTTACATTATAAAACAGAATACATTGAAACGTTTAAACTGGAAAAGAAAAAAACAACAGGAAAACACGTTGAATCCACTCAGCCGCTTCTGGCCACAAAGAAAACATACGAATAACAGACTGTGATTCACATCTTCAATGCAAGAATCTAATCCTGTGATTCACAATTCAACACAACGCTCCACACCAAAAACGCTGCAAAGTCCTTGTCACATGGGTTTATTATTCGACTGGACATACCTACAGAAATGTTGGAAATACATTTTATTGTTTCTTTCATGAGAAATTATTGAAATAGCTATTGTTGATAGGTGGCCACCAATTCTGGCCTCCAAAAACACGAAATAAGCTACTATTTTTGACAAATTATCTTTGATCATTGATAGTGTCATTTAACTGTCTTGATTCACTGTTGAAACTACTTCTAGTGTTATTGTACAAGTTTGTGGTAATGTCCCAGGTTTCTGACTGATAAAAAACGAATGTTGGAGGCTGAACCATCGTTACAACCTCAATCCTCACTCTTTGGTCAAAATAAACTTCATATTCGGTCTTCTCGCCCTAAAAAACATGGAAAACGATACCTCACAACCTAATGTTCACTAAAACCGCGAAAAAACGTCGAAAATGTTTCACCCGTAACACCCCTCGTGTATTATGATCAGGCTGCCGTACTTCGGAGCACAACAAGCCAAATGGGGACCCAAACTGAGTACGGAAGAACGACGATTTTAGACCAAATTTTAACGTAAATTTAAGGCTGAAACTTCGTTAAACTTCGATTTTCCAATCTTCGGTCAAAATTGACTTCATATTCGGTCATCTCGTCTTAAAAACATGGAAATAGGTACCTCACAAGCTCATGTTACTAAAACACCATAAAAACCCAATTTTTCCCCCATTTGTCACTCATAACACCCTTGGGTATATTCCGATCGGGCTGAAAAGTTCCGGGACACAACTAGGGCCCAAATGGAGCATGTGTGCGAAATGACGAATGTTTTAGCCCGAAATTGAAGGAGATATGCATGATACGGCGGACGGACATTTTGAGGGGATGTTATAAAAATTTTTTGCTGAGCGAATACACAGGTGTATATTTTGGTTTATTATTCACAGAATAATAAACCAAAAGCTGTTAGTCACACTTTGAGAACCTCACATTCCTAGGCTTCCCATAACAGAACGCGACGCCGCAGACCCGAACCCATGACATCTACTGGGAGGGACAAGGACTAGCTTTACAGAGGTAAATGAATTGTGGCGCTACCTGCTGATTTTTTAACGAATAAACATGGAAAAATAAGGGTACTACGACGCCGGTTTTGGACAAGTGACCTTTTGGTACATAAACGTGATCGTCACATACTCGCGAAGGGAGGACATGTTCCTCTTTGACAACATCACTCACACATTTCACATAGGCGTGGAAATGTGACGATTTGATGAAAAATGCTGTTTTTTGATTGCAATATGAATGGGAAATAAGACGTTTTGGTAACAAAGGGTGATGTGGACATGTGCCTTTCAGTTAAAAGAACAGAAATCGCGAGAGAAAAAACGTGTTTGGAAAAAAATGGACATGCTACCTTCTGCTACTCACCTCAAGGTTGGATATAGGAACACACTTTTTCCTCTCTTTAAAAAACTGCGAGTACTGCGTTTTGCGGTTGTTATGGAAATTAGTCGAATTAAAAAACCGGCGAAGGAAAAATAATTTTCCTATGCTCAACATTTATTCGAAACCAGGAGTGAACAAGGTTATCTGATAGCTTTACCACAAGTAAAAACGCTGCAAAGTCCTTGTCACATGGGTTTATTATTCCATTGGACATACCTACCTACAGAGATGTTGGCTGTTTATTTATTGTTTCTCTCATATAAAATAATTGAAATAGCTATCTCTGGTGGTTTCCACCAATTTTGGCCCCCAAAACTCGAATAAACTACGCTCCTTTTTTTTTTTTTTTTTAATAAATTATCTCTGATCATTGATAGTACCATTTAATCGTCTTGATCCACCTGTTGACACTTTTTCCAGTGTTATTATACAAATTGATGGTGATTTCAAACGATTTCCCAGGTTTTTGACTCATAAAAAATCAATTTCGGGAGCTGAACATCTGGCAGAACCTCAATTTTCTATTCTTTGGTCAAAATCGACTTCATATTCGGTCTTCTCGTCCCCCAAAACATGAAAAACGATACCTTAAAAGCTCATGTTACCAACATGTTGCTAAAACGCAAAAAGTACCTATTTTTATACACATTTTCGCTCATAACACCCCTGGGTATATTCCGATCGGGCTGAAAAGTTTCGGGACACAACTAGGGCCCAAATGGAGCATGTGTGCGAAAGAACGATTTTTTTAGACCGAAAATGAAGCCTGTACACGTGATACGGCGGACGGACATTGCATTTTTGGAATCTACGTACCTTGAAACGGAAAAGAAAAAATTTTGAGGGGGTGTTATAAAAATTTTTTGCTGAGCGATTACATAGGTGTATTATTCACAGAATAATAAACCAAAACTACCTTGGGGAAACAATCGTACATATACCGCGGTGCTGTCTCCATAAACGGGCTGCCGTTAGAGAATAGGGTTTCTTTGATTGAGGGAAACACGCGGAAAATTAAAAAAGAGTTAAATACCTCTGATCCTAGCTCAAAGTATGGTGTGTAATTTACAAGAAAATATACCTTAAATTTTTTTGTAAACAAAAATAATGTAATAGAACAACAATATAAATACCTATACCTACCTATATATTTTAGACTGTACATAAATATGAAAAAGAGGTATATTACCTTCATTTTTTTCCATGGGCTTATTTTAAAGGCAAAATACGTCCAGTGACGCTATTCTTCCCCCAACACGGGCAATTAGCCCATATTGGGGAATAATTTTTCTGTAAACATCTGACCCACTCATGTATTTTCCAATCTTGATGAAAATAAAAAATTATTTAACAAAAAAATTCAATTCCTTTTACTCCACGCATAGGGCCTCAGCATGTCATTAAGTAGCAAGTACAAGTGCACTTTAACTAATCTACATTTAGGTACAGGTACCAACTCAATCGCAGGAATTGATTCAGGCTTGAGTAAAATCCATTTTGCTTCCTCACTACCGGAAGGTAGGAAAGCTTAGGATTCGTGATTGAGCAAAAAAACTGTTTGTCCTCCAAAATGACAATTTCCACTATCATTTTGCGTTTCAGACATCGAGGAACATTTTTGGTTCCTTGTCTGTCTGTCTGTGGTAATTCCTTGTACGGCCCATAACTACCCGAAATAATGGTCGAAATGGGCTGAAATTTGGAGGGTAGGTGCGGGTTGGGGTCAAAGATGGTCTCATACTAATATCATTGAAAAGGTACACTTTCGTCTGCGCAAGTAGCTATAAAGGGGGGATTCTAGCACAGCCTTGAAAGCGGTAGGTTCAATGCACTCAGGCGTAGAAATAAGATGAGGAGAAAAAACTGGATCCCACCTGTACGGAACCAGAAGTATGGAGTCTGTGTGTACGAGCGCAGTTGACCTCGATTGACCCCTTGTGCTTGTTTGACAGAGTTGGTAGGTAAAGATAATATTATGCGTCTATCACGGACGGACAAATAAAAAAACCGTGGTGCCAAGGCTGGGATTCGAACCTGGGCCAGCCGTATGGGAAGCCGTTACACAAGTCATTGTGCCAATGATAGCTACTTAAGATAAACGGGTTAATAAATGATTATACGAGCCCACACGAATTATTGTGTGGCTACTACTTTATCTATTCAATACTGACATCCTCTAATGTAGGTAGTTAATTACCTATAACTAGTTACCTATTAATGCTAAGAAATGGAAAAGGGGAAATAAAAAGTTATAGGTAAGTTTAACACCATTTATTCATTTCTAATGCATTCTTAATGAATCTGGTTCCTTTGACATTTAGTACATGAGAACAATCTGGATAGAATCTCGCATGTTCTTGCCAGGGGTCGTCATTCAAATCCCATTCGGCAATTCGTCCGCAGCATTTGTAGCACTTTACTAGATCCCCAACTTGGTCATCGTAGTGAAAACCTGCGCTGCACAGTTCTTGAAGAAGGTGTTGTAAACATTTTGGCCATAGCTTAAACGTCTTTAATCTTCCATCAAATGTTTCAAGGTCTAGAGGTGTTGTAGCAGTATCAAAAGCTTCACGCGTTGATTGCGTTCCTTTATTCTCAGAAGAGGAATATGGTATATTACCACTTTGCGATTCGCAGATTTTGTAACCACACTCATCAAAAGTGTCATTTGATGTTGTAGAAGAATGGAGCATATTGCTAGTTTTTGATGAAGAGTTTTTAAAACCGCTCACATCCATGTTGTAGCGAGGGAGATGTTGACTGCTCAAGTACCTTGGATGGTGTGTATATCTAACTTGTAAGCTCATCCTTTATATGGCTATAAACTAGAACGTTTTGGTTAAATGGGGAATCAACAAACAAAACAGAATACTCAGTTGAATAAGTTTTTATTCAAACCTATAGAGTTCAATAAATTAATACATTGTTCAGTAGCATAATGAATACGTGAACACACACATGTGCCTACAACATCGATACCAGCCCCATTTAGTTCGCTCGATGCCCATGTACATGTGTTGAAGTGTAGTCCATTCGCAGTATCTTTGTAGTAAGCTCCCAAATTATCAATTTCCAGCCGATAGATGCTGTCGATGAGTGCATCCACTCGAACCATGGCTTTATAAAATCCCATTGCACTAACATATCGTAGATACTCGTGGTAAGCGGGTAATGTGGCTAACTTTAAAAGTCCAGTGGTATCATACGTTGCAGGAGTATGAGTTGAGGATGCAGTTTCCAGGCTCGTTACTTCTGTTTCTGTGAAAACCACCACAATGTACGATGAAAATTACAGTTTGTATGAAGTGCGTTATCAGCAGAAGTGAGAGAAATAAGATGAGTAGAGAACTGGATCCGGATGATTGGAGTGATATGAGAGTTGAATTAGTCGGTATACATCTGTTTAAATCTTCGTAGATACTAAAGTTTTTACCAGGCAAGTTGACATGTTGCAGGAGATCTGCTGGAACACCTGTTTTCAGATGGCTAAACCCTTCAATTAAAGCCTCAATAGGATGAGCACTGTCCTCCATGCTTGTGTGCACTGATATATTTCATTCGTTAACTTGATCATAAAAAGATATGTTGAACGAGTGAACCTCATCTTGTGGAGGGGGGCCCACAGGGTTGACAACCAAACCGTTACCACCACTCACAGCTGTAAAATCCCTCATTTTATTCAAAACAGAGTTTATCTTTGGAACTAAATTTATCAAATTCGACGTCGCCTTTGCACTTAATGTAATAGTAGGAGCCTCGCAATGTAATAGACGATCTACCCAACTTGGGTAATAACTCAAAATTACATGTTGCTGCGGTGTTGTAGTCGCACACATATAGGTTCCGTGAAAAAATGTAGCATCCATTTTTCGATCTATCTGCTGTAGCTTGCCACTAAACAGTTCCCAATCTTCAACACAGATGTAGAAAGGCGTACCGCGAGGTTTTCGTATCACAATCACTGTAGTAGTAAGGTCGGAAAGGCCAATTACCACCTGTAAATTTTTCACACTGTCAATCACAAATGAGCTGGTAAGCATTAACGATTCCATGATGGTACACTGAAAGTTCCTTCTAGCTGCCTCATCATATATAATAATCGACAGTGTTCCCCCTCCCACATACTTAAGGTCCTGACGTCATTTTCTTCTTAGGTTCAAAGTGTTTAGTTGCGTATGACAATGTAATTAAATCTTGAGGTGAACTAGGCTCCCCCGTGGTAATGAGGTGGTAAGATCCAAAATTTAGAGTTCGTGCTCGATCATTTCTTATGAATGGTAGGGAGCCCTGTGTTACAGCGTCTGAAGCGTTTACCCCTGGTTTTAGATTAATCAATCGTTTTTCGTTGAAATCAACTACATTCGGCTTTGCTGTGATTATGTTCTTTTTTATAATTAATTCTTCTAATGCAACATCCAATTCTTTTGCAATTAGCTCCCTCACTAAGTCGTGCAAGTTGTTTGGCTCTGTTGAGCGAGGGGAAGATATGTTAGGTTGAGATCCAAATCTACTGATAGCTGCCATGTTAATGATCATCAAGTGATTATGTTCAACTCTTTTAATTCCTCAATTATGGAGAATATTTCAGGGTTATGGGATGTATTTCCAGCCTGTTTTGACGCAAACAACAGCCTTAAACGATCGACTAATTCATTTGGGTCATCAAAGTAGACGTAACGTGGTCGTGCATTTACTGCCCGAATAAATCCCTTACCACCAATCTTTTTAGTTGTAAGTAAGTCCTTCAGTAGATACTTATACTTGCGACCACTCACGTTGTATGGTCTCAATCTTGAATAACCCTGTCGAGCTACATCACTGTGTATAACCAAATCTCTGTAGTTTGCGCGATCAATGGCGGTGTATGTAGCAGGATCCGGTTCCTTTAGGAAAAGTAAATTGAGTAATCCTTCAGTTATTGGTTGTTTCACTTTGTCATCCAAGTAGATATAGTTGCGATCAAGATGTAGCTCTCGGTTCCCTAAACTGAGAGTACCATTTGCATTTACTTTGGGCCCATATGTAGTATCCAAATTCAAGTCCTTCTTATCACCCGTTATTAGAGCGAGCAGGAAAGGTCTGGCAAATGAGTGAAATTGACGAAATTGCGTCTCAATTTCTCTTTCCCCCTCGGGGGTTTTACTAGCTTCCTTCAAAGCATTTTTAATTAGTGTATCCCTTCTTGGTGTACTTGTAACTGGTGGCGTTGATGGCATGTTTTGTTGAATGGAGGGATTAGAAAAGATAATTTGTGAACCATCCTCTTCCGTTTTAATATAATCACCCTCCGTTTGTGGTAAACTATCTTCGTCCATTTCTTTATTATTTGCTTCATTATCCACAATCGGTGGTTGAGGAGATATCTTCTGACGTTTAGTACGCTTACGCTTTATCAATAAGCGAGGGCGGGTGGTAGTGGTTGGTGCAGGTGGATGGTTCGTGGGAGGAAGAGGGGGCGGGGGAGGGGGTGGAGGAGCAGCAACCTGTTTAAACAAGTCTTTCAATGGGTTCATTGACATATCCGTTTCAATTTTCCCCTGTTTTAAAAGTTTATATTTTTTCCTTACCGCCTGTTGCGCTTTTACAAGGCGGCTTGTGACATGCTTCGCTTCTTGCAATTTCATTTCAACTATCAGGTCAACCACTTTCAGGTAATATATATACATCGAATCCCATTCTGTAACGACCATCATTTATTCCTTTATCCATATCTACTAATAAAAAGTTATTTTCTAACCAACATTTTGAGCACATAGTTTTGAATTTTTCAAAATCCATATCCCCTTGTATATGATCGTCATATACATGACGTACATTTAATATATCCATTTTGAAAAGTACAATCATAGTGAGATTGATTCTAATCAAATTTTTAGGTACTAAAACATAACTATGTGTACAAAAAAATATGTCAAGTGCAAAATGCCGTGACATTGCAAAATATTCCCTCAAAATTTTGTAATCTGCCGTTATAATATCATCAAATATTACGATAGAATGCGGTTTTACGGCGTCAGGTCTCAAAAGTTCCACTTGACCATCGACCATCGATGCACCATACGTGTAAAAGCCGATTTCGGGTGATAAAGGTTCTAAAACTCTTCTCAAAAATTGATATTTCTCTTGGTTCAGCGTTCTTGAAAACAAATAAACGTTTTCAAATCTCAATCCGTTTGGATGTAATAACAAAGAAAGGATAGTGCATGACTTTCCAGAGCCTGACGGACCACAAATAAGTGCTCTTATAGGATTTTTCCCAAACAGTAGTCCGTGAGGTGAATGTGATTGATCATCAATACCTGCATCAATTTTTTCCCTCTCAGCCTCGTCACTAACCTCGAGCTTTACACCCTGTTTTAGAAAGCGCATTATGCCAACTAACTTCATTACCTTTCTACATCTGCTTAAAATAGGGATTATGAAAAAAAAAAAATTGTTTATTCATTTAGATATATTTGCGCTATAAGTATGTTACATTCCACGATGAACAATGCCTGCCAGAGGTGAGTACGTGACAATTGAATCCTGCAAAAGGAGACAGTATGCACTAGTGTTGGCTGGTATTTCTTCCTGAGTCTCAAAGTCGATGCGAATGTCCACTACATTGTTCCCAGTGCTTGATTCTATCTGATGGCTGCAATCAATCACAACAATTGGGGCGAGGTTTATGAATTCATCATACGTTAACATGGGTTCTGACCAATCCTTGGAGTAGTACGACCGTTGAAAATCAGCATACATTTGGTACAGAATGGGTACCCGTTTACAAGCGAAATCAAGGTTCATTCTGCTGTAGGGGAATACCTGGGAGCCAATATGAAGTCGAAAGTTTGTCACTTTACAATGATTGAAGAGTGTTAAATTTTTATCAACATTCTTCTGCGCATCAGTTTTTAAACCAAAAATCACGTATCGGGGTTTCTCCAAATCAGTACTAGTTTTCAAAGCCCACGAAAACTCCTTGTTCATAGGTAGGGTTGGATAGATAGCCAAGTTCCAACTTCGAAATCCTATAGTTATAGGTTCATCTTTTTCAAGTATTGAGAGTAACTGCAGTTTTTCACTATCAGAAGGTGTCACGTATGGGATATACCATACCATTTTTTTAATAGAAATGTCTGGTGGGCCAGTCGAGGGGGTACCAGCTGCCACTGGCAGGCGTGGTATAATCATGTTAGCATCTGATGCTGATCTGTTGAGTATCAGCTCCATCCGAACATTTACCAAAACTTGGTGATAATCTTCAGCAAACCCCATCAGGGTGCTTAACGGTACACATGCCGAAAACGCCCCACTGCCCAAATCTACACATGGGTTTACCGCAGTAGCAGTAGATGGCATCATCCAACCGGCTTGATGAAGTCCACTGACAGTCGATTTGCTGAAACTTGCGTATGCCTTCATAGTAGACGTTATTCCTGGATAATTTGTCTTATCCATCAGTTCACCATTTACAATTAGTTTGATTTCATCAAAAGCGTGAGCGATCGCATTTGGAGTGAGGGTGTACCGGTCATATTTTGACAGTGAACCTTCTACGTATAAGTAGCTTTTAGATGGTAGTACATATTCACCTGGTTGGGAAAATGGAATTATGATTTCATCTGATGCGTTGTATCTAGCTGATGCAAATGGCTCGTGAGGTCTATACTCCAGCTTGGTCAATCGTTCATCAAATTCTAGTTTCCTGTCTACATCCAACATCGTGGTGTTAAGAGTTATTGACGTTATATCCTAAAGCTTTCAGAAAGTAATAGTTGATCGGTGTCAGTCGCTTTACACTTCGTTTGAAGGTATTGATAGGACTGGTGCTACTACGAGTGGACAACCTCTTTATATTGCGGAGCTGCTGATGATGGTTGAAGATCAACATGTTGACGGGTAATAGTTTATATCGAATTATTACCTTCCTTTTATGGTGAGCGTCTTCTAAAGTGGAGTCGTATCGATATTAGCTCATCGCCGAAGTTGATTAGTTTGCCATCTTGATCAACAATTTTTACCGTGATTTCTTCAAGCTTATCACCAATTACTGAATGGTAGGTTATTGACTGTGGATTTTCTATCATTCTGTAACCGGGTGCTACATTTGGAGTGAACTGATAGATGACATGTGTTGGTGTTCCATTACGGATGTCACCTTGACAACAAGACACAGATACACCAATGTTTAGCACGTTGAACACATGTACAATACCCTCTGACCAATTCCATTTGTCGCTTGGTAAGTCATCTTCTGAGTTGAATCCCAATAGTTTGGAAAATGAATCTTCGTGATTAAAATCTATGCGTTTGCTACATTTTATACCACAGCGTTGCGTATTCAAGTTAACTTGCATCCCAAAATCTATATCCAGTTTTTTCAGTTCCATTTTCAAAAGCTGCCGTAGGTCTGCCAACTCATATGTACCTGTAGGAACTTTGAATATAACACCAGAATATAGTGCATGCTGCTTCCCTGATGGTAGTTCCATTCCATCAACATGTTTCTTTAACGTTGCAGACCACGTCCTTTTTAGTGATCTATCTGCTGTATAAGAGGTGGTGGATGAAGCGTGTAAAACTCTACCCTTATCGAACCCCAAAGGTATCAATACAGAGTCATCACTAGTGTTGAAGAGTGTTCGGTCTGTTTTAATTGTTGCATGGTGCTTCGTTATCGTAACTTGAATACCTGGGTGTGCTTTTTGAAATAGTATAGGAATTTCGACGGCATCGAAAAACTTCCCACTGCCGTCATGTACTGGTACACCATTATCATCGATCAGATATAAAGTGGAATTCACACCCTCAATTAAATTTGGTATGGAGAAATAGGAGTCAAATGATATCAATCCAGCCTCCCAGTCGCTTGATTCGAGTTGGATGGGAGGAAAAAAATCAGCACGCAACTCACTTTTTCCGCGTTCAGTGAGTGTTATTGTAAAGGATGCCATTGATAAAGTGGTACTAACTTCAATAAGACCACATCTTTTTATAATATTCAGAGATCACCCAAAGGTATAGGAAACATAAATGACCACAAATGACGCTTTCCTCCACATCATCTAGCATCTGGAATCTATTAGTGTTGTACAGAACAGTTCTATGTGAACCAAAATACACTTTCCACTCGGTTGGTGGTTCTAAATTGCCGTAGCTATCAAAATAGTGGACCTTATTTCCGTCTAACCAATATGCTGTCCAATGAGTTCCATTCGAACTGTCATTAGTTGAAGCCATATTTATTATAGAACACTCAATTTGCTTAGGCTTAGTCCGTGGAACTTCGTTTCGCATACGTACTCCTATAAACCCTATAATGCTGGCACTTTTACACATGCGCTCCAAATCGATGTTAGTAAGGGGACGATTTGGGAGCGCAATGGCTAGTTTTTTGATCCAATCTTCATCCGTAATCCCTTCCCCGTTTGTTTGTAGGGTCTGATATACAGCCCTCGACCTTTTCCAATGACATTGTCTCTTCTATACGGTCTGATGTAAAGTCCTTGCCCATTTTTTTTCTTGGCCTCATCTTCCATTCTCTTGTTATGCCTTATCGTCTCATTCAAATCCTCCTGAGATCGTTTAGCGTCAATCACAGTTTTGGCCACGGCTGCTCCTCCCCCGACAAGACTCCCCACTGCAGAGAGAAATGGAAGGGCAGCCAATAATGCTGGTAGGAAACCACCATGAACACGTTGTGAACGTCTATTTTTTGCTAACTTCTTCGTCTTCTTTACATTTTTCTCTTTGCGATGGAATTTGAGGGCCGATCCCTTTGATGGTTTTCTGTGGGTTTTCAATTTCATTGCATTCATTACCAACCAAGAAGCGGTACGTTCAGAAAGAGGTAGTTGTTTATTTCGAGCCAAATTCCAAGCTCCCCACTCGAGTTTCTTGTCAGCGTCGTACCGTAGTTTATCGTCCTTTGTATTGTGATATGTACGATCGTGGTGATAGCAAAGGTTGTCTAAAGAAGAAACTCCTCGTTGTCCTAGATTGTGTCTCTCCTCAAAGCGTGTTCCAGGTCCGCAAAATTGATACCCTCCAGGAAGATGTATTTCTATTGGGAGCGAGTCTATTAAGCGATTTATTATACCACGTCCTCCTTGTTTCACCTTCACCCTCATAATGCATGCTAAAATGGTAAACATGTGTATTAAATAAGCGGTGTTTCAAACTAGTTCACTTTTATCAATCCACGAATTGTGTGAGCCATCGAAGCCCAACCATTTTACATAAACTTTGTTCCCCCTCGTCTTTAATATTTTTTCCACTAGGTATACATCTCCGACTGTGGTTTTCTTAATTTCTTTGTCATAGAATTTCCCATTTAACAACTTATTACGATAATCTTTCAACGTGTAGGTAACTGGAAGAGTTGGTTCAACAGAATGGACAGTGAAGATCTCATTGGTCCAATTTGGTAAATATCCTTTATCAAAAACTTGTTTATATTTGCTTATTCTGACTTTATCCCCCACTTTGAATCGCTGAGTTTGGTCCCTTAAATTGTAGTTCTGACGATTTTTATTGATATTTTTCATCACCAATTGCTCGTTTGTTGAGTTTACCTCACTAGGTTTCATGTTGATGATTCTATGTTTTCTATTATTATACTTTTGTAGCAGTTTTGATAATAAATTTACCCACTTGTAATTCCCAATTTCAGTAAATTTTTGATACATTAGAGATTTGAGTGAGCGATTGAAGCGTTCAATTATACTAGCTTTTTTCTCGCTATAGGATGAATAATGTTTAATGTTATATTGCTCCATACATTTTTTAAATTCTTTGTTATGAAACTCAGTCCCCTGATCAGTTTGTAAGTAGCGCATAGCATTTGTATTAAGAATAGGCTTAATTGCGTTAACAATAGTTTTTGCTTGTTTGTTTTTCAATGGAATTGCGTAGGCAAACTTGCTAAAACAATTAATCACCGTAAGAATGTACTTATAATTATTGTTGATGTGAGCGTATGGAATCATTTCTACAAGGTCAGCTTGATAAAGGTCAAAAATCCCTTTTAGTTCTACGGTCCTTGTTGGGAAATTTTTCCTGGCTGGGGCATGCAGTTCCTGTGCAATCGTTTCTCTAATGTTCATGATGCTGAACTATTTCCTTGATACCCTTCCACCTTGCTTATATATTTAGCTGGTATGTACCTGAGGAGAGGGCTAAAGGTATGTAATGAAGGTACAAAAGAAAAAAAATGCTTTATGTGTGATATTATATTTTGTTATACAGCAAAAGTACAAGAAAACAATAAAAACTTAAGGAGTGATTCTACTCCACTACAAAACCATAGTCACGTTATAATACACAGCAGTATAACAGATAACTTCAAAAGAGTGTATGTGGGCCCAAAATATACTCTTTATCAATTATTGTGTTATATTTTTGAAAAAATATGGTTTTGTGTTAATCCCATCATCCAAAATTTCTCTTTTATCATCATTAAAACTTAAAGATTTTTTACAAACATCCATGGTAAAAACATCATGTAATTTAGAATCTATTTTCCTAAAATTTGTATATATATCCTTTTTTGTTTTTAGACAGTGTAAATAGTCTTCAAGTTTGAGATCTTTAACAGCTGTTTTGTTTACTCCTTTAGCTTTCTTAATCACATTATCACCAAACTGAAAAGCGTACAATTTTGGTCTTAAACCCACAAATTCTTTTATTGGAATAGAGTGGGTTTCATCTTTGAGTTTCCCTATTACTTTTTTGTTTTTGGTGGAATAGAGAGGGTGTGATGGTGGATATTCACTAAAATCAAACATATGAGCTATAGTTTTCAAATCATTATACAAATTATTTGATCTTATCTCCCAGATGAAACTGTCAGTATCCTGATAACATATCGAGATGGAGTGTCCTCCAAAGTGTTTTAACATGTGGTTATAATGTAAATCATACATGAGAGTTTTGGATAATTCCAAGATGGCAAATCCAACATAAATTGGTTTATTGAATGTAATTTTTTCATGACTTAATCGAACAGCTATAAGTTTTTCATCATAAATTGTTCGATCGAGAAAATTTGGCTTTCTAGCTAATTTGAGAAGTTTTTCTTCTGAAAATACCAATTTCAAATTTATTCTATTTCGCACTGATTCCATCGTTTTTCCAAACACGGCATTGTTCATTAATTTGAAGAAATCCTTCTCAAAATCAGTTGTAGCTTTTTTTCGCAGCTCAGTGTTCATATTTATGTAAGTGGACAACCACTTACTCTGTTGAAATTGTAAAACTCTATTAATTTTTGTTAAAATAAGTCCTGCCTTAATAGCTTGCTGCAACACTGCAATATGCACAACATAATTTTTCTTATCCTCAAAATCCAGCAAAAGTTTTTCAACTTTCGAACCAGGAGGTTTTTTTCGCTCTGGTAAAAATGGAAAATCTGAATGTTTAACATATAAGTTTGAAGGATAATGAATATTACAATCAAATATATAACCAAAATTACCATCTGGGTCAATCCTCATTACATCAAAGTTCTCACAGTTGTTAATCCATACAAAATTGCCATATGGTAAGCTCTGACTCATTGCCCATCCATAAAGATTACAAACATCACCATAAAAAATATATGAGCTATCGTTATGGGGGTTATATGTTTCAGGTAGGTACATATTGTTAGCTATTGCATGGCGTTTAACACATTGCGTTATCCCACCACGAATGCCTGATTCAACAAACTGCAACATTTCAACATCAGTGAGAATTTGAAGACGAATTTTGGAAACTTTTAATGCTGCTTTAAAGCTTAAACCTGGTAAAGTAAAAAACCAAGCACTGTCTAATTGAAAACGGTCATAACATAGTTTTCTAAAAAGTTCATAAATTTCTGCAAGTAAAATTATATCTGATTTCAAGTACAAAATCGTATATTCTTTGAGATTTTTGATGTTGAATGCTTTCCACACTTTCAGAGCATGCTCATAGTCATCATTGTTTATCGGAGTATTAGTTAACTTATTATAGAATTTATCCTGAGATGGTAATTGTGTTTCCTCCAAGACCGAAAAGTTTGTCACATACTGATAGCAGTATACACCTTTTCTTAATAATAGCTTCCTCAAATTTGGATCAGGGAAATTCTTTTCCATTTCGGGAAACTCTTTACAGATTCCAACTAGCTTTTCTAAAGAAGCAGGCAAAAATCTGAATGAATCTAAAAATCTACACCATAGTTTACATCCAGCAAAACGAATGGAAAAGCTAATATATTTTTCCTCTGTCTGAGGGATAACTTCAACTTGTAAATTAAATGAATTAATTTTTTTAATGATAAAATGAGCATCGTACCCTGACAAATTATGGAAAAAAATAGGTACAAAATTAGGTTTTTGCAACTTTTTTAAATTACAATAACTACAACAACTGAAGCGATATTCACCATTTCCATGGTCATGGTCTGCACATTTTACATTTTTATCATCAAACTCTTTACCACACAACTCACAATGTGTTGCTTCTTCATGCTTTTGTTTTTGTGCATTAGTCATAAAACGGGGGACATTAATGTTATAGCATTTTTCGATCTCGAAAACTAATTCTTTAATTTTAGCTAAAAATTCGTAAATGCAATTTTCCATGGAAAATATTGCTGTTTGATCCTCCATTAATTCAGGATAATATGATTTTAAATGCAAACCTACACACATTGGTTCATGCCGTTCTTTAGGTATAGTACTGGAGACGTTTTTTGTAGAAGTTCCTTCATTATTGTCCACCTCATCTGTTTTGTTTAATTCGGAAAAGTGTGGCTTTAACAAGCACTCCAAGTCCCCATACATAACAAACCCCACTTTAGTCATGAATTGGTAGTCGTCAAATTCAACAACAGACTTTTGTGGAAATTCGTATCTGCATGGTTTAAATTTATTACAAAATATTTCGTGATCTTTAAGTCGTTCTTCAGCTGTTTGTTCTGTTACATAAACTCTGGATTTGCGGTACGCTTTAAAACATCTTCTACACATAATGATGGAGTTGTGTGGTGTTTTGAACATTTGAGGATTAACAAGGGATGGAAGATTCGATATATAACAATAATGAGAGTTTGAAGTATTTTCCAAATAGAGTAAATCTATAGTTGGAAAACCAAAATTTACTCTACTAGAAATTTTAAGAGGATAGACTTTATCGTCGTTATCTATCGCATAAATATTTATACATACAGAATTATGGTTTTCGAACCACACTACATCTTTGAAAGTTGCAGGAAAATGTACTCCTTTAAAATTAAATGGGTGAGCCAATGTAGTGTACTTAGACACACGTTGTAAATTTCTTTGAGGAGCATTATTATTTTGATTGGTTTTTAAGTACCAGCTCAAAATTGCATACTTAAAACAAAGATTATCTTGATTTTGCACATTGATTATTGATTTGGATTTTCTAAGATGATCATTTATTGGGTAAAAACAGTTTCCTGAGAGAGGAGTGTATTTTGTGATTCTAATTAAAATTCCATCAACAGATTTTAACATCCAACCAGATCCTTTGAGTTCAAAGTTGTCCATTTCCGTTATAATTTGGTGGAAACTGTTCAACAAATATTTCTCTAAGTCTGTTGTTAATGCTAATTCTTCATTTTTGGTTTTGAAATTTGCATCAGTTACTTCTTCAACAACTACTTGATTTCTCATAGCCCCATTATATATCCTATTTTTATAGAAAGTACACTCTAAAAGTAAATTCACCTTAATATTTCTCCATTCGTTCAAGTACTCATTTAAGACGGTCATTAGTTTATGCTGAGAGTTGAGTAAAAAACTTTCTGGAAGATTAAAGCCGTTTAAATTTTTGAAATATATATCAATTGCGGAGTTGGCTACTTTTCCTGTAACTTTTCCATCATGTAGGGGGACAGCGAATAATCTCATCAATTTTTGTGAACCATGAGCATGCTCTGTTTGTTCATTGACCCTTTTTCGTGAAGACATTGAGCTGGGAGTTGACAATGTACTACCTGAAGACATTGAACCACTTGAGCTGGGAGTTGACAATGTACTACCTGAAGACATTGAACCACTTGAGCTGGGAGTTGACAATGTACTAAACGTAGATCCTAAACAACTATGATTTAAATAACTAAGTTTTGTAGTAAATAATTTGTTGCACAAGGTGCAACTCAGTTTTTTTTACTTCTTTTATTCGAATGGTGTTTGTCTGAGTTTAACTTTATTTTCTGAACTTTGTTACCCGCAGCAGGAGTAGTGGCATCACCTTCATCCTCTTCATCATCATCACCATCATTATCACAATCCTGCGATCTCAAGTCAAATGATAACTCAAATGAGTTGTCACTCTTCTGTCCGAGGTATTTCATGCTGAGTGAATTGGCTGTTGGAACAAGAACAACAAAGAAATTATAAATATTGATTGATTGATTTTTTTAATGCATATTTTATTTATATGGATTTTATAGTAATGTGGTTGCAGAGCGGTTTTGATAAAGTCAAGTTGAGAACTAACCACATTTTATATTAACATAGTTGACCTGAGCCTCACTACATCAAACCCCTCATAACACACCACCGAGATATTTGCCCTATTCTCGATTTAACCATCAATTCATCAATTTTGTGACATTAAAAAAAAAATTCTATTTTGTTACACTTCACCTTTATATTCCTTCGTTGATTGAATAAATGGCTCTCCATAACGTCTTGGGAGCCACACGTTTTCCGTTCGGCCGGTCACTTCGCTCATTAATTGGGCGACCACCGCCTCCCCAAACCTGGTCCTAACTTTCCGAATTCTGTTGATCACAAACACTTCTTGTATGGGGAGCTCCCTCACGGAAATAGTTTTGTGATGGTGGTCCTCCCTGTCCACCACCGCTTTCAAGTTGTTTAGCAGCTGCTCCATTTTTCTCCTAAAACATAGCGAATGTTATTTCTCCTACATGAAGGAAAAGTGTGCATTTTTTCCCTTCAGAAGTGTATGAGTGAAACTCATTTGATACACATGTACTTCTATTTGAAAATCATCAACACTGTGTGAATAGCGAGGAAATTTGAATATTGAAGAAATGAAGTAAATCGTTCAAGGGTCATGTCAAAAACAGAAAATTCATAGGCTTGATGTACACCACCTGAAATAAAAATTACGATAATGTGAATAAATTTTATCTATGTTGGGTAGATATCAATTGTGCTTCAATATCTGTGAACATCAGAACTAGATATTTACCAGTATACTTGCATCAGAACCAAACGTTTTCAAATGAATTTAAACAAAATTTAATAAATGTTGGAAACGTGGTGACATCACGAAACGGAAAGATGTTAAAGATTTTGAATACGTTGAAGAAGAAGAGAAAAAGTATCTTAAAGCTAGGACCGAGAGTACCAGTACCTCGGTTCTAGTTATTCATACATTTCTTCATACATCTCTTGGTCGCTCTCATAATCTAAGGGATTATTACCTAATGGTAATTGTTCATATTCTATCAAATATGAGTTTCTTTCCGCTTCAGTACTTTCATACTTTAGTGAGTCGTTACACGCATCACAAGTTGAAACAAATTGGCATTTATAAAGGTTATCATCACATTCATAACATGTCTCTGTCAAAATAGAACCAAATTCCATTGAATTTCTGGGAAGTAACAAATGTTTAAAATGTGAGTTTCCCTTACGTTCTTCAAAGCTAAATCTGTCATTAGCACAAGAATGACAATATGAAAAGCCATCTAATTTTAAAAAGTTTGATTTGATGCAAATATAAAGTTTATCAAAATTCATGGAGTGGCTCATGACTAATTTTTGGTAGGTACTTACTGCGTGCTGAGTACGAAGGTAACAACGTTGAACGGAGTTCACGAGAAGTGATGCAGCTAAATTGTAGTCAACGGCTTTTATATGCATAGGGCTGGTACCTCTCCCACCAGACTCGAGAAAATTAAAAAGCACAAGAAGTAGGTGCATTTGAACCTGGGTACATTGAACCAAGTTACCTAGTTGTCTTTCGAACAGATGGCCAATCCTTTTTACGAGCTGCATCTGCGAGCTGTATCACCCCCCACGCATCTGGATCCAGTTTTTTCTACTCATCTCTTCTCTCGCTGAGCCTGAGTGCATCGGACCTATCGCTTTCAAGGCTGTGCTAGAATCCCCCCTTTATAGCTACTTGCGCATGCGAGAACATGAAATGTTGACTCTCGTAACGCTTCTAACTACGCGAAAATTAGACGTAGATAGCTGAAATTTTGAGTAGGCACACGCGGGCTGGATCGCAGACGGTCCATTATCACTGAAATCGTACTCAATTTCGATCAAGAGTTATTGTTTGTTACTGACGATGGTTTGATTACCGAAACCGGTATAACAGGGTTTTTCGCGTTTTTCTCGTGTACTAGTGGAAACAGACTATTTCTTCAATAACTCCGTTTTTCTTTGAACGAGGAATACTTGAAACGCCCATAACTGCCTTAAATATCGTCAAAATCAGTTCAAACCCGGAGGATCGACCAGGAATAGTACTTCGATAGTTCCACATGAATTCCATTGGAATCGTACTGTAACTTTCGTCTGCGCATGCGCGAACATGAACTGATGAAAACATGTTGAACTTTTCAGTCCTGTTAAGCATATTTAGGTAATTTATTACTAATCTTTTTATTGCTATTCAATCATTTTGGCTCATAATTTTTTACCAACTGATTCTATACATCCAAGATATAATAAGTGAGGAAGCTAAACTGCCCACCCAACTTGGCAGACTTTTTTATTTACTCGGGAGGGACAGATTAACCGAATGACTGTGTAGCGGATGCTACCAGGACTTTTGAGTTCTAAGTTCCTGATGTTGTTTTCCAAATTATCAAAAGCGTGTGTTTGGAAAGCGACAGTCCAAGTTTCCGTTTCCTACGAGTCAGTTCAGTTTTACAAGACTCCTTTCAACTTCTATTGCGTTTTTCGTCACGTTACAAATTATAGAAATATAATTATATTTTCTATTTGCCATCAGAGCTTTTGGATCAGATTATTATTTGCAGTATACTGTTGAAGGTTAACTTTCGCCTTCATTAACAAACAATAGGGAGCCTTTTAATAACTTGCTTCGTGGATCAAGAAGAACAAAGAAAGGTAATATAGGTGGTATTAGTTACATTATACAATACCCCCCCTCGACATACATACACGCACACACACACGCACACAAACGCACGCGCCCTCACAGTTACATTATATTTTACCAATCTCTAGATATTAATATTTGCACGTAATACAAATACTCAGCACGTACGTACTAGAACTGAACACAATAAGGTAGGTACGGTACATCACCAGTTATGATGGATAGAAGAAAAACAATTTCGCCAGAATATTTGTAATTATGTAAGAAAAGACACAAGTACGAACAGGAGTAATTTCGGAATTTAAAAAAAAGAGTAAACTTTTATTTTTTTATTATTATTTTTTCTTTGGAAGAAAAACCCCTAAATTGGTGCACAATGGAGAATCGAGCCAGAAAAACACTACTAGAAATTGTTATAGAAAAATACTAAAAAGTGTTTTCAGCGTGGAGTTCAGACAGGAACGTTACTTCGAAGATTCACTTAGGGTGAGTCCGGGCAAGTGCGCACCAAAAAATTGAAAGTTTGACTTTGGGTGGCTCCAGAAATTCACCACTTGATGAAAAAAATGTACCGATTTTTGCAATCGTTGACTATAACCTTCCTCTCTCACAGTGTATATTAAAATATCACTAAAACATGAAACCCGATTTCTCAGAACCATGAAACTTTTCGAAGTCTCAGTTACGCACTTGCCCCGGTGGAATGGGGCAAGTGCGTACCTCGCCTCCCATCTTGACATAGTGGATGAAATGGTCGTTTAGGAGCAAGTGCGTGAAGCTCCTGGTTCTGCAGAAACTGTAGCTTTTTAAACATTTAAATCTGGTCCAGAATTTACCGATTTATAGGCTTTTTAACCCCCAAAACCTTGTGGGCTAGAAAAAGAGAAAAAAAGTCAACGTGATAGTCATTTTTATTGTAAAAATATTTTCAAAATGTGAAAAAAAACGTAATTTGACTGACTAGTAGTCATTTGACTGAAGGCAGAGTAGTCTGCACAATCCCCACCTGTTGCATCCGCACTTGCCCCAAGCATGCATAAAAGCAGGGGGAAGTGCAGACCTGGGCTTAAATCCTGAAGTTTAGAACTTATCGGAATCCTCATGATTTACATTTGAAGAATATCAGTCAGGGTTTGTACTCATCACAAAAAATTCGCCAAAATCTTTTGGGGGAACTGATGTTTTCAGATGATCCTTGTTGTATCAAACTTGGCTCCATGAGGAGATCTGACATGTGGCAGGTTATAACGTTCCCGACAGGTTATACATGATCGTAGCGCACTCTATCGACTAGTATTCGAAAGAACTGGTTATTTTGCAAAGTCCTCAACAGGTGGCAGCTCTCTAAGTTCAATATTCAGGCTGCTATAGCTCCATTACGCACTTACCCCCAAAACGCACTTGCCCCGACTCACCCTATATGGACATGCTGCATGACTGGAATCTTACAACTTCAAATTGAACTATTCTAAGTTCATTTTACACTGAAACTTCACTCAGGAAATTGTAAAGTTTAATTTGAAATTAAAATTGGTTTCAACTAAAACTGTGCAGTTATCTACTTTGAAATTTGAAAGTTAAGAAACAGCCCTCACCGCTGACAAAGCTTACCTGGGCCCACTAATTACTGCAGCACAAGACCGCTTAAAACAAGGCTCACCACGAAGGTATTAGGTTCAAGTGGGGGGCCTATATGCTTAAGCAACACGCAAAAACACATGGGCCACATGGGTTTATTATCCTATTGGACATACCTACAGAAATGGTGGCTCATTTATTGTTTCTTTCATGTGGAATAATTGAACTAGTTATTTTAGATGGTTTCCACCAATTCTGGCCCCCAAAACACGAATTAGGTAGGTACGCTCCTCTTTTTTAGCGAATTTTCGAAGAAAAGGAAGCTATTGTTCTCGGTCCAAAATTTTTTAAACTCGAATTTCCGAAAGATTTTTATACCAAAATCCGTTTCAGACCATCCTGAATTCACTGCCGAAAGACACCAAAAATTTTATGTATATATATATTTATATATATATTTATATATTTATATATTTATATATATTTATATATTTATATATGTATGTGTCATTCCAGACGATAACTCTCGAAAGAATTGAGATAAAAAGTTCAAATTTGCACGAAAAATCTGTCTTGGCAATCGACAGGCTAAGCTCGAAGATGGGCAGAATCGGGTCACTCTAAGGGGGAGTTTTGGAGAGTTTTAGGGGGGGAAATTACCCATAAATTCCCAAAATGAAAAAATCTGACAAGTGACACCTCATTTTAAAGGTTTTTGTACGCTGAACACGATGGTGAAATCAGAATTGCGATATCTCATTCCATTCTCAAACTGGAGCACTTTGAAGATGAAGGAACGTGGTTATTTCTTGGGATGTTCTTCCTGGTTCGTCTGCTCTAATCTGATAAATAACGGAATGGGATATCGCAATTCTGACTTCACCATCGTGTTCAGCGTTGGAAAATCTACAAACCGAGGTGTTACTCGGCAAAAAATGGCACGTTACGTAAAAATTTGTTACGTATCCAATACCTAGGTACTCTTCTGGTATTCAAAACATTTTTGATTTCCCCCTCCCCCTCCTTCCACCCCAAATTTTACTTTGCGTAAAACTACTCCTGTTTTAATTTTGTATGGTATCAAGTTGGGAAAACATTGGCCGCAAAATTAATTTTCAGAAAATTTTAGGCGGAGGAGGAAGATGCCGAAAACTTCGAAAATTCGCTCTTATAGCCATGCTGCATGACTGTGGTTTTTTCAAATTATCTTTGATCATTGGTAGAGCCATTTAATCGTCTTGATCCACGTGTTGACACTTTTCCTAGTGTTATTATACAAATTGATGGTGATTTCAGACGATTTCCCAGGTTTTTGACTCATAAAAAATCAATTTTGGGAGCTGAACATTTGGTAGAACCTCAATTTTCCACTCTTTGGTCAAAATCTACTTCATATTCGGTCTTCTCGTCCCCAAAAACATGGAAAACGATACCTAAAGAGCTCACGTTACTAAAACACAACACGCACCTATTTTTACTCACATTTTCACTCATAACACCCCTGGGTATATTCCGATGGGGCTGTAAAGTTTAGGGACACAACTAGGGCCCAAATGGAGCATGTGTGCGAAAGAACGAATTTTTTAGACCAAAAATGAAGTAGAAGGCGGAGGGACAATGCATTTTTGAATCTACGCACAAACGTAAAAGAAAAAGTTTCGAGGGGGTTTTATTAAAAATTTTCTGCTGAGCGATTACATAGGCTTATTATTAACAGAATAATAAACCAAAAGTTCAAAATAAGTCAACTTGATGTTTTGAAGCCTACTCAGTTGGCGTGGATCCCTTAATCGGACCATCAGGATGCTTAGATACTTAATTGCCTACGAAAGACCCAGTAAATACACAAGGCGGATGGGACAAGAGAATATTAATGATGGAGCGGAATATTAATGGGCGTCTGCAGACGGATCGTTGACCTACTACTCGTACTATGCAGCTCCTCTCCATTAAATCAGCTAAAGTGGGGGCTCAACGAAACGAGAGGGTGATTTTATCCCCTTGTTTACCCGACAAGAATCAGAAGGAATTTTGAGTAGCGACATGCGAGACTCGGCTCCGTTAGCGTCAGTTTGGCACAAGTTCGACTAAGCTCAAGTTAGATGAGAAAGTTTTATAGGAAGCGCCTGATTTAAGAGAGAAAATAAATAAATAAAACGCGGCAAAGTCCTTGTCACATGGGTTTATTATTCTATTGGACATACCTACAGAAAGGTTGGCTGTTCATTAATTGTTTCTTTCATGCGTAATAATCGAAATAGCTACTTCTGATGGTTTCCATTAATTTTGGCCCCCAAAACACAAATTAGGTACGCTCTTTTTTTTTAAACTATCTTTGATCATTGGTAGTGCCATTTAATCGTCCTGAACCACGTCTTGACACTTTTTCCCGTGTTATTATACAAACTGTTGGTGATTTCAGACGATTTCCCAGGTTTTTCACTCATGAAAAATCAATTCTGGGAGCTGAACATTTGGTACAACCTCAATTTTCCACTCTTTGGTCAAAATCGACTTCATATTCGGTCTTCTCGTCCCCAAAAACATAGAAAACGATATCTCAGAAGCTCATGTTACCAATATGTTGCTAAAACGTAAAAAGTACCTATTTTTACACACATTTTCACTCATAACACCCCTGGGTATATTCCGATCGGGCTGAAAAGTTTCGGGACACAACTAGGGCCCAAATGGAGCATGTGTGCGAAAGAACGATTTTTTTAGACCGAAAATGAAGCCTGTACACGTGATACGGCGGACGGCGTACGGCGGACGGACATTGCATTTTTGGAATCTATGCACCTTGAAACGTAAAAGAAAAAAGTTTGAGGGGGTGTTATAAAAATTTTTTGCTGAGCGAATACATAGGTGTATTATTCACAGAATAATAAACCAAAAAACGCTGCAAATTGGTACACAACGGTTTATTATTATTTACCTGTATAGATGCCCCTTCTGCGTAGATCACTGTTTTCTGTGGTCAATACCCTCGAGCTCCACCCCCCCCCCCCCCCCAACCCCCCACGAAATCCCTAAATGGAGTACTGGAGCCGGCCCGGGAATTAAAGTTTCATACAAATGCGCGGGATCCAATAATTCAATCATTAATTATATGCAGTTATTTATGAAGCATAAGACAAGATGACAACGCCGGGCTTCGAGGACCAACTAGACCCCAAACGGGACCAACAAACCAAATTTCATTAATTTTGGTTCATAGTAACTAAGAAAAGTGTGAAGTAGGGCGTACGGCGGACAGACAGAAGTTTTTTAATTACATTTTTGGAGTTTACATACCTACCTTGAAACGTAAACCATCAAATTTTGAAGAGAGGTTAAAACGCTGCAAATTATTACACAAAGGTTTATTATTTACCTGTACAGATGCCCCTTCTGCGTAGATCACTGTTTTCTTTGGCCAATACCCTCGAGCTCCCCCCTGGAAAGCCCTAAATCGAGTACTGGAGCTGGCCCCGGAATTAAAGTTTCCTACAACTGCGCGGGATTCAATAACGCAATCATTAATTATTTTGTAGTTGTTCATGAAGCATAAGGCAAATAATAAACCGTTGTGTAATAATTTACCTGTATAGGCGCCCGTTCTACGTAGATAGTATAATGAACCGGTGTGCAATAATGTACATTTGAGTAATAATTTACCGTTGTGTAATAATCTGCCCATCAATAATACTTCAACGTTTGTTCAAACGTCACTACCTATCAACAAACTCCAAAAGAGCCATCATTTCTCAAATGAAATAAAATCGACTTCATACTCCGTGAATAATATAATCAGGTGCTTACAAGCAATGATGATCTCGGGCCGATTCCCGATTGTTAGCGCGTCCCTAGTGATGATATTTGGGCTTAATGTATACAATTTCATTCACCCTCCTGATGAAGAAGCCTGTCGGTGCAAACTTCGGGGGCCTTACTGATGTGAACGAACGGCTGGACGTACTCCGGGTGGTCTTCAAAAAACTCCGAAGTTCGAGAACTATTTAAAACCGTTAAAAAAATTCGAGATAACGGCGTCCTGGAGATTTTAACGCCTATTTTTCGGGATAACTGAGATTAACGCAGAGCTTCGACGACCAACTGGAGCCCAAATGGGACCTATAAACCAAATTTCATTAATTTTGGTTCATGTTAACTAAGAAAAGTGCGAAGTACGGCGGACGGACAGAAATTTTTTTATTGCAGTTTTGGATTCTACATACCTTGAAACGGAAACCATCAAATTTTGAAGTTAAAAATTTGTTTTTATGCTCGATTCCAAAGGTTCATTACTGAAAATAATAAACCAAAAATCGACATATGCAACTGGAATCCTGCAGCTGGAGTTGAACATCCTCTGCGTCACTGACGAAACCAGCATTGCTCATGCATGTTCCTGTTCCATCTATTTGTTTTGGCTTTTTGTGGCCGTCTGTGGACTTCTCTAGGCAGGATTCGTCATTATTCATTCTCTCGTGAATTCATGTAAAGTAGGTGATTAATAATACAGCTCTCTCCCCAGTTCTCAAATACATATAAGATGATAACGAACGGGCCCTAGTTGTGTCCCGAAACTTTTCAGCCCGATCGGAATATACCCAGGGGAGTTATGAGTGAAAATGTGTGTAAAAATAGGTACTTTTTGTGTTTTAGTAACATGAGCTTTTGAGGTACCGTTTTCCATGTTTTTGGGGACGAGAAGACCGAATATGAAGTCGATTTTAACCAAGGAGTTGAAAATTGAGGTTGTACCAGATGTTCAGCTCCCAAATTTGATTTTTTATGAGTCAAAAACCTGCGAAATCGTCTGAAATCATCATCAATTTGTAGAATAACACTAGGAAAAGTGTCAACACGTCGATCAAGACGATTAAATGGCACTACCAATGATCAAAGATAATTTGGAAAAAAAAGCGTACCTCATTCAAGTGTTGGGGGCCAAAATTGGTGGAAACCACCAGAAAAACGCTGCAAAGTCCTTGTCACATGGGGTTTATTATTCTACAGAAATGTTGGCTGTACATTTATTGTTTCCTTCATGTGAAATAATTGAAATAGCTATTTCTGATGGTTTCCACCAATTTTGGCCCCCAAAACACAAATTAGGTAGGTACGATCTTTTTTTTTTTCAAATTAACTTTGATCATTGGTAGTGCCATTTAATCGTCTTGATCCACGTGTTGACACTTTTTCTAGTGTTATTCTACAAACTGATGGTGATTTCAGACGATTTCGCAGGTTTTTGACTCATACAAAATCAATTTTGGGAGCTGAACATCTGGTACAACCTCAATTTTCCACTCCTTGGCCAAAATCGACCTCATATTCGATCTTCTCGTCCCCAAAAACATGGAAAACGATACCTCAAAAGCTCATGTTACCAACATGTCGCTAAAACGCAAAAAGTACCTATTTTTACACATTTTCACTCATAACACCCCTGGGTATATTCCGATCGGGCTGAAAAGTTTCGGGACACAACTAGGGCCCAAATGGAGCATGTGTGCGAAAGAACGATTTTTTTAGACCGAAAATGAAGCCTGTACACGTGATACGGCGTACGGCGGACGGACATTGCATTTTTTGAATCTACGCACCTTGAAACGGAAAAGAAAAAAGTTTGAGGGGGGGTTATAAAAATTTTTTGCTGAGCGATTACATAGGTGTATTATTCAGATAATAATAAACCAATAGCTATTTCAATTATTTTACATGAAAGCAACAATAAATGAACAGCCAACATCTCTGTAGGTATGTCCAGTAGAATAAGAAACCCATGTGACAAGGACTTCGCAGCGTAATTTATAGGAAAATTAAAGATTTATTTATAGACATGGTTTTTGCGGTAAATTATGGACATAGACATACCAATTTTATATTTTGGTTTATTATTTTCAATAATGAACCATTGGAATCGAGCATGAAAAAAAAAAAAATTCTTACCCCCCCTCAAAATTTGATGTTTTACGTTTCAAGGTATGTAGAATCCAAAACTGCAATAAAAATATTTCTGTCTGTCCGCCGTACGCCGTACGGGCCACTTTTCTTAGTTACCATGAAAGAAAATTGATGAAATTCGGTTTATAGGTTCCGTTCAGCGTCTAGTTGGTCCTCGAAGCTCGACGTTACTGTGAGTCATCTCTAAGGGGTTCAAAATAGGGGTTGAAAATTTCAAAACGCCTATACCATTTTTTTACGTGAATATTTTTACGGTTTTAAATAGTTCTTGAACTTGCGAGTTTTTTAAGACCATCCGGAGCGTCGTACGTCCAGCCGTTCGTTCACAGTAAGTCCCCGAAGTTTGCACCGACAGGCATTTTCGACTCCAGTGTGAATGAAATTGTATACAATTCAAACCAAATCTCGTAACCAGAGACGCGCCCACAATAGGAAATTTGACGGAGATGAAATCATTGGTAGGGATCACCTGATTATATTGGCGGAGTATGAAGTCGAGTTGGTTGTTCTGTGATATTATTTCATTTGAAAAATGATGGCTCTTTTGGAGTTTGTTGGTAGGTAGTGCAACTTGAACAAACGTTGAAGTATTATTGATGGGTAAATCATTACTCAACGGTAAATTATTACACGACGGTTCATTATACCATCTACGTAGAAGGGGCTGGAGTTTGTTGGTAGGTACTTTTGCAACTTTTTTCACTCCTCATCAACAATTTCTTTTCAGAACTTCATTATGTGTGTTTCTTTTTGTTAGGTACTGTTTGTCATCGGCAGAATTATTTTAGCAACATTTAACTCGTGATTTAGGTAGGTACCTAGTAACGAGTACGGGGTTAGGTACTAACCTACGGAGGGTCTGCGATCTACATAATATGTATAGACTAGTACATATCATATTATATAGACGGGTTATCTATACATAGAGCTGTGATCTGTAACAGAAGGGTATTCTGTACAAAATAATAAACCGTTCTGCAGGGATTTGCAGCGTTTTTAAATGAAGTACCAATAATATAGACATAGTAATCAATGTTATTCGATACGTCAGGTCAGTTTGTTGATGGAGGTTTTCAGTGAATCTCTTTACTATGCGTACAAGCGGAAAGTACGTTGATGAATATACCAATTTCATCAGATTACAGTATTATGCAGACTCGGGTTCCGTATTCCCTTTCTAAAATTCCAGAATGCAGAAAGCAAGTTATTAATTTTTTTTTTTTAATGGACCACGCCTTGTTGATCATTTCCACCTAGTCCCAGTAGGTAATTAGCCGTTTTCTACGTATTTAGCCGTTATATGCGTTACATAACGAAACTATCCAGATGAATAACAGAATATCACATCGACTAAAGAACGGGAAAAACTTTGTCGGAATGAGGGCCCGTAACTTCTCGTAATAATTCCACAATACGGGGTGAGCCACGAAATTACCTCAACCCTCTTCCGCAGAACAACTTATCAGTGGAGTACATAAGTGCTCGGTCGCCCGAAATCCATTACGGGAATTACTCCAAGCCTTCATTATTCATCATTACACTCGTATTTTTTGAGAGCCTCCACCGCAGTAAGAAACCCACCAAGAATGATTCTAGAATGGGATAGATTAACGGCGTGTAATTGCAATTATACGGTTTATTCCTCCGCGATTGTTCATTATGCAGAAGATGGCTTGTAGATAGGTACCTAACCTTGGGGTAACCTCTAACAAACATAATAACCAGATAAATAGATGAATTAACAGCTATGTTCCGATATTCAATGGCTTAACATTTCAAGGATTACTTCAGAAAGCTAGGAAGGCCGTGCAGCATGACTTCGTGAGCGATTTTTCGAATTATCGTACGTGAACTACGAGCAACCTTCAACACTAATGAACAACCACAGTTTTTGGTTTATTATTTTCAATAATGGACCATTGGAATCGAGCATGAAAAAAAAAAAATTCTAGCCCCTCTCAAAATTTGATGGTTTACGTTTCAAGGTATGTAGAATCCGAAAATGCAATAAAAAAATTTCTGTCCGTCCGCCGTACTTAGCACTTTTCTTAGTTATCATGAACCAAAATTAATGAAATTTGCTTTGTAGGTCCCGTTTGGGGTCTAGTTGGTCTGCCAAGCTCGGCGTTACTGTCAGTCATCTCTAAGGGGTGAAAAATAAGGGTTCAAGTTTTCAGAACGCCGTAGCTCGAAAACTTCAACAGAAGGGTATGGTTTTTTAATGTTTTTAAATTGATCTTGAACTAAAGAATTTTTTGAGACCGCCCGGAGCACTGTACGACAGCCGTTCGTTTTTCACCGAAGGGCTTCGTCAACATGATCGTGAATCAAACGGTATAAATCCGGCATAATCAGGGATGGCTGTATGAAGTCGGGTTGATTGTTCTGTAATATTATTTCGCTTGAAAAATTATGTATCTTTTGGATTTTGTTGATAGGTACTTTTGCAACTTGAGCAAATGTTGAAGTATAATTAGGCAAATTATTACACAACGGTAAATTATTGCACAACAGTTTATTATACTATTTACGTAGAAGGGGCATCTATACAGGTAAATTATTACACAAGGGTTTATTATTTACCTTACGCTTCATGAATAACTACAAATAATGACTGAATTGATAAATCCTGCGCATCTGTATGAAACTTTTTCGGGGCCGGCTCCTCTACTCGGTTTAAGGCTTTCCTGGTGGTAGGGGGGGGGGGGGGGGGGCTCGAGGGTATTGACCACAGAAAATAGTGATCTACGCAGAAGGGGCATCAATACTGGGGGCCTATTCACTAAGCCAAAGAGACATCTCTTTCAGGTCCGACTCTCTCTTTGGGCCAAATAGATTTTTATAGTATCCATGACAGGGTTATTCAGTAACTTTTCAAAGAGAGAGTTGGCGGCCATCTTGGCATTCTCGATCTCTTTCAGAGACACCTAATTAGGTGTCTTCCCTCGAAAGAGAGAGTCTATTTCTCGTTTGTTCCACAGTGATCGTGTAATATCCTCCTTCATCCGCAACCACATCGGTACTTTTGATCGTGTATTCTTTCATTTCATAAAGGTAAGTCAATTTAAATTAAAAATATATACATAATTATTGATTCATGAGTAAAAACGTCCAAGTACGGGTTGAGGTAGGTACCTACCTACCTAAGAGGTTCATTAGGTGTAGATATAACACAAGCATTAAAAGCCCCCTAATTCGACTTTTTCTGTTTATAATTGAGACTTTTTTCAATTTCATTTAAACTTTTATCCGATTCGTGAGTAAAAACGTCCAAGTATCGATTGAGGTAGGTAGGTACCCATTGAATAGGTATTAAGAAATGCGTTCATTATTAAGGAATTGAACTCCCGGGGGCAGGAACATCTCTCACTTCATGGATACTATGCATTTTCGTTTATTAGGATCCATATCTCTTTCTCAAGGTCTCTGGAGCTATTAGCTATTCTGTAAAATAGACGAACCCGGAGACATTGGAAGAGACTGTCTTCCCGGGGGAGACTATCTCTCGCGGGAGATTTTCAAAATCTCTACTATATTATAAAAACGAATCTCTGTCTGTGTGTCTGTCTTTCTATGCACGGCCAAACGGCTCAACGGATATCGACCAAATTTGGCACGAATATCCAGTAGGCTCCCAAGTTGTGCAACGTCGCATTTTTAATTCCCTGACCATAGCGGAACTATGGTCGACCATGGTCAACTTCGTTAATTGAAATGGTAACCCCTATTTTTTATCGCGTATTCGTAATCTACGTGAAATTCTATCTACGATCGACCCTTCGGACTACCCCCGCGGTCGACCATAGCGCATCCATGGGCCCCTCCATGGTCGAATCCCGAATTGCTTTTCACGGCCAAACGGCTCGACGGATATCGACCAAATTTGGCTCCAATATCCGGTAGCCTCCCAAGTTGAACGTAGGCGCATTTTTAATTTTTTTTAAGCGGAACTATGGTCGACCATGGTCAACTCCTGAATGGCTTGACGGATATCGACCAAATTTGGCACGAATATCCAGTAGGCTCCCAAGTTGTGCAACGTCGCATTTTTAATTCCCTCACCATAGCGGAACTATGGTCGACCATGGTCAACTTCGTTATTTGAAATGGTAACCCCTATTTTTTATCGCGTATTCGTAATCTACGTGAAATTCTATCTACGATCGACCCTTCGGACTACCCCCGCGGTCGACCTTAGCGCATCCATGGGCCCCCTCCATGGTCGAATCCCGAACTGCTCAACGGATATCGACCAAATTTGGCACCAATATCCGGTAGCCTCCCAAGTTGAACGTAGGCGCATTTTTAATTCCCTGACCATAGCGGAAATATGGTCGACCATGGTCAACTCCTGAATGGCTTGACGGATTTTGATAAAATTGGGCATAAATACCCGGTGGGCTATGGGATTTTTCCGTCGTTTGTTGGTTCCACGATACTGCGTACAGCGAATCTCGGATAGCGAGCGAAGCGAGCGGTCAGGCTAGTAGATAATCCCTTTCCACTATCTATTTTAGTGAATAGGCCCCCAGGTAAATAATAAACCGTTGTGTAATAATTCGCAGCGTTTTTAACAACGAAATCCATATCTGAACCCCTCCAAAACTTTATTGCACACAATTATGTAGGTACCACCTTCCCCAACTCCTATAGAATTTACGGAGTTAATTCAAATTTTGACCATTCACGTAAACATTTGATACGATCTGTGGATGGGAGAGATGCTTTAGGATCAATTATCGAGAAAATTTTCCAACTTCATTGTCAAAACTGATAGAGTATTACCTACAATGACTCATTTATCTAAAAACTCGGTAAAAGTAGAATGATATTGATTTTCTCTTCTTGCACACATGCATAATATTATAATGTTAACCACCGTTACTTTACGTAATCTGTGTTTGCAAATGACAAAATATCATGACGTCAAGTTACGTAGGGGATTGGGCGAGTAGTTGCTTACCTAGCAGCTGGATACGGCTGAGATGCTTTGCCGCATTTTTATGTCGTGGAGGAAACAGATTGTGGAATTATGTAGGAATTCTCACGGATGAGGCAGATGAACAAGTGGGTACACATTGCAACACATGTGACACCCCTGCCAGTGACATTGCAGTTTGGACCAGCCGGTCATTTCACTCGAAATCGTCTTGGGCTTGCGTCCCACAATTAATTTTTGAACACAACGCTACGACACTTCGCACACAAACAGACTTTGGTACACCACGCGCGATTTTGTTTTTCGTGAGAGAATTTCATCAGAAATCAACAGACAACGTACGTAGTTTGTAAGAAGGAGAACAGAGCCATTCAACAGTCCAAGGGCAATCGGACAACCGGTAATGAGCTCTAAAGTAAGAAGAATCTCCGCGATCTGACGTTATTTAGATATCTCTTGCTCATCGCAATGCGTGGGATGCGATCTGTGGCAACGGGTGACAGCTTATCGCCCCAGGCCACGGGAAGTGGGGACCCTTCACTTGTCACTCAGCGAACATCATTTTTCACTCGCTCGTCAACGCCTCCGACAACCCTTGACAAACACCCCGTGTGAGCCAAAAACGATTTCACACCCACACACACCTGACGTGTAATTGCAGGCGCGAATTTGTCTGATGAAATGTTGTATTCATTTAGATTTCGAAAAAATAACACAAAACGCGATCAGTACAGCCGTAATTTATTTGACTGAATAAACGTAAGTCATTGAATCAATCTATTGCATCCAAATTCTAGACGATTTTACTCCTCAGAAGGATTTTACTCCCAGAGTGTTATACGAGAATTTCGTCAATTAGGTATGAATATTGTTCTTCAATATTGAAAATAGTTCGTGTCACCAAGAACTGATTTAATTAATTCATTTACCTGGTACCGAAAATTTCCATTCGCTCAGAATGTTACGCTGGAACCTGACGGATTTTGGGTAAGCAACACAGTGTGGGTTCTCACAATTTGAGAGTCGACAAACAAACCGGAAAAAATTTCAAGCAAATTAAAAACGTTTTTGAGATGAGAGTTGGTGGGTCACCAGGTCGACTCTCTCCAACAGTTTTAATGAAAATCCCATAGAATGTTTCGACTGCAACCCGACCTGAAATAATGATATTTTTTGTTGATGCATGATCGAGCTTTAGGGCGGTATTCATAGTCCTCACTTTATTAAAAGTAAATGCTTAAGTGAACAAATAAGGAAGCAATGGCCACTTGGGCTATTCATAGTCATTGATAAAGCAAATGCTTAAGTCGTCCTTTAGCATTTCCTTACTCCTATTTCATAGACAATAAGTAAAGAAAAATGTTTACTTTCCGGCCTAAATAAGTAGAAAAAACTTAGGTACCTACGTCGAAAGGTACCTTAAGCATTTCCTTATTGATCGTTTGCACGGTTCTCTTTTCATTTATGTCGTATTTTCAGTGTCATCGTTCTCGGTATTCTTGTTTCTTTTCCCAATTATTCGGGTTTTTTAATTTTTTAATACGATGGATTACGGAATTTTGTTTCGACTTCGATGAGTGGGATGACGAGTTCGATGTAACGGAGAGCATGCGGGTGATGCATACCGGCTTCATTTTCGGTCTAAAAAATTCGTTCTTTCGCACACATGGTGCATTTGGGCCCTAGTTGTGTCCCGAAACTTTGCAACCCGATCGGAATATACCCAAGGGTGTTATGAGCGAAAATGTGTATGAAAATAGGTACCTATTTTTTGTGTTTTAGTAACATGAGTTTTTCAGTAGGTATCGGTTTCCATGTTTTTGTGGGACGAGAAGACGAATATGAAGTCGATTTTGACAAAGAGTGGAAAACTGAGGTTCTACCCAAGGTTTTGCTCCCAAAATTGATTTTTTTATGAGCCAGAAACCTGAGAAACTGTCTGAAATCACCATCAGTTTGTATAACAACACTAGAAAAAGTGTCAACAGGTGAATCAAGACAATTATTAAATGGCACTCCAAATGATCAAAGATAATTTGAAAAAAAAAAGAAGATAAAAAAAACCACAGTCATGCAGCATGGCTATAAGAGCGAATTTTCGAAGAAATAACTGATTTTATGTAAAACTGTTTTATCTCAAGAAATAACCACGTTCCTTCATCTTCAAAGTGCTCCAGTTTGAGAACGGAATGAGATATCGCAATTCTGATTTCACCATCGTGTTCAGCGTAGAAAAACCTTTAAAATGAGGTGTAACTTGTCAGACTGTTTCATTTTGGGAATTTATGGGTAATTTTTCCCCCCTAAAACTCCCCAAAACTCCCCCTTAGAGTGACCCGATTCTGCCCATCTACGAACTTAGCCTGTCGATTGCCAAGACAGATTTTTCGTGCAAATTTGAACTTTTTATCTCAATTCTGTCGAGAGTTATCGTCTGGAATGACACATACATATATAAATATATAAATATATAAATATATATATAAATATATAAATATATATATATATACATATAATTTTTGGTGTCTTTCGGCAGTGAATTCAGGATGGTCTGAAACGGATTTTGGTATAAAAATCTTTCGGAAATTCGAGTTTTAAAAATTTTGGACCGAGAACAATAGCGTCCTTTTCTTCGAAAATTCGCTAAAAGAGCTTACCTAATTTGTGTTTTGGGGGCCAAAATTGGTGGAAACAATCAGAAATCGCTATTTCAATTGTTTCACATTAATTTATTAGTCATTTTAATAATAAACCAAAATGATGGCTCAAAAAAAAAAAAATAAATAAAAAATAAAAAAAAATAAAAAAAATAAAAAAATAAATGAACAGCCAAAATTTCTGTAGGTGTGTCTAGTAGAATAATAAACCCATGTGACAAGGACTTTGTTTATCAATTTCCTTTGCGTTTTGTAAATGTCTTCGAAGTAATCCTAACGTGAGCCGGGAGTTTGCCATCGATTTTGATAGTTCCTTAATAATTGATCCAAAGGTTTCCAATTTGTTCATTATTGACGAACTTTATGACTTTGCCTACTAATAAGATTCTGCCAGACCAAAAGTAGGATAAAACCCAATTATTTCCTTTTTTGAAGACCAGTAGGTACATCTCATGACCATGTTGGTAGTTGATTCCACTGAAAAGGCAAACCAAGGAACTACCGTAAAAACGTAATTTATATTTAAAAGGATAAGTAAAAAAATAAAGAGGGAGTAAAAACAGAAGGGAACAAGGAGTGAACAAAAGGGAAAGGGAGAAGTAAACGCATGTTAACACACCTAAACGCGAGCACCAAGTATATAATAGAAATTTTTCCAAAATAAAACAAAGGTTGCTTGCTCCACTGTTTACTTGTCCTGACACAGGGAGGATGCTGGACATCGGCGTACAAAACAACGGAAAACCAACAGAATGGCCATGGCTAATAGCCGAGGACCAAACAAAAACACACACCCGGCCAGAACTGCCAACTTAAGCTCAAACCAGAGAGTTGGGAAAAATTTGGACTTGAATAAAGATTAAAGATATAAAGATAAAGATATAAAGATTGTTAAAGATTTTTCTTTACTCCACCGAGTAATGTCTATGAAAGCGAAATCAGATAAAGCATTTCCTTAAGAAATTATTTTACTTCCAGAAGTAAAGTATTTTTTTTACTTAAGTCAGGACTATGAATACGGCCATTAATCCCCCCATCACGTCATTTCTTGACCATTAATTCACCAGATTCACTTAACATCATTTTATCACCCAATACCTGACATTACCTCGCATTTTCAACGCCCTTTTGTCCCAGCCTGGAAGGTTGCTTGCGCTCGCATCTCGAGACTAACAAGTATCCGATGCTCATCCGGAATTTTAAGCCGATTTCGACTAAGTTCCTCGAGTAATATCCATGAAACACGACATAATTTGGTCGTGGGCCCGGGTAGGGGGAAGGGTTTTACCAGAGCAATTTCTTAATTTTGCTCGATATTTTCTTAATTTTGGCGCCCGCTAGCTGTGTTGCGATTCATCCTCGTATTTTCACCCTGAGGGAGGGAGAAATAGTTTTTAGAGCCGCTAATGACGCGAGCAAAGGAGAGGTTCCTATTGAAGAAGATTACATCATGTTACCCTCTCGTCCTACCACTTTTTCCTTATTTCGAGGGCTGTACGCTTGGGACGCGTTTAGTTGCATCTATCGAGGCAGTCACGAAGGACCTAGTAGTTCTTAATAAAAGTGAATATTTTCGTTTCTCTAAGAAAAACTGTTTTGTATTGAATCTCCTCACTCCTGATAATTCGACATATATATATATATATATATATATATATATATATATATATATATATATATATATATATATATATATATACACAGGGTATCCCAGTTCCTTCTGGAGAAACTCAGGGAATCAATTCTACTCTTCATTTGGAACAAAAAAAAAACCAGTCATGCAGCATGACTTAATGAGCGAATTTTCAAAGAAATATTCGAATTAATGGCTATGGTTTTTGAATAAAGGAAAACTTCGGTCTAAAATTTGGTTTTCTATGTATATTCTCTTCGTATTTATTTTAATTTGTACGTTTTGTCCATCCTGATTCTACCGTTTGTTATGAGTAGATTCCTTGTTCCTTCTGAATGGCCTTTCCTCTTGACTACGATTTCAGGCCTGGTATCTAAAACCAGTTCAAGATTTGCTCTACTAGGTAGGTAGATCCTTCCTTCTTCATTGATATTATTTTTATCATGTTAAGTACCTACCTACCTTTGAATATCAAATATTCGTATGATACTGATAATAAATTGATAAGATACCTACCTAACCTTCTTCCTCCTACTGTTAGTACCTAAATTGAATAATTTGAAATAGATTTTTTCTTTCGTCTTCCTTCTAGTAATACGTGGGCCGGTACTTGTCTATCTATGAAGGTATCATAACAATTATATGTCAAATGGAAATTCAAGGAGTTGTACTAATCGTTTGCCTCCCCCTTTTTTGCTTCGAACTCTCGTCTTCAATTAATACTTCTCACATTTTTCAATCTGACCACTCTAAGGGGGTGGGGGGTGGGGGGGGGTAAGAGTTTAAAGATTATCCTAGTTTTGGGTAATTTTTGCGCACTTTAAATGCTCTAATTTAAGAACGGATTTAGATATCTAAAATCCGATTTCACCATCGTGTTCAGCGTGCAAAAAACCTTTAAAATGAGGGGTCACTTGTTAGAAAATAACATTTTGGGGATTTTTGGGTAATTTTTGCGCACTTTAAATGCTCTAATTTGAGAACGGATCAAGATATCTAAAATCCGATTCCACCATCGTGTTCAGCGTGCAAAAACCTTTAAAATGAGGTGTCACTTGTTGGAAAATAACATTTTGGGGATTTTTGGGTAATTTTTGCGCACTTTAAATGCGCCAAAACCCTCCTTAGAGTAGGCCAATTTCGCCCATCTTCGAACTTAGCCTTTCGATTGCCAAGATAGATTTTTTGTGCAAAATTTGAGCTGTTTATCTCAATTCTATCGAGAGTTATCGTCTGGAGTGACACATATATAATATATACATATAAAAAAGTGTTAAATTTCAGGAATCGTTTTAGAATGGTCTGAAACGGATTTCTATGAAGAAAATTTCCAAAAATTTTATACTATTTAAATTTCGAAGCCATTGCAATAGCTTCATTTTCTTTGAAAATTCGCTAAAAGTTCTTCGTTTCAAAGATATCCGACAATTTGTGTTTTTCTAGCTTTTCATTACCTTACCATATAAAAACGCTAATAAATTCGAAAACATTGAGACTAAAACAAATCCAATTAAAGAACGTTAAATTTCCGGTATGTTTCTTCTGTTTTCAATAGTAAAACCTACTTGAAATGTTGGTCAATATCAGTTGGAACATTTGAAAATTTCAAAATTTAGAATTGTGAAAAACATTGTACGTTCTATTGAGGTTACAAAAAAATACCTACAACCTGTCAAATTTCACAAGAACTTCTTCATCTAACAGGCTTTGCATTGATATACTTAGATGTAAAAATAACGTTGTAGTGGAATTAAAAAATGATAATTGAACTTTTGAAAACATGAGCAGAGGTGAATGGGGGGAGGGGGGATTAAGTAGATCTCGTAAAATAAAACTAACCCTTCCTAGACTGGTTGAATAAAAATAATGGTGGAATATGATGGGGACATTTCGAAGTTCAAACATGATTAGTGTCAAAGAATGATTAGTTCCAACATTCAATGAGAATGGACAGGGAGGTGTCACTAGAACGTGATTTTGTTTTCACAAGTATTTCTTAATAATAAATTATGAACCTCTGTTAACCATCTTATCAAACTGCAACAGAACGCATCTCTTCCACCAGTTCAATTTAGTGTGTCTCGTGGAAAGGCAGTTGTTATGCCGCTTTTTTTCAAATCAGGAGAACCAAGATATGCTGCTCGCGTGAGGATACTGTAACTGCAGCAGTACTGCGTTCGAGCAGTTCCTCTGAACAATTATAATTTTAATTTGTTATTACTTGATCAAGAAGAACTCCTTTATTTTAT
Organism: Leptopterna dolabrata; assembly: GCA_954871275.1. Classification (NCBI taxonomy): domain Eukaryota; kingdom Metazoa; phylum Arthropoda; class Insecta; order Hemiptera; family Miridae; genus Leptopterna; species Leptopterna dolabrata. The sequence continues at coordinate 82,137,846 of OX940975.1, read as the reverse complement.
TATGAAACTTTCTGGTGTGATTTTTATGAAATTACATAAGCGTTTGTTTCATTTTACGAGGTCTAATTGGTCCCCCTCCCCCCCCCCCCCCCCCCCCCCCCCAAATCACCTCTGCTCATGTTTTCAAGCGTTCAATTATAATTGTTTGACTCCACTACAACGTTATTTTTACATCCAAGTATATCAATGTAAAGCCTGTTGGATGAAGAAGTTTTTGTGAAATTTGACAGGTTGTAGGTATTTTTTTGTAACCTCAGTAGAACGTACAAGCTTTTTCACAATTTAAAATTTGAAATTTTCAAATTTTCCAACTGATACTGGCCAACATTTTAAGTAGCTTTGACCACTGAAAACAGAAGAATCTTACGGGAAATTGGATTTGATGTAGTCTCAATATTTTCGAATTTATTAGCGTTTTTATGTGGTAAGGTAATGAAAAGTTGGAAAAACACAAATTGTTGGATATTTTTAAAACAAAGAACTTTTCGAAAACTTTTTTGAGCATTTTTTGTTCCAAATGAAAAGTGGAATCGATTCCCTGAGTTTCTCCGAAAGGAACTGGGACACCCTGTAGGTATATTGTGACGTATTCGTTATGTCACAAGTAACGAGTAATGGAATCCGCTGAACTCTACGTTTTTTCTGCACTCCCGGGCTCCCCCGCGTATCGCATTTCCTTGCAGAATCCGTCTGAGGTTTTCAGAAGTCAAAAGAGATACTCACGTCGATGACAACCCTAAAGATATGCTATCTTGATTTCATTGTGGGACTCCCTAATTTTGTTAAAGGTGGAGTGCGATAATAACTAAACAATTATTTGTTAAGTGCTAAATATTATTGTAACAACAATTATTATCACAAGCCAATTTTTGTATAATATTTTCAATAATGAATCTTTGGAATTGTAAACAACGGATTTTCCTGTATAGTAAAACATATTTTCCTGTATAGCAAACTTATTTTCCAGTACAGTAAACATATTTTCCTGTATAGTAAACATATTTTCCTGTATAGTAAAACATATTTTCCTGTATAGTAAAACATATTTTCCTGTATAGTAAAACATATTTTCCTGTATAGTAAAACAACGTATTTTCCTGTATAGTAAACGGAGTTTCCTGTATATAAATGTCGTGATATTCTCCCAGAATCACTCCATGTAACTTGTCAAGATCTGGCAAATAAACTCATAAGTGAAGTGGCAGACGTGGGCAGGCAGCTCGAGAGAGCTGGAAGGGTCGAGTTGGAAGGGATCCCCACCATCCTCCAACTAGAGTGGTGGATGGAGGGAGAATAGTCCCTGGACTATAAAAACTCGCCTCCTTCGACCTTCGCCTTCTACTTCATTCTACATACTCCTCAAGTTGCCGACTTATCTCTCTCTCTCTCCCTCGCTCACTCCTCCTCACTCGTAAAAGATCCCAGAACGGTACATCCACTGGGCATGTCCTAAAAGAACCCAGACTGGTTACTCCACTGGGCACCTCCTAAAATACCCCAGACCAGTATATCCACTGGGCACATCCTAAAAGAACCCAGACTGGTTACTCCACTGGGCAAAAAATTTAAACATCGATGTATCGATGTTTAAAACTAAAACATCGATGTCTTTAAATCCATCGATGTTTCTATTTAAGGATTACTGTTTTATATCAATGACAAAATCCACCCCGAGGGCCATTTTCGAAACAAAAATGATGTTCTCAACAGAAACATACCTATCTGCTCTTACCAAAAATATTGTTATCATGGAAATAAATTGAGAAGAAAACATTTTTATATGAATTTAAATTTGCATAATAAGAAGATTAGAGGTAAGGAAAAATGTCAAAACCTCACAGATATACATGTTAATAAAAAAAAGTCATTACTTTTGTATAATAGTTGACCAGGTAAAAAAGTAAGTATAATATACAAAAAATTTGATTCAAAATAACGGGTAAACAAAACTTTTTTGACAAATAACGAACTCCTTCAGCTCTTCATACATACCTAGTTAAAACAGAAAAAAGTGAACGATCATAACAGAAAACAGATTCGTTTTGGTAGGGAGTAGGTTACAATCGCAAACTATTGTACCAACATCGATTCATACATCGAAGGGGCCGATGTGAAGATTCGTTAGGACTTGCAACATTTTTAAATAAAATCTGAAAAAGCTTATGGCAAACTGGAAACAACGATGTACCGCTGTTGTGAAATATCGATGTTTTGAAACATCGACGGTCAAACATCGATGGCATGGAAACATCGACTAAAAACCATCGATGTAAAAACATCGATTTTCCCCCGAAACATCGATGTTTCGAGAACACCGATGTATCTTTGCCATACCTAGTCGGGAAAGTTCTGTCCGTCGAAGAACCGCTGTCACATGAAAACTCCAAATTATAGCATGTCCCACGTCATAACTTCATAACGTCCATGAATACAGTCAGGATTCACGATTCATTTCTGTACAACGGGAGGATCGCCTTCCACTTCGGCGATTTACCGTGGAAGGCAAACCACTCGTTTCCCTGGGATTTCGCCTTTAGGCCGACGGAGCATCTCAGCTAATCAAATTTGAGAGAGAACTTAATGAGCGTTGTATCTGCTTTGAAGCTAGTTAGCGCTGCTCGGCAAATTAATGGTTTGCGGCCCCGAAGGCCCGTTGAGGCGAAACTTCATTTCAAATGGATGTGGAGACGGTAACCTAGTAACGTATTTGAATGGAATGGAAATGTTGTCCCAGTGCCCTGAGAGGCGCATGTTACAACGTAGCTCTTCTTGACAGCTGGCCCTACCCTATAATTTCCGCGGCTAAATTTATTTCATCATTCAGGCACGCTTGATATTCAATATCAAGCGAAGAATTAAAGAGGTCTCCTGATGTTGAATTCTGATTAATTCACAGGACAGTCGAGAGCCTTGATGATGGAGGTAGATGTATGATGTACGAGAGTGAGAATTCAATAAATCAACCAATTTCTGAAGGCTACCGCCTGACAAATATCATCCATTCATTAGTGTCTAACGAAATGCAGTACAGTCGTGGCGGTCTTCTCCCCAGCGTGAAATCAGTACGTACCAAATATCGTTACCACTAGGGACTGGAATTATATGCACAAAATTTGGCCCAAATATGCACTCGAAATGGGCAAAATATGCACCTCAAGCAAAATTATGTTCAAAATTTTTTTAAATATTATTTCTAAAATGAACTAAATTTTGCTGTGAGACGTACAGGTAGTCTATACATTATGTTCCAGTTAATATCGCGTCCTTAAAAAAATTATAGAAAAGGATCAAGGAAGAAAATTGAATGAAAATGTACGCACCCTTTTTTCTCGATTATACAATATAGTTACATTTATACAAAAAAAGTCACTCGCTATCACAATTATAGCACTGGATCACAATTGATTTTTCCAAATTTTCAATTGTGAAGTATTTATAGCCCGAAAGTAAAAGGCAATCCCATTCAGGGATAAATGGTAAGGGCGTGCCTAAGCCCTACCAGGTACACGGATTAAACGGTGAATGGCCTAAGAATATCCGTGACCCCTTTTCAGAAACACATATCTGGAAGGATTTGGCGATTGGAATGCCGAAAAATAGGGGAAATTCCCCAATTTCGATTACAAATGCACAAATACGCACAGAACGGCCAAAATATGCAAAAAATATCCGAAATCGAACAAAACATGCAAAATATGCTATTTAATTTCAACTTAACACACGCTAAACGCTTCAGATACCCTCAAAACGGAAAAGTAGAACGATATGTACACGATAAAAAACACATGCAAAATATGCGCATTCCAGTCCCTAGTTATCACTATCGGTTAGTCGTTGAACGTGGCACCAATAAATTAAGATCCTGGAAATAGTCTGCATTTCCAAAACTCGGACGGCTTAAACGGCTCTGCATCAACCAAGAAAGATTTGCTGGCAAACCAAAGGAGCGGAGAGTGTGGTAATGCAAGACAGGTAGAAAGAATGACCAAACTGCAGAGACGTTTCCCTTACAGTGTGTGCTGGCGGAGGACATGCATAACCACAAAGCCTTGTCTCATATAGCAGTACTAAAGGTTTCTTTTTGTTTTAATGAGTAATTGAAACGCCCATGATAAAATCTGAGCTTGGGAAACCGTAAAAGTAAATGTTAAAGGTGTGTACGAGTTTGCTCACATGTAAATGAACTTCATCAAAGTCTACTAAATAGTAACTTTCGCTCATGGGTGGTCTCAATAATAACACAAAAAACGCTGCGAAGTCCTCGTCACATGGGTTTATTATTCTATTGGACATACCTACAGAAATGTTGGCTGTTCATTTATTGTTTCTTTCATGTGAAATAATTGAAATAGCTATTTCTGATGGTTTCCACCAATTTTGGCCACCAAAACACAAAAATTAGGTACGCTCCTTTTTTTTCAAATTATCTTTGATCATTGGTAGTGCCAATTAATCGTCTTGAAATCAATTTTGGCAGCTGAATCTTTGGTAGAACCTCAATTTCCCACTCTTTGGTCAAAATCTACTTCATATTCGGTCTTCTCGTCCCCAAAAACATGGAAAAAGATACCTCAAAAGCTCATGTTACTACCATGTTACTAAAACACAAAAAGTACCTATTTTTAACCACATTTTCTCTCATAACACCCCTGGGTATATTCCGATCGGGCTGAATGTTTCGGGGCACAACTAGGGCCCAAATGCAGCATGTGTGCGAAAGAACGAATTTTTTAGACCGAAAATGAAGCCGGTACGCGTGATACGGCGGACGACGGACGGACATTGCATTTTTTCAATCTACACACCTTGAAACGGAAAAGAAAAAAGTTTGAGGGGGTGTTATAAAAATTTTTTGCTGAGCGAATACATAGGTGTATTATTCACAGAATAATAAACCAACAGAATTCTGTATCGAGTCATATCCCACGGATTTGACTCGACCAAAGATTCGAAGCAGCCGAACTCACGCACCCAAGCAACAACGATGCCGAGCATAAGCGCCAATTCCTCTTTATTGGTGTGCCATAACTAGGGACTGGAATTGTATGCACAAAATTTGGCCAAAATATGCACTCGGAGTGGGAAAATATGCAAACAATGCACCCCAAGCAAAATTACGTTTAAAATATTTCTAAAATGAACTAAATTTTGCTGTGAGACGTACAGGTAGTCTATACATTGTGTATACTATCGCAGCGTCTTTGAAAAATTATAGAAAAGGATCAAGGAAGAAAATGGAATGAAAATGTACACAATTTTTTCTCGACTATACAATATTTACATTTATACAAAAAAGTTACTCACCATCACAATTATAGCACTGGATCACGATTGATTTGTCGAAATTGTCAACCGTAAATCTCCTACGGTTGTCGCTGAGGAGCAACTTTAGGGCAGAAAACGACCTCTCGACATGATAGGTAAACATTTCAATGCTGAGAGAAGAGTTCTCCTGGGGTAAGGCCAGATGAGAGGTGCTGCATTTTCGGCTGATTCTTCCTGGCAACCAACACCTTATCCTGAGATGTCCTCTGGTTTTTTTGTGCTAAGCCCTACCAGGTACACGGATTAAACGGTGAATGACCTAAGAATATCCGTCACCCCTTTTCAGAAACACATAATCTTGAAGGATTTGGCGATTGAAATGTCGAAAAATAGGGGAAATTCCCCAATTTTGATTAAAAATGCAGAAATACGCACAGAACGGCCAAAATATGCAAAAATCTCCGAAATCGAACAAACTATGTTATTTAATTTCAATTTAACACACGCAAACCGCTTCAGATACCCTCAAAACGGAAAAGTATAACGATATGTACACGATAAAAAACACACGCAAAATATGCAAATTCCAGTCCCTAGTCATAACATAAGCGCCAAGACGATTCAATTCCTCTGTGCTCGTTGCCTTCTCCCTAAAGTGACAGAAGTGCCAGCCAACAGATTTGAATTTGTTGTTTTCTTGATAGTGTTGATGCGTTCATAGTTAGTTGGTACGGGCCGATTTTTATTCTTTCCGGTCAATGTTTGCTCTCGTTCGATTGCGAACTCATCTCACTATTACAGGTCATCAGTTCACGATGTTTCGAATAACAACGACTACTAAGGGTGTTCGCTGCCTCGTAATTAATAACTACTTTTACAGACAATTTCGCGAATACACTGATGGAAGAGTGAAGAGGCGTTGTACAAATCGAGTTTGTCGCGCTTTTGGTTTATTATTCTGTGAATAATACACCTATGTATTCGCTCAGCAAAAAATTTTTATAACACCCCCTCAAAATTTTTTCTTTTCCGTTTCAAGGTGCGTAGATTCAAAAAACGCTGCAAAGTCCTTGTCACATGGGTTTATTATTCTATTGGACATACCTACAGAAAGGTTGGCTGTTCATTAATTGTTTCTTTCATGCGTAATAATCGAAATAGCTATTTCTGATGGTTTCCATTAATTTTGGCCCCCAAAACACAAATTAGGTACGCTCTTTTTTTTTTTTTTTTTAACTATCTTTGATCACTGGTAGAGCCATTTAATCGTCCTGAACCACGTCTTGACACTTTTTCCAGTGTTATTATACAAACTGATGGTGATTTCAGACGATTTCCCAGGTTTTTCGCTCATAAAAAATCAATTCTGGGAGCTGAACATTTGGTAGAACTCAATTTTCCACTCTTTGGTCAAAATCGACTTCATATTCGGTCTTCTCGTCCCCAAAAACATAGAAAACGATATCTCAGAAGCTCATGTTACCAATATGTTGCTAAAACGTAAAAAGTACCTATTTTTACACACATTTTCACTCATAACACCCCTGGGTATATTCCGATCGGGCTGAAAAGTTTCGGGACACAACTAGGGCCCAAATGGAGCATGTGTGCGAAAGAACGATTTTTTTAGACCGAAAATGAAGCCTGTACACGTGATACGGCGGACGGCGTACGGCGGACGGACATTGCATTTTTGGAATCTATGCACCTTGAAACGTAAAAGAAAAAAGTTTGAGGGGGTGTTATAAAAATTTTTTGCTGAGCGAATACATAGGTGTATTATTCACAGAATAATAAACCAAAATGCAATGTCCGTCCGCCGTCCGCCGTATCACGTGCACAGGCTTCATTTTCGGTCTAAAAAATTCGTTCTTTCGCACACATGCTCCATTTGGGCCCTAGTTGTGTCCCGAAACTTTTCAGCCCGATCGGAATATACCCAGGGGTGTTATGAGTGAAAATGTGTGTAAAAATAGGTACTTTTTGCGTTTTAGCAACATGTTAGTAAAAAAATGAGCTTTTGAGGTATCGTTTTTCATGTTTTTGGGGGCGAGAAGACCGAATATGAAGTCGATTGTGACCAAAGACGCGGAAATTGAGGTTTTACCAAAGGTTCAGCTCCCAAAATTGTTTTTTTTTAGTCAAAAACCTGGAAAACTGTCTGAAATCACCATCAATGTGTATACTAACATTAGAAAAAGTGTAAACAGCTGAATCGAGACCATTAAATCGCACTACCAATGATCAAATATGATCTGGGGGGGAAAAAAAGTGTAGGTACCTATTTCATGTTTTGGGGGCCAAAATTGGTGGAAATCATCAGGAATAGCTATTTCAATCATTCCACATGACAGAAACAATAAATTTAACTGCCAACAAGAATCTCTAGAACTCCAATAGAATAATAAACCCATGTGACAAGGACTTTGCAGCGTTTTTTGATCACAAATGACAGCGAGAATGTGATTTTATCACAGGAAGATGAGCACAGTCAATCGGAAAACACCGCTCGGTACGTGGATTGCCATACGGTCAGAAATTCATGCAAACGCACAGCTGAAGGACAACTGTGTGAGGACGCAGCAAAATCATCCGCCACGAATTACATTCGTTGGAAAACACTAAGCTAAATCAACAGTATTTAACAGCACTGCGACGGGAGAATTTCCGCACTAAACTGTAACAGTGCGGCTGTTCTCGAGTAGCTTTTTGGTCCGATGGAGACGGGAACGGTGGGTGGAAGCCTAATCGATATCCCTTCTTAACCGGTGATAATCTCGCTGGTCTAGGAGGGGGACTCTCGAGAGTCCACCCCCACTGTCACACTCTGTCACCAAACGTAAGTCTTTTCCTTCAAATCCTAAACATCGTGAGGAAGCTTTACACCAATTGGAATCCACTCATGTACATACGAACAACTTTGAGAAGTTCGTTCATGTCAACTCACAAGCGGAAATAGTTGTTCTCACCACCCAAAGTAACCTGAAGATGTGCCTGCAGGACGTCATTTTAGCTGACGGGACATTTTACGTTGACCCAAAATTTTTCCATCAGGTGTACACGATTCGTCGCGATATTACTTTTCACTTACGTCTTTTCACCCTCTGGGAAAAGTTCTGCGACTCAAAAATCGATCGACTGCAATATGTCAAGCGTGCTGGGCTGTTGAAGCAGGCTACCAAAATTTAACAAGTGCAAAATTGTTAACGTACTACTTATTAGTACTGTTGTGACTGCATTTTTCTTAAATGATACCGCGAATAAAATGTGGAACGTATAGAAATGTTGTAGCTTGTACCTTATTCATCCAAGCCTTTTTCAAGGGAGTTGGCGCTTATTAACCCTGGCGCTTCTGTCAAAATTGGTTTCAAGGGGATTGGCGCTTACGTACCTTTTGGTTTATTATTCTGTGAATAATACACCTGTGTATTCGCTCAGCAAAAAATTTTTATAACACCCCCTCAAAATTTTTTCTTTTCCGTTTCAAGGTGCGTAGATTCCAAAAACGCTGCAAAGTCCTTGTCACATGGGTTTATTATTCTATTGGAGTTCTAGAGATTCTTGTTGGCTGTTAAATTTATTGTTTCTTTCATGTGGAATGATTGAAATAGATATTTCTGATGATTTCCACCAATTTTGGCCCCCAAACATGAAATAGGTACGCTTTTTTTTCTCTTTTTTTTAGATCATCTTTGATCATTGGTAGTGGCATTTAATGGTCTTGATTCACCTGTTTACACTTTTTCCAATGTTATTATACACATTGATGGTGATTTCAGACAGTTTTCAAGGTTTTTGACTCATAAAAAACCAATTTTGGGAGCTGAACCTTTGGTAAAACCTCAATTTCCGCGTCTTTGGTCAAAATCGACATCATATTCGATCTTCTCGTCCCCAAAAACATGGAAAAAGATACCTCAAAAGCTCATTTTACTAACATGTTGCTAAAACGCAAAAAGTACCTATTTTTACACACATTTTCACTCATAGCATCCCTGGGTATATTCCGATCGGGCTGAAAAGTTTCGGGACACAACTAAGGCCCAAATGGAGCATGTGTGCGAAAGAACGATTTTTTTAGATCGAAAATGAAGCCTGTACACGTGATACGGCGTACGGCGGACGGCGTACGGCGTACGGCGGACGGACATTGAATTTTTGGAATCTACGCACCTTGAAACGGAAAAGAAAAAATTTTGAGGGGGTGTTATAAAAATTTTTTGCTGAGCGAATACATAGGTGTATTATTCAGAGAATAATAAACCAAGATGCAATGTCCGTCCGCCGTCCGCCGTACGCCGTATCACGTCTACCGGCTTCATTTTCGGTCTAAAAAATTCGTTCTTTCGCACACATGCTCCATTTGGGCCCTAGTTGTGTCCCGAAACTTTTCAGCCCGATCGGAATATATGCAGGGATGTTATGAGTGAAAATGTGTGTAAAAATAGGTACTTTTTGCGTTTTAGCAAGATGTTGGTAACATGAGCTTCTGAGATTTCGTTTTCCATGTTTTTGGGGACGAGAAGACCGAATATGAACTCGATTTTGACCAAAGAGTGGAAAGTTGATTTCTACCAAATGTTCAGCTCCAGAAATAGATTTTTATGAGTGAAAAACCTGGGAAATCGTCTGAAATCACCATCAGTTTGTATAATAACACTGGAAAAAGTGTCAACACGTGGATCAAGACGATTAAATGGCACTACCAATGATCAAAGATAGTTTAAAAAAAAAAAAAAAAAGGAGTGGATACCTAATTTGTGTTATAGGGCCAAAATTAATGGAAACCATCAGAAATAGCTATTTCGATTACAGCGCATGAAAGAAACAACATAAGAACAGCCAAAATTTCTGTAGGTATGTCCAAAAGTCCAAAATAATAATAAACCCATGTGACAAGGACTTTCCAGCGTTTTTATAAAGAGACTGGCGCTATGGTATGCAACCAGCAACGCATTTTATAAAGAAAACAACGAATATCGACAAATGAAACAAGGCATTACGACTAATCACGACCATTTTCTACAACACACAATACCCAGCGTCACGAAACCAGGTGACTCGAATATATCGAAGTCTCGAATATCGGTGTTTTGAAGACCACTGGCCGCCCCGAATATATTTAGTCGCAGACTGCCCTCGCTATTTTCGACCCAGCCAAACATTCGCCCAGATACATCTTATTGAAAACCGCGCCTCTATGAATTACTTCCGAGACAACAGAGGAGCCCCCTAAATATGGAACGGCCTTTTCAGACGGTCTCATCGCTACTCGTCTTCACTTGTTTATTGTGGCTGTTACCACACTGCTTGTATTTACGTGGAAGAAGTTGTTAAATTTCATTTGGAATTTACGACCAAACAACAACCACCCTAACCACCCTAGCTTTTTTACTAAGAATCCAATTGTTTTATATAAAAATAAGAAAGTATATTTTTCATCCAACCACTGACTCATATCAGCCTTCAATTAAAAGACAAATGATTATGCTACCTTTGTACTGTCAAAATGCTGCAGCCATTTAAATTAATCATAGGCCAGGTCAAATCTTTTATATAAACAAAAGACCATGTTCTTGATAAACCGGCGAAAACAATATTTTCCGAATTACTAATCTTTTTTTTTAAATACTAATTTTATCATTTTGACAAACACTTTAAAGTTATATTTTATTTCAATAAATCACCTGAAAACCTACTAAATCTTACAAAAATAATAGGTTATTATAAACAAATAAATATAATATATTATAAACCTAACTTAAATTTTAGTAAAATAAATGATAGATAAATCATACAACCTAATTGATTTTGATAACATAAAAAAAATAATACATTATACATTAATCATAGATTAAATCTATAACTTGAAAATCCAGATATCCTTAATTGAATAGAATTATGTCCGCTATAAAAATATAGTATAACAAAACTTATTAAATTAAATTAGTATACAATAAAATTAATAATAAAAATACTGTCACATCAACTATAATTTTACTATAAATCTTTAGGTTGAGAAACAAAAAATGTATTCCATAATTTTATAAACCCTGATGCGAAAGGTACCTCGAAAACTACTTCAATAAAATTATATAAATTCCTTCACAGTATTATTAACTATCAAATATTTTTTTATTTAAAAAATCCTGAAAATTAAAATGCTTTTTTAAAATATAAAATAAATATATTATTTACATTAATATTATCAAATAGATGGAATTTCACATTCAAATTATTAATGTAAATAATAATGCCGATTTTAAGACCTTACCGCTAGGATGATTCCGTTAGGATGCTGTTGCTCGAGGACCAAGCAACAGCTACATCAGCGAGTGAGAAATACATGATGACCCTTGGGTTGAACACTCGATTTTCTCCTGGATGTCCATGTGCTTTCAATGTCAAAGGAACTACTTTTATTGAACTTCAAACCTCGAGCAGATGATGATAGGAATTAATAATTAATTAATAGATTTTGCGGGTGATACAACACTCATTACAACTAGTCCAACAAGGGAGGAATCTGTCCAGAAAACAAAAAACCCTGCAAAGTCCTTGTCACACGGGTTTATTATTCTATTGGGCATACCTACAGAAATGCTGGCTGTTAATTTCTAGCTTCTTTTATGCGTAATAATCGAAATAGCTATTTTGGCCCCTAAAACACAAATCAGGTACGCTTTTTTTTCTTCAACTATCTTTGATCACTGGTAGTGCCATTAATCGTCCTAATCCACGTGTTGACACTTTTCCCAGTGTTATTATACAAATTTATGGTGATTTCAGACGATTTACCAGGTTTTTCACTCATAAAAAATCAATTTTGGGAGCTGAACATTTGGTAGAACTCAATTTTCCACTCTTTGGTCAAAATCGACTTCATATTCGATCTTCTCGTCCCAAAAAACATGGAAAACGATACCTCAAAAGCTCATGTTACTAAACGTAATTCGTCACTTAAGCATTTACTTATAATAAAGTGAGGACTATGAATACCGCCCTAAGTGCGTTTCCATTGCCTTTTGCGTCAACGGGACACGCAGACCAGCGGATATATCGCCTCGACTCGTTTCTTCCCCAATCGTTTTAATGATCGCTAGTCCTGACACGTGTGGCTCAGTGTCGCCCATTGGTAGAAGTAACGAAGCAAGCGGGTGTTGGATTTCGACGACAGCGAGAATTATAACCCGCGGCTGCCTACGCGTACCGCTAAAATAAACATGAGACCTGACTTGGTGGCCTGAACTTATCACTGTTCCGAGAGCAACGGTTTTTCAGATTGTTCTCACTGAATCGAACCATTTTCGTTATCTCCTCCACTTGAGTATATTACAGTGCTTTAGGCTATGAGAACTTCGAATCCAAAAGTTGCTTAATGTAAGACGGATTTTGAATGATAGCAAACTAGGCAAGTCGTCAGTCGAATGACACCAACAAAATTATTAGACTACTAAGGAAAAGTATCGACCAAACTAGATAGGTAGAAGCCTACCTATATAAACTTATAAAATCAAGAGTAATCCATGGATTACATGGCTCGGCCTTGGTACTATGGGTGGAATACGCTGTAAATATTTTGCAGGATATTTTCTAGGATAGTTCGAAAGAGAGGATTTTTTCAATTGACAATCCCGGCCAATGGGGAAATTAAAAAAAACCACAGTCATGCAGCATGGCTATAAGAGCGAATTTTCGAAGTTTTCGGCATCTTCCTCCTCCGCCTAAAATTTTCTGAAAATTAATTTTCGGCCAATGTTTTCCGAACTTGATACCATACAAAATTAAAACAGGAGTAGTTTTACGCAAAGTAAAATTTGGGGTGGAAGGAGGGGGAGGGGGAAATCAAAAATGTTTTGAATACCAGAAGAGTAAGGTATTGGGTACATAACAAATTTTTTGTTCCATTTTTTGCCGAGTAACACCTCGGTTTGTAGATTTTCCAACGCTGAACACGATGGTGAAGTCAGAATTGCGATATCCCATTCCGTTATCAGATTAGAGCAGACGAACCAGGAAGAACATCTCAAGAAATAACCACGTTCCTTCATCTTCAAAGTGCTCCAGTTTGAGAATGGAATGAGGTATCGCAATTCTGATTTCACCATCGTGTTCAGCGTACAAAAACCTTTAAAATGAGGTGTCACTTGTCAGACTTTTTCATTTTGGGAATTTATGGGTAATTTTCCCCCCCTAAAACTCCCCAAAACTCCCCCTTAGAGTGACCCGATTCTGCCCATCTTCGAACATAGCCTGTCGATTGCCAAGACAGATTTTTCGTGCAAATTTGAACTTTTTATCTCAATTCTTTCGAGAGTTATCGTCTGGAATGACACATACATATATAAATATATATATAAATATATAAATATATAAATATATATATATCTACATATAATTTTTGGTGTCTTGCGGCAGGGAATTCAGGATGGTCTGAAACGGATTTTGGTATAAAAATCTTTCGGAAATTCGAGTTTTAAAAATTTTGGACCGAGAACAATAGCTTTTTTTTCTTCGAAAATTCGCTAAAAAGCGACTCCCCACACTTACAAGTTTTAAATAATGATCTAAATATATGGAAAACTTCGGAGACTACGGGACCAGATTAGAGAAAGATGTTTTGTTTGGACCACTGGGTTGTGAGGTAATGACGGTTCAACGGTTTCACTTTTGCGCATGCGCAGTAGCTATTACTGATACGAATGCGACGAAATTCATATGGGACGAACTGGCACCTAACCCTGAACTACCAACAAAACTGAAGGCAATCTGGACTACTGGGTTGTCGGTTATGGCGGTTCCACGGTTCCCACGCATGCGCATGAGCAGCCGTTACTACAGGTACGAATGCGAAGAAATTAATATGGGACCAACTGGGATCTAATCCTGAACTACCACCAAACTTGAGCCAATTTGGACCAATGGATTGTGAATTATGTGGGTTCGAAGTTTTTCACGTTTGCGCAAACGCAGTCTCTACTACTGATCCGATTGCGACAAAATTCATACGAGACCTACTAGGACCTAACCCTGAACTACCATCAAAATTCGAGTCAATTTGGATCATTGGGTCGTGAGGTATGGCGGCTCGCAGAAATTCGCACACACCACGAACACATACTAAACTACCTGAAGGAGCTGACATTCCCAATTGGGTTTGTTATTTTCAATAATGGACCTTTGGAATCGAGCATGAACCCCCCCCCCCCCCCCCCCCCCACAAAATATGATGTTTTCCATTTCAAGGTATGTAGAATCCGAAAATGCAATAAAAAATTTCTGCCCATCCGCCGTACTTTTCTTAGTTACCATGAACCAAAACTAATGAAATTTGGTCCCACGGCCCATTTGGGGTCTAGTTAGTCCTCGAAGCTCGGTGTTAACGACAGTCATCCCTAAAGGGTGAAAAATAGGGGGTTTAAATCTCCAGGGCGCCGTTATCTCGAAAATTTTCTTATATTTTTAAATAGTTCTCGAACTTGGAAGTTTTTTGAGACCACCCGGAGCACCGTACGTCCAGCTGTTCGTTCACAGTAAGGCCATGAAGTTTGCACCGACAGGCATTTTGACAGCTGGGTGAATGAAATTGTATACATTCAGCCCAAATATCACTGCTAGGGACGAGGCAACAATCGGGTATTGACCCGAGATGATCATTGCTAGGGAGCACTTGATTATATTCACGGAGTATGAAGTCGAGATGTTATTTCGTTTGAAAAATGATGGCTCTTTTGGAGTTAGTTGATAGGTAGTAAAACTTGAACAAACGTTGACGAATTATTGATGGGTAAATTATTACACAACGGTAAATTATTACACAACGATAAATTATTACACAACGGTAGATTATAACCATCTACGTAGAAGGGGCTGGAGTTCGCTGATACGTACTTTTGCAACTTGAAACAACCGCTGATGTATTATTGATGGCAAATTATTACACAACGGTTCATTATACTATCTATTCATTATAATATCTAACTATAAGGGTACCTGTGATGAATTTAAAATTGGCTGAAATTCACCACGAGAGGCGAGGGTGGAATTTGCCAGTTCTGGTTAAGGGCGAGACCTCCACCATCGGCTGGATCTTTTTGGATATGTGCGGTTAAGGGTGGACCTCCACCGATCTTTTAGTGAATTTGCCAGTTCTGGTTAAGGGCGTTACCTCCACCATCGGCTGGATCTTTTTGGATATGTTTGTGCGGTTAAGGGCGGACCTCCACCGATCTTTTAGGAGTGTTTGCTAGTTCTGGTTAAGGGCGAACCTCCACCATCGGCTAGATCTTTTGGGAGTAGGAGAGAGACATGGTAAGGAGAGAGAGAGAGTAGCCAGCGGCTAGAGGAATCGTAGAATGAGAGAAAAGTCGCAGGACACGGGGTTTTATAGGCCCTGGAAGCCTTCTCCTTCCACTCCTTGCTGGGAGAGGATGGAGGGGTTCCAGGGTTGTGTACCAGCTCCTGCGGCTTTGGTCCCCACTCGTACCGTTTATTAACAGGAACTAAAGTTGGCTAGTGAAATGTATGTGAGAACTTAAGTCTGCTAGGAGTAGTCCCGGGAGGGACTCACGACAGTACCCTATACAGGTAAATTATTACACAACGATTTATTATTTGCCTTATGCTTCATGAATAACCACAAAATTAATGATTGAATTACTGAATCCCGCCTATTTGTAGGGAACTTTAATTCGGAGCCGGCACCAGCACTCGATTTAGGGCTTTCCTGGGTGGAGCTCGAGGGTATTGACCACAGAAAACAGTGATCTACGCGGAAGGGGAATCTGTACAGGTAAATAGTAAACCTTCGTGTAATAATTTGCAGCGTTTTTTCGATGGATTCGTGTTCCTCCCCACAACAAACAAAATAATTAAAATTGTCTAAAAAGCGTAAAAACTAAAAAACAAGGCCTCGGCCACTTCAGAGGGGGGCCGAACCTAATATTAGGAACCACACAGACATGTCTCCCGAAAAATAAATAATAATGCACTGAGAGCATATCTGGCTGACTCAAGGTTTTTATAACTTGAAATCAATCTTTCCAGCACCTAATTTACTGAGACGAATGGAGTAGTACTGCATCCAACAGGTGCAACTCAACCATCAAACTTTCAGTACAGGTCCGCTGATTGTGGTAAGAGGCGAAATGAAATGGAAAAGGAACCGGGCAATCCCCTTGATGAAAGGCGAAATAAAGAGAGCTGCGTCGAAGATAATATTCCGAAGGGGTTTGGAACGGTGGAGCGTCTAAAACCGGCGCAATAAGCTGTTTATAAGGACTTGATCAAGCCAATGTAGGGTGATAGGGTGGGGGTCACTTCCAGTCAACAACATAACTACTAAGGCAATCGCATAATCAAGGTGCCAAGGTCTTTCAATTCACGATAACAACCCATCACAACGACAGGCGGTCGTGAACCAGCATTAACTAACTTTCTTGGGCACCAAGGGAAATTGATCACCGGCTACTCAGGGTGATGGGCTCAGAAATTGAACTGTTTCAAGAAGGATAAACCACGTAAGGATTATCACATTGTGCCACAGATACTAGATAACACATTTCACACTCACATTACGCTTCAACAAGCACATACAGTGAGGTAAAAAACGCTGCAAAGTCCTTGTCACATGGGTTTATTATTCTATTGGACAAACCTACAGAGATGTTGGCTGTTCATTTATTGTTTCTTTCACGTGAAATATATCGAATAGCTATAGCTATTTCTGATGGTTTCGACCAATTTTAGCCCCCAAAAACACAAATTAGGTACGCTCCCCTTTTTTTTTTCAAATTATCTTCCATCATTGAGTGCCATTTAATCGTCTTGATCCACGTGTTGAAACTTTTTCTAGTGTTATTATACAAAACTGATGGTGATTTCAGACGATTTCCCAGATTTCTGACTCACGAAAAATCAATTTTGGGAGCTGAACATTTGGTAGAACCTCAATTTTCCACTCTTGGGTCAAAATCGACTTCATCTTCGGTCTTCTCATCCCAAAAACATGGAAAACGATACCTCAAAAGCTCATATTACTAACATGTTGCTAAAACACAAAAAGTACCTATTTTTACACACATTTTCACTCATAACACCCCTGGGTGTATTCCGATCGGGGCTGCAAAGTTTCCGAACACAACTAGGGCCCAAATGGAGCCTGTGTGCGAAAGAACGAATTTTTTAGACGGAAAACGAAGCCGGTACACGTGGTACGGTGGACGGACACCCTTGAAACGGAAAATAAAAAATGTGGAGAGGGTGCTATACAAAATTTTTGTTGAGCGAATACATATACCTAGGTGTATTATTCATGGAATAATAATTATCCAAAATGCAATGTCCGTCCGCCGTCCACCGTATCACGTATACCGGCTTCATTTTCAGTCTAAAAAATTCGTTCTTTCGCACACATGCTCCATTTGGGCCCTAGTTGTGTCCCGAAGGTTTGCAGCCCGATTGGAATACCCAGGGGTTGTTATGAGTGAAAATGGGTATAAAAATATGTACCTACTTTTGTGTTTTAGTAACATGAGCTTTTGAGGTATCGGTTTTCCAAGTTTTTGGGACGAGAAGACCGAATATGAAGTCAATTTTGACCAAAGAGTGAAAATTTGAGGTTCTAACGAAGTTTTAGCCTTAAATTTACGATAAATTTTGGTCCAAAATCGACGTTCGTTTATCGACGGTACGTTTTGGGTCCCCATTTGGGCCCTAGTTGTGCTCCGAAGCTCGGCAGCCCGATCGGCGTACACCCAGGGGTGTTATGGGGAAAAAACGGGTGTAAAAGTAGGGGTTTTCGAGGGATATTTGAGGTTTTAGTGAACATGAGCTTGTGAGGTATTGTTTTCCTTTTTTATGGCGAGAAGACCGAATATTAGGTTGATTTTGACCGAAGAGTGAAGGTTTGAGGTTGTAACGAAGGTTAAGCTCCCGAAATTCATTTTTGATTAGTCAAAAACATGGGAAATTGTCTGAAATCACCATACACTTGTATAATAACACTAGAAGTAGTATCAACAGGTGAATCATGACAATTAAAATGGTACTATCAATGATCAAAAATAATCTGCTTAAACAACCGCGCCTAATTCGTGTTTTTGGGGGGCCAAAATCGGTGAAAACCATCAAAAATAGCCATTTCAATACTTACACATGAAAGAAACAATAAATGAACAGCCAAAATTTCTGAAGGTGTATCCACTAGAATAATAAACTTATGTGACAAGGAATTTGCAGCGTTTTTTGGAATCTACGCACCTTGAAACGTAAAAGAAAAACTTTTGAGGGGGTGTTATAAAAATCTGTTGCTGAGCGATTACTTAGGTGTATTATTCACAGAATAATAAACAAAAATGTATATAACTTTATGAATATAAATATATATATACGACATATTTCGTCGGATTTCACGGTGAAGTAGGTTCGTGGGGCGGCAAATTCGTGGCAGCAGTAACGTGGAAGTAGAAGTGTAGAAGGTGGTAGGTTCTTGAGGTGGTAAATTGGTGGTAGTAGGCGGTGGAAGTAGACGTAGAAGAAGCACTTCACGCATACAGAAGTCGAGCCACGGATCTGAGTTTGTTCCAAGGAGCACGCGAAGAGGTTGAGCTCCGCACCGTCGAACAAAGCACTGGCCATCCCTGGCAGACGAAGCATGGGGCGATGGAACAGGTAGTTCCTGTCGGAGAACGGGACAGCCCGACAAGCCCACCTGACAGAAGCCGAGGACAGATTTCCCCAGGGACAAGCCAATAAAAGAAGGAAAGACCGGTGACCGGTGATCCTCCTTCTGACCTCGAGCGACTCCAGGCAATGCACCAACTTTCCGTGCCAGACAAACACGACAATCAATACTTCACTGTTAACCCATGATATTTATAATTAGCGCTGGTTAATAATAAATGGGTGTTCCACCAACAGCTCAACCCAACGATGAGGCAGAACGAATAGCGTTGTTATTATGACAGACGCTAAGAGCGCAACCAACGAACTTACAAACCCAAACTGTCCCATAACCGAGTGACATTTTGCGTGGTTCG
Source organism: Leptopterna dolabrata (assembly GCA_954871275.1). NCBI lineage: Eukaryota > Metazoa > Arthropoda > Insecta > Hemiptera > Miridae > Leptopterna > Leptopterna dolabrata. The sequence continues at coordinate 82,118,542 of OX940975.1, read as the reverse complement.
AGGTCACTGCGGTCTCGCTGGTAATGAGGCTGCAGACCGAGAAGTTTCATGCCATCTAACTTTCCTATCCACAACCCATTCCGGATCTTCCACGTATCGATCTGAAGCGGTCTCCGGCACTGGATCTCTTCAATAAAATGAATGAATTCATGGAATACCACGCAGGGTACCTGTTCCTATTTAAACCGCAATATACGACCTGCCACCTTTAATTCGTTAATCCCAAGTTTCAAACGCTACATTCTGTCACCTGGGTGAAAGGGGGGAAAAACCCTGGACCCCCGGTTACCTCTATTTACACACTTCGGACGAAATTATAGAAACACAGAATGTGTTTTACCTCACGCGTTTCACATAAACCCGTCTTCAATCTTCGGTTGAAGATTGGTTAACTTCCTCCAACTACTACTCGCTACTTTCCTCCCACTAAATCAGAATCTTATATAATCACCGCGTCATAACAAAATATCGCATAGGTTACACCAGGTTACGCGATCCTTAGTTCCGTACCATCGATAGCCTTTTAAAAAGTCAGTCTTCAGATAGGAAGGTATGTTATAGTTTTATTGAGATTACAACATTATTTGAACGAACCCCATAACAGATGGTAAACAACGAGTAGCTGTTTTGACTGTTTTTGACTCAACATTCGAAACTGACTTTTCGGCGCGAAGTTTCATATCTTTGTGATTTAAAAAAAATAATATCACGCTCATACCGCAGCTTGTCGGCCACGCACTCCGCATTGGTTAACGTAATATGGTTAGGTAAATCGAGAGCTATCCAACGAGTGGTGAACGATTTTTGTACGATGATAACCGGCGAAGTTAAAGTTCCGTAGCAACGAATCGGTTGTACGTGAAAATCATTAGAAATTTTTCATAACAGCGTCCCAGATTTCGTTACGAAATTTCGTTACCTTTTTTGGCTAGTTAGTCCATGGCTAAAACACATTCTGTGTTAAAAAACAGTTGAAATAACAGTCAAGCAGTACTACATGTTAATGTTATTGATGTACTTGTATACCTGTTGCTAATCTGTCAAAATAGTTGCCGATAAGAGAAGTATCATCTTCAATCACAGTCAAACACATAATCAACAACATTATCACAATTAGTAAGAAGTTTTTCTCGTCCTCCCACTCTTTTGACAAAATCTACTCCGCTCATACCTCCACCACGTTTTACCAATAATTCCCCTTCATGTAGAACCATATGAATAGTTCCTCATCAACGCGTTCATGGCAACGTCCCCATTTCCCATACGCCAACAACGGATGAAATTGGTGGGCCGGTGGTCACCGTACTGACGAAACTGCGTATCCCGTCGCGGGTGAAGGAGCACATCCAAAATACACTGCCAAGGTGATGACACAGGAGCTTCCTCGTCACAATCAGAGTGACCCATTATACATTACATTACATTACATAACGTGAAATATACATATTACATAACATTACATTACATAACATAACATTACATTACATTACATGAAATATACATATTACATAACATTACGTCCATAATACATTACGTCCATTATACATAATTATTGCGAAAGTTATGCGTGTTTGAAGAATTTCACGTTAGCGCATGCGCAGGGCGAACCGCTGGCTCTATCATGTTGAAATTTATATGGGACCTCAATGGGCCCTACCCGCTTAATCCCTGAGAATTACATTGAAATTGGGTGAAATCTTTGGTTACTACGGCTGTAACAAGGAAATTGAATCTATTTCACGCCAGCGCATGCGCAGAGCGCACCGAGGGTCCGATCATGCTGAAATTCATACTGGAACTCACTAGGCCTTGTCCAAACAACCCTTGAAAATTTGAGCGAAATTGAATCAAAATTGTGAAAGTTATGCGTGTTTGTTGAATTTAACGTTAGCGCATGCGCAGGGCGTACCGCTGGATCAATCATGTTGAAATTTGTATGGGACCTCAAGGGGCCTTATCCGCACCATCCCTCGAAATTTGAGCTGAATCAATTCAAAATCGTGAAGTTATGGCTGTAACAAGGAAATGCGGACAGACTCACAGACTCACAGACCCACAGACCGACAGACACGGAACCAAATTTGTTCAGTAGGCTTTGAAACGCAAAATGCAAGTGGAAATTTTGATTTCTGAAGACAAAAATTTTTTGGCTCACGAAAGTGAACACAAGGCTTCCGCTGCTTCGCAGACTCGGAAGCAATACACTGCCAAGGTGATGGCACAGGAGCTTCCTCGTCACAATCAGAGTGACCCATTATAAAATAGAACAGACTCGGAAGCAAAATAACATTACATTACATTACATAACATAACATTACATTACATGAAATATACATATTACATAACATTACATTACATAACATTACATGAAATATACATATTACATAACATTACGTCCATAATACATTACGTCCATTATACATAATTGCGAAAGTTATGCGTGTTTGAAGAATTTCACGTTAGCGCATGCGCAGGGCGAACCGCTGGCTCTATCATGTTGATATTTATATGGGACCTCAATGGGCCCTACCCGCTTAATCCCTGAGAATTACATTGAAATTGGGTAAAATCTTTGGTTACTACGGCTGTAACAAGGAAATTGAATCTATCTATCTATTTTAACAGACTTGGGAATGAAAGTGAACCATGCCAAGACCCATTACATTGCATTTACCCTTCCAAACAACACCACACCAACTCTGGGAATTATAAAGGGACACCATGCAAACTGCTTAGATCCAGATGTGTGCGATTGCCCCGGCATCTCTCAGGTTGAAACTACCAGTTATCTAGGTGTGCGGATAGATCAGCGACTGAGGTGGAACTTGCACGTGGACATTGTGGTGGGAAAGCTGAGAAAAATGCTGTACATATGCCGGGAACTCCGAAGCTCTCTCCCCTTTGAAGCGAAACGGGCTTTTTATTGCGCCATGACCCGTCTATCTTGATGTACGGGATTACAGGATGGGGAGGCTGTAGTGGGGAGCTCACCGATACGTTATTTACAGCACAGAAACGTCTGATCAAAGTGCTGCTGCACAGAAGGATCAGACATCCCACCGCTCGCATCTTCGCCGAGCTTAACGTGCCAACCATTCACCAGCTCATTGAGAGAGCCACAATTGTAAAGACATATCGAGATCTTTTAGCGGGGAACCTTGAAATTGTTATTGGCAAAGCAGCTACAAGAGCGAGCACCCAGAAGCTTATCAGATTTCCTTTCCGACTCACCACGACTGGGCAGAGGTGCTACGACTACAGGGGTCCCTTGCTATTCAATGGGCTTCCTGAGGAATTGAGGGGATTGAATACTCTTCAATCTTTCAAGGCTAAACTCAAGAAGCACATCATGACCACTTAGCTACGTACTTTATTTTTACTTTACTCCGTTTTTTTAACTGTATTTTACTCCTTTATTTTTCATTTGATTAAAATAGAAGAAAGACAATATTTCACAGCTTCTCCAGCAATCCTGATTGTATCAATGTGTTAATTGTGTGTGTTATATACTTATTATGGCTAATGGACGAATGTACGGGTCTTAGCGACTCTCCTCCCCCCAGCACAAGCACAGCTTAAAGGGGGGAGTAGCAAGGAACTGAAAATAGTATTTTTTGTAATATATATTCTCAATAAAGCGTTATTTAAAAAAAAAAAAATTGCACGCCAGCGCATGCGCAGAGCGCACCGAGGGTCCGATCATGCTGAAATTCATACTGGAACTCACTAGGCCTTGTCCAAATAACCCTTGAAAATTTGAGCGAAATTGAATCAAAATTGTGAAAGTTATGCGTGTTTGTTGAATTTAACGTTAGCGCATGCGCAGGGCGTACCGCTGGATCAATCATGTTGAAATTTGTATGGGACCTCAAGGGGCCTTATCCGCACCATCCCTCAAAATTTGAGCTGAATCAATTCAAAATCGTGGAAGTTATGGCTGTAACAAGGAAATGCGGACAGACAGACCCCCAGACTCACAGACCGACAGACACGGAACCAAATTTGTTCAGTAGGCTTTGAAACGCAAAATGCAAGTGGAAATTTTGATTTCTGAAGACAAAAATTTTTTGGCTCACGAAAGTGAACACAAGGCTTCCGCTGCTTCGCAGACTCGGAAGCAATATTACCGCACCTGCACGTTTTATGTTTGGTACATCGGAACCCTTCAAAATAAAGCAGTTGGGAGCCTACACGTGACGGAACCACTCGAACTGTTCCATGGCCGACGAACTATCAACTACTGAGCGAGCCGAGTCACAGGTGGCAGATTGATTTGTTGACATAAGGATGCGATAATCTTTGGACAATAGAGAGGTGGCAGAGTGATTCACGCCTCTATTTAAAAAACGCTGCAAAGTCCTTGTCACATGGGTTTATTATTCTACAGATTTTCTATTCTGGTTATTATTCCTACAGAAATTTTGGCTGTTCATTTATTCTCCCAAAAACACGAATATTATGCCCGGTTTTTTTAATAGGTAATTTTTGATCATTTACAGGCCATTTAATTGTACTGACTCACCTGCTGATACTACTTCTAGTGTTATTATACAAATTTATGGTGATTTCAGACAACTTCCCAGGTTTTTTACTCATAAAAATGAATTTCGGGAGCTTCACCTTCGTTACAACCTCAATTCTTCTATACTCAGTCAAAATCAACTTAATATTCGTTCACGCCCTAAAAAACATGGAAAACGATACCTCACGAGCTCATGTTCATAAAAACTCAAAAATCCCTCGAAAACCCCTATTTTTACACCCAATTTTCCCCCATAAGACCCCTGGGTGTATTCCGATCGGGTTGCAGAGCTTCGTAGCACAACTAGGACCCAAATGGGGACCCAAACTGCGCGGAAGAACGAAGATTTTAGACCAAAATTAAACGTAAATTTAAGGCTGAAACTTCGTTAGAACCTCAATTTTTCACTCCTTGGTCAAAATCGACTTCATATTCGGTCTTCTCGTCCCAAAAAACATGAAAAACGATACCTCAAAACCTCATGTTACTGACATGTCACTAAAAAACAAAAAAAAACCAGTCATGCAGCATGACTTAATGAGCGAATTTTCAAAGAAATATTCGAATTAATGGCTATGGTTTTGAATAAAGGAAAACTTCGGTCTAAAATTTGGTTTTCTATGTATATTCTCTTCGTATTTATTTTAATTTGTACGTTTTGTCCATCCTGATTCTACCGTTTGTTATGAGTAGATTCCTTGTTCCTTCTGAATGGCCTTTCCTCTTGACTACGATTTCAGGCCTGGTATCTAAAACCAGTTCAAGATTTGCTCTACTAGGTAGGTAGATCCTTCCTTCTTCATTGATATTATTTTTATCATGTTAAGTACCTACCTACCTTTGAATATCAAATATTCGTATGATACTGATAATAAATTGATAAGATACCTACCTAACCTTCTTCCTCCTACTGTTAGTACCTAAATTGAATAATTTGAAATAGATTTTTTCTTTCGTCTTCCTTCTAGTAATACGTGGGCCGGTACTTGTCTATCTATGAAGGTATCATAACAATTATATATCAAATGGGAAATTCAAGGAGTTGTACTAATCGTTTGCCTCCCCCTTTTTTGCTTCGAACTCTCGTCTTCAATTAATACTTCTCACATTTTTCAATCTGACCACTCTAAGGGGGTGGGGGGGGGGGGGTAAGAGTTTAAAGATTATCCTAGTTTTGGGTAATTTTTGCGCACTTTAAATGCTCTAATTTAAGAACGGATTTAGATATCTAAAATCCGATTTCACCATCGTGTTCAGCGTGCAAAAACCTTTAAAATGAGGGGTCACTTGTTAGAAAATAACATTTTGGGGATTTTTGGGTAATTTTTGCGCACTTTAAATGCTCTAATTTAAGAACGGATTTAGATATCTAAAATCCGATTTCACCATCGTGTTCAGCGTGCAAAAACCTTTAAAATGAGGGGTCACTTGTTAGAAAATAACATTTTGGGGATTTTTGGGTAATTTTTGCGCACTTTAAATGCGCCAAAACCCTCCTTAGAGTAGGCCAATTTCGCCCATCTTCAAACTTAGCCTTTCGATTGCCAAGATAGATTTTTTGTGCAAATTTGAGCTGTTTATCTCAATTCTATCGAGAGTTATCGTCTGGAGTGACACATATATAAATATAAAAACGCTGCAAATCCCTGCACAACGGTTTATTATTTTGTATAGAATACCCTTCTGTTACAGATCACAGCTCTATGTATAGATAACCCGTCTATATAATATGATATGTACTATTCTATGCATAATTATTTAGATCGCAGACCCTCCGTAGGTTAGTACCTAACCCCGTACTCGTTACTAGGTACCTACCTAAATCACGAGCTAATGTTGCTAAAATAATTCTGCCGATGACAAACAGTACCTAACAAAAAGAAACACACATAATGAAGTTCTGAAAAGAAATTGTTGATGAGGAGTGAAAAAAGTTGCAAAAGTACCTACCAACAAACTCCAGCCCCTTCTACGTAGATGGTATAATGAACCGTTGTGTAATAATTTACCGTTGAGTAATGATTTACCGTAGTAATAATTTACCCATCAATAATACTTCAACGTTTGTTCAAGTTTCACTACCTACCAACAAACTCCAAAAGAGCCATCATTTTTCAAATTAAATAATATCACAGAACAACCAACTCGACTTCATACTCCGCCAATATAATCAGGTGATCCCTACCAATGATTGGCCGTATTCACAAATTCCTATTGTGGGCGCGTCTCTGGTTACGAGATTTGGTTTGAATTGTATACAATTTCATTCACACTGGAGTCGAAAATGCCTGTCGGTGCAAACTTCGGGGCCTTACTGTGAACGAACGGCTGGACGTACGATGCTCCGGATGGTCTTAAAAAACTCGCAAGTTCAAGAACTATTTAAAACCGTAAAAATATTTACGTAAAAAAATGGTATAGGCGTTTTGAAAATTTCAACCCCTATTTTGAACCCCTTAGAGATGACTCACAGTAACGTCGAGCTTCGAGGACCAACTAGACGCCGAACGGAACCTATAACCCGAATTTCATCAATTTTTTTTCATGGTAACTAAGAAAAGTGGCCCGTACGGCGTACGGCGTACGGCGTACGGCGGACAGACAGAAATATTTTTATTGCAGTTTTGGATTCTACATACCTTGAAACGTAAACCATCAAATTTTGAGGGGGGGTAAGAATTTTGGTTTATTATTTTCAATAATGAACCATTGGAATCGAGCATGAAAAAACAAATTCTTACCCCCCCTCAAAATTTGATGGTTTACGTTTCAAGGTATGTAGAATCCAAAACTGCAATAAAAATATTTCTGTCTGTCCGCCGTACGCCGTACGCCGTACGGGCCACTTTTCTTAGTTACCATGAAAGAAAATTGATGAAATTCGGGTTATAGGTTCCGTTCGGGGTCTAGTTGGTCCTCGAAGCTCGACGTTACTGTCAGTCATCTCTAAGGGGTTCAAAATAGGGGCTGAAATTTTCAGAAAGCCTATACCTTTGTTTTACGTGAATTTTTTTACGGTTTTAAATAGTTCTCGAACTTGGGAGTTTTTTAAGACCACCCGCAGCACCGTACGTCCAGCCGTTCGTTCACAGTAAGGCCCCGAAGTTTTCACCGACAGGCATTTTCGACACCAGGGTGAATGAAATTGTATACTCTCTCGTCACCAGGGACGCGCTAGATTCAATCAATCAATCAATTTATTCAATCAATCGAACAATCAATCAATCAATTTTTCAATTGCAATTGGAATTCACTTAGAATTGTAAATATTGGTATACTGAATTGAACTTTAATTTGAATTGGAATTTTTTTCGAATTGCCTAATTGGCATTGTGTTTTCAATTGCAATTGGAATTCACTTAGATTTTCAATTGCAATTGGCCACTGCTCACCAATCTACCTAACATCCCCATCTAAATTCCCGACACATTAATCCTATAAACATACACTCCACATTCGCCAAAATTGGCAAAGTTATGTTAATAAAAATAAATTTAATATTGAAATTGCAATTGGACCACTACTCACCACTCTACCTAACATCCCCATCTAAATTCCCGACACATTAATCATATAAACATAACTCCACATTCGCCAAAATTGGCAAAGTTTTTTCAATTGCAATAGGAGTTCACTTAGAATTGTCAATATTGGTATAATGAATTGGACTTTAATTTGAATTGGAATTTTTTTCGAATTGCCTAATTATTGGCATTGTGCGCTCGTCACCAGGGAAGCGCTCGATTCCATCAATCAATCAATTTATTCAATCGATTTCGAATTGGAATTCATTAATTGAATTGGAATTCATTAATTGGATTGGAATTCATTAATTTGAATTCAAATTAATTTGGAATTCAAATTAATTTGAATTGGAATTCATTTCGAATTGTCTAATTGGTATGGTGCGCATTGGCATGGTCCGAAATGGTTCTGCAATTCTATTGGCCAACGCTGTCTGCGATTCACATAGCATGTATAGACTAGTACATATTATTATATTATACAGACGGGTTATCTATACAGAGAGCTGTGATCTGTAACAGAAGGGTATTCTATACAAAATAATAAACCGTTGTGCAGGGATTTGCAGCGTTTTTTTTTCATGCTCGATTCCAATGGTTCATTATTGAAAATAATAAACCAAAAATATACATATAAAAAAGTGTTAAATTTCAGGAATCGTTTTAGAATGGTCTGAAACGGATTTCTATGAAGAAAATTTCCAAAAATTTATATTATTTAAATTTCGAACCCATTGCAATAGCTTCATTTTCTTTGAAAATTCGCTAAAAACTCAAAAATCCCTCGAAAACCCCTATTTTTACACCCAATTTTCCCCCATAACACCCCTGCGTGTATTCCGATCGGGTTGCAGAGCTTCTAGCACAACTAGGGCCCAAATGGGGACCCAAGCTGCGCGGAAGAATGAAGATTTTAGACCAAAATTAAACGTAAATTTAAGGCTGAAACTTCGTTAGAACCTCAATTTTTCACTCCTTGGTCAAAATCGACTTCATATTCGGTCTTCTCCTCCCAAAAAACATGAAAAACGATACCTCAAAAGCTCATGTTACTGACATGTCACTAAAAAACAAAAAGTAGGTACCTTTTAGCGAATTTTCAAAGAAAATGAAGCTATTGCAATGGCTTCGAAATTTAAATAATATAAATTTTTGGAAATTTTCTTCATAGAAATCCGTTTCAGACCATTCTAAAACGATTCCTGAAATTTAACACTTTTTTATATGTATATATATATATATATATATATATATATATATATATATGTCACTCCAGACGATAACTCTCGATAGAATTGAGATAAACAGCTCAAATTTGCACAAAAAATCTATCTTGGCAATCGAAAGGCTAAGTTCGAAGATGGGCGAAATTGGCCTACTCTAAGGAGGGTTTTGGCGCATTTAAAGTGCGCAAAAATTACCCAAAAATCCCCAAAATGTTATTTTCCAACAAGTGACCCCTCATTTTAAAGGTTTTTGCACGCTGAACACGATGGTGGAATCGGATTTTAGATATCTTGATCCGTTCTCAAATTAGAGCATTTAAAGAGCGCAAAAATTACCCAAAAATCCCCAAAATATTATTTTCTAACAAGTGACCCCTCATTTTAAAGGTTTTTGCACGCTGAACACGATGGTGAAATCGGATTTTAGATATCTAAATCCGTTCTTAAATTAGAGCATTTAAAGTGCGCAAAAATTACCCAAAACTAGGATAATCTTTAAACTCTTACCCCCCCCCCCCCCCCCTTAGAGTGGTCAGATTGAAAAATGTGAGAAGTATTAATTGAAGACGAGAGTTCGAAGCAAAAAAGGGGGAGGCAAACGATTAGTACAACTCCTTGAATTTCCCATTTGACATATAATTGTTATGATACCTTCATAGATAGACAAGTACCGGCCCACGTATTACTAGAAGGAAGACGAAAGAAAAAATCTATTTCAAATTATTCAATTTAGGTACTAACAGTAGGAGGAAGAAGTTTTCCTTTATTCAAAACCAGAGCCATTAATTCGAATATTTCTTTGAAAATTCGCTCATTAAGTCATGCTGCATGACTGGTTTTTTTTTTACCCATTTTCACTCAACACCCCTGGGTATAGTCCGATCGGACTGCAAATTTTCGGGACACAACTAGGGCCAAAATGGAGCACGTGTGCGAGAACGAATTTTTTAGACCGAAAATGATGCCGGTACACGTGATACTGCGAACGGCGGACGGACCATTTTTGGAATCTACGCAGAAACGTAAAAGAAAAAATTTTGAGGGGTGTGTTATAAAATTTTTTTGCTGAGTGATTAAATAGGTGTACTATGTGTAAATAGGTAATGAACCAAAACGCTGCAAATTATTACACAACGCTTCATTATTTAACTGTGTAGATGCCACTTCTGCGTAGATCACTGTTTTCTGTGGTCAATACCCTCGAGCTGAGAGATCAATTTAACAACGTAAAAAAACTATACCCTTCTACTGAAAGTTATTGCAAGTTTTCGAGGTACGGCGTTCTGAAATGTTCAACTCGTACTTTTCACTCCTTAGAGATGAATGACAGTAACGCCGAGCTTCGCGGACCAACTAGACCCCAAATGTAACGTACAAACCAAATTTCATTAATTTTGGTTCATGGTAACTAAGAAAAGTGCTAAGTATGGCGTATGGAGATTCTACGTACCTTGAAAAGGAAACCATCAAACGTTGAAGGAGGTGTATTTTTTGTTTTTTTCCCATGCTCGACTCGCAAAGGCTTATTTAAAAAAATAATAAACCAATATGAAGCCATGGTTCAAAAATAAGAAGGAGGCTCTACATAAATATTACTTCCATGTTCCTATTACACAGGAATGGAAGTATGGTGACACTGTCAAACATTAATAGGAGTTTCGAGAAAACCATGGCATCTTGTTCAGAAGTGCTCAAAACGAGTTTTGATGGCGCTCCGTTGGAAAGTATCTTGGCATTTCAAATGTGCGTAACTTCCTCAAAATACGGTCTTTTCCGTTAGGTTTTGTTCAGCTCGTTCAACTATTTAATTAGAGATAATAACGAGCTTTCTCGTTGGAACAATAAGGGAGTTATGACGGTTTTTCTGATTTCTCCTTTTTCAACTATAAATGCCGTAACAATAGACCAAAACTAGGCGCGGTTGGTGCTGAAATGTCCGTTAGCATGTCTAGATCAAGCACACTGACTTTGAGCTCGATCGCATTCGATGTGGCTAATTGATAGCAAAAAATATGTCGATGTGTCGAACATTTTCTAGGTTTACAAGCTAAGTAAATGACGTGAAAGTGAAGGTGTGTCAGAAAGTGAAGTTTCTATGCAAGTATTATATTTCAGCAGCCAGTCGGGCGTTGGGACTTGTCTTCCATACTGGACTTGTCTTCCGTATTACGATATCCAGTGGAAGACAAATTTCATAACCCTAATTATCAATAGGTACCCTAATGCCCGTGTCAACCATACAAGATAATCCCCAAGCTATCTTAGAGGATAGATTAATATCTAAACAAAGTAGTGATGGGCAGATAGTTGATGTCGTTCCAAAATAGGAAAATTTTATATATATAAGATCACTGATCTTATCAGATATTACGATATCCAGTGGAAGACAAATTTGATAACCCTAATTATCAAGAGGTACCCTAAAGATATTGGCACCCTATATTTTATATTTTGAATATGGGCTGGAACACTAGGTACATCACTAAGATGAATCATTCGTATCGAATTAGGAATACCAGGACCATTCATCGGGGATGATCAAACATATAATATTGTAGTAACTGCCCACGCTTTTATTATAATTTTCTTCATAGTAATTCCAATTATAATTGGAGGGTTCGGAAACTGATATCGGGGCCCCCGATATAGCCTTCCCTCGAATAAATAATATAAGATTTTGACTACTTGTATGGCCATACTATTATGAAGAACATGGAAGCATTGTGTGGCAATCTCCACACCGGAACCGGATATTATCGTGAGACTGAGAGGAGCGGACACAGCTTTTTGAGCGCTCATTTTCGCTGAATAAATTAATGCGAACCTTTCATCACAATGTAAATTCTGCGGAGGAGACCCGGGAATCAACCTGCATAATATTATAATCTTAGAACGTGCCTCCAACTCGTTCACCAGAAAGCAACTACTGACTGAAGTCCCCAAGCAAATCGAAAATCCCTTCCACCTTGACTAGCTACTGGCATCTTACATACCGAAGTGTAAAATTCATTAACTTGACATTTTGAAAAATATCAACATTGATTTGTGAGTCCAAATATCGCCATTGTAACATTTTTGAACCATAATTTCATTTTGAATGGTACTGTACCTACTTACATACCTACTCGTAACTGCTGTAATGAAACAAATAATAATAAAAAGTTAGGTGGACGTCGTGATGTGTACAAAGCACTAATAAGCCTGGAAACCGCCGAACCAAAGCCGAACCAAAATTACAACGCTGAATTTAACACGGGCTACACTGAATTACGCCAGATAACTGGAAGGAACGAGCGGCAGATAACGTACGTAGGTATGCACTGCTTGAAAGTTGTAGGTATATGTTGTTACGTGGCTATACTCAAACAATCCAAAAAAAGCTGCAAAGTCCTTGTCACATGGGTTTATTATTCTATTGGAGTTCTAGAGATTTTTGTTGGCTGTTAAATGTATTGTTTCTTTCATGTGGAATGATTGAAATAGCTATTTCTGATGATTTCCACCAATTTTGGCCCCCAAAACATGAAATAGGTACTTTTTTTTAAAGATCATCTTTGATCATTGGTAGTGGCATTTAATGGTCTTGATTCACCTGTTTACACTTTTTCCAATGTTATTGTACACATTGATGGTGATTTCAGACAGTTTTCCAGGTTTTTGACTCATAAAAAACCAATTTTGGGAGCTGAACCTTTGGTAAAACCTCAATTTCCGCGTCTTTGGTCAAAATCGACTTCATATTCGGTCTTCTCGTCCTCAAAAACATGGAAAAAGATACCTCAAAAGCTCATGTTACTAACATGTTGTTAAAACGCAAAAAGTACCCACCTATTTTTACACACATTTTCACTCACAACACCCCTGGGTATATTCCGATCGGGCTGAAAAGTTTCGGGACACAACTAGGGTCCAAATGGAGCATGTGTGCGAAAGAACGACTTTTTTAGACCGAAAATGAAGCCTGTACACGTGATACGGCGGACGGCGTACGGCGGACGGACATTGCATTTTTGGAATCTACGCACCTTGAAACGGAAAAGAAAAAATTTTGAGGGGGTGTTATAAAAATTTTTGCTGAGCGAATACATAGGTGTATTATTCACAGAATAATAAACCAAAACGCTGCAAAGTCCTTGTCACATGGGTTTATTATTCTACTGGACATACCTACAGAAATGTTGGCTTTTCATTTATTGTTGCTTTCATGTAAAATAATTGAAATAGCTATTTCTGATGGTTTCCACCAATTTTGGCCCCCAAAACGTAAATTAGGTACGCTCCTTTTGGTTTATTATTTTCAATAATGAACCATTGGAATCGAGCATGAAAAAAAAAATTCTTACCCCCCCTCAAAATTTGATGGTTTACGTTTCAAGGTATGTAGAATCCAAAACTGCAATAAAAATATTTCTGTCTGTCCGCCGTACGCCGTACGCCGTACGGGCCACTTTTCTTAGTTACCATGAAACAAAATTGATGAAATTCGGGTTATAGGTTCCGTTCGGCGTCTAGTTGGTCCTCGAAGCTCGACGTTACTGTGAGTCATCTCTAAGGGGTTCAAAATAGGGGTTGAAATTTTCAAAACGCCTATACCATTTTTTTACGTGAATATTTTTACGGTTTTAAATAGTTCTTGAACTTGCGAGTTTTTTAAGACCATCCGGAGCGTCGTACGTCCAGCCGTTCGTTCACAGTAAGGCCCCGAAGTTTGCACCGACAGGCATTTTCGACTCCAGTGCGAATGAAATTGTATACAATTCAAACCAAATCTCGTAACCAGAGACGCGCCCACAATAGGAATTTGTGAATACGGCCAATCATTGGTAGGGATCACCTGATTATATTGGCGGAGTATGAAGTCGAGTTGGTTGTTCTGTGATATTATTTCGCTTGAAAAATGATGGCTCTTTTGGAGTTTGTTGGTAGGTAGTGAAACTTGAACAAACGTTGAAGTATTATTGATGGGTAAATTATAACTACGGTAAATCATTACTAAACGGTAAATTATTACACAACGGTTCATTATACCATCTACGTAGAAGGGGCTGGAGTTTGTTGGTAGGTACTTTTGCAACTTTTTTCACTCCTCATCAACAATTTCTTTTCAGAACTTCATTATGTGTGTTTCTTTTTGTTAGATACTGTTTGTCATCGGCAGAATTATTTTAGCAACATTTAACTCGTGATTTAGGTAGGTACCTAGTTACGAGTACGGGGTTAGGTACTAACCTACGGAGGGGGTCTGCGATCTACATAATATGTATATAATAGAATAGTACATATCATATTATATAGAAGGGTTATCTATACTTAAGAGCTGTGATCTGTAACAGGAGGGTATTCTATACAAAATAATAAACCGTTGTGCAGGGATTTGCAGCGTTTTTTTTTTAAATCAACGTTGATCATAGTGCCATTTTTAATCGTATTGATCCACGTGTTGAAACTTTTCCTAGTGTTATTCTACAAATTGATGGTGATTTCAGACGATTTCGCAGGTTTTTGACTCATAAAAAATCAAATTTGGGGGCTGAAAATCTGGTACAACCTCAATTTTCCACTCCTTGGTCAAAATCGACTTCATATTCGGTCTTCTCGTCCAAAAAAACACGGAAACCGATACCTCAAAAGCTCATGTTACCAACATGTTGCTGAAACGCAAGAAGTACCTATTTTTACACACATTTTCACTCACAACATCCCTGGGTATATTCCGATCGGGCTGAAAAGTTACGGGACACAACTAGGGCCCAAATGGAGCATGTGTGCGAAAGAACGACTTTTTTAGACCGAAAATGAAGCCTGTACACGTGATACGGCGTACGGCGGACGGACATTGCATTTTGGTTTATTATTCTGTGAATAATACACCTATGTATTCGCTCAGCAAAAAATTTTTATAACACCCCCTCAAACTTTTTTCTTTTCCGTTTCAAGGTGCGTAGATTCAAAAAATGCAATGTCCGTCCGCCGTCCGCCGTACGCCGTACGCCGTATCACTTGTACCGGCTTCATTTTCGATCTAAAAAAGTCGTCCTTTCGCACACATGCTCCATTTGGGCCCTAGTTGTGTCCCGAAACTTTTCAGCCCGATCGGAATATACCCAGGGGTGTTATGAGTGAAAATGTGTGTGAAAATAGGTACTTTTTGCGTTTTAGCAACATTTTGGTAACATGAGCTTTTGAGGTATCGTTTTCCATGTTTTTGGGGACGAGAAGATCGAATATGAAGTCGATTTTGGCCAAGGAGTGGAAAATTGAGGTTGTACCAGATGTTCAGCTCCCAAAATTGATTTTTTATGAGTCAAATACCTGCGAAATCGTCTGAAATCACCTTCAGTTTGTAGAATAACACTAGAAAAAGTGTCAACACGTGGATCAAGACGATTAAATGGTACTACCAATGATCAAAGATAATTTGAAAAAAAAAAAAAAAAGATCGTACCTACCTAATTTGTGTTTTGGGGGCCAAAATTGGTGGAAACCATCAGAAATAGCTATTTCAATTATTTCACATGAAACAAACAATAAATGTACAGCCAACATTTCTGTAGAATAATAAATCCCATGTGACAAGGACTTTGCAGCGTTTTTGGAATCTACGCACCTTGAAACGGAAAAGAAAAAAGTTTGAGGGGGTGTTATAAAAATTTTTTGCTGAGCGATTACATAGGTGTATTATTCACAGAATAATAAACAAAAACGTCTGCCAAGTTGGGTGGACAGCATATCTTCCTCACTTACTGTAACATGGACGTACAGGATCAGTTGGGAAAACTATTCGTAAAATATCGGTTTTCGGTTATCTCTGTTGCAGAGCTACCATTGGTCAGACGGTAATGAAATTCATAGGGGAGCCGTCTAAGGGCCTACACGCACAATCCTGGAAAATTCACTAAAATTGGTCAAGGAGTTTTGCTTGAGACAAAAAACATCAGACACCTCTACCCTCCAAAACTCATCGCTTCACGACGATTTCTAGGGCAGTTGTGGGCTCTAGAAGTATTTCACGATGGCGCTAGCGCAGATGAAAGTTACAGTACCTACTTTTTCAATGAATTTGATAAGGGACCATCTGTGCCCCAACCCGCGCCTATCCTCTAAATTTCAACTCACTACGACTATTTTTTTCGGGTAGTTATGGGCGTTACAAGGAATTGGCACACATTTTGTGTTTGCGCATGCGCATCCGAACGATACAGTCCGAATTTGATGAAAAGGACTAAGAAACCATCACGGTACCATTCTTCATCCATCCTCCAACTTTCAGCTGCGCAAACGGAAATTACAGTACTTTTTCAATGAATCTGATATGGGACCATCTGTGGCCAAACCCGCACCTACCCCCTGAATTTCAACTCACTACGACCACTATTTCGTATATTTTTCCCGGGACAAGATATTGACGACAGACAGACATGGAACCAAATATTACTCCTTGATGTCTGAACCGTAAAATGCGAGTAGAAATTTTCAATTTGGAGGAAATAATTTTTTTTCGACTTTTGCACTATTGATGATTTGCACTATTAATTAAGGCTTCACTAACGTCGAGATTAATTAATCAATTTTCCTCTCTTTGTGTGATGGTAAAATTTTGTACGGCCCACTGTTAATTTACGTTATGTTGTGGGTTAACTTGGATTTGACTAGAACATCCTCACTGTCGACGACAGTGAAGCTTTGCAACAGTGCAAAAGTCGAAAAAAATTATTTCCTCCAAACTGAAAATTTGTACTCGTATTTTACGTGGATGTTCTAGTCAAATCCAAGTTAACCCACAACATAAAGTAAATTAAAAGTGGGCACCTATCCGTACAAAATTTTACCATCACACAAAGTGAGGAAAATTGATGAATTAATCTCCTCATGAGGAACACCATCTTCCCATCTCTGAAAATTGTCCTTCATATGTATTGCAATTTTCAAAAGTAAGTACTGTCTATGTATTGAAAGCCCATCTCCAAGCAGACAATGTCTATCGTTAATTTTCCCTGGCGCTTGGCACAGGTTCAACAGCTTGGAGTAATACACAATGCAGTCTTACGCCCTTCAGCTCATAATTGCGGGATATTTTTTCATTTTCTATTTTTTCCCCGGTGCACGGGCGGGTATAGCGGTCCTCACAAGGTCATTTCCTCATGTATCCTGCGAAGGTAACATGTATAAGAAAGTATAGCCATCCTCTAATAGGTTTGTTTACGACACGTCGACTCACTTCGTCATTCTACAATCATAGTCCAGAATAATAATAACTAGGTACTGCTGGACAGATCGTGGGGATTTAACTAAATTAGTACCTCTCCCTAAATCTAAACAGTATCTATCAGATCTATAACAGTACGTATAAACAGTGTCCATAGCATGTACACCTACCAGTTTCATAATTAATTACTACAGTTACAAAATCGTTGCGAGACGAATGGATGCATCTTTCATGTATCACCAATTCATCATCATTCATGTGGTTTTAGCGAATTTTCGAAGAAAAGGAAGCTATTGTTCTCGGTCCAAAATTTTTAAAACTCGAATTTCCGAAAGATTTTTATACCAAAATCCGTTTCAGACCATCCTGAATTCCCTGCCGAAAGATACCAAAAATTAAATGTATATATATATGTATATATATTTATATATATATTTATATATTTATATATTTATATATGTATGTGTCATTCCAGACGATAACTCTCGAAAGAATTGAGATAAAAAGTTCAAATTTGCACGAAAAATCTGTCTTGGCAATCGACAGGCTAAGTTCGAAGATGGGCAGAATCGGGTCACCCTAAGGGGGAGTTTTGGGGAGTTTTAGGGGGGGGGGGGGAAATTACCCATAAATTCCCAAAATGAAAAAGTCTGACAAGTGACACCTCATTTTAAAGGTTTTTGTACGCTGAACACGATGGTGAAATCAGAATTGCGATATCTCATTCCATTCTCAAACTGGAGCACTTTGAAGATGAAGGAACGTGGTTATTTCTTGAGATGTTCTTCCTGGTTCGTCTGCTCTAATCTGATAACGGAATGGGATATCGCAATTCTGACTTCACCATCGTGTTCAGCGTTGGAAAATCTACAAACCGAGGTGTTACTCGGCAAAAAATGGAACAAAAAATTTGTTACGTACCCAATACCTACTCTTCTGGTATTCAAAACATTTTTGATTTCCCCCTCCCCCTCCTTCCACCCAAATTTTACTTTGCGTAAAACTACTCCTGTTTTAATTTTGTATGGTATCAAGTTGGGAAAACATTGACCGAAAATTAATTTTCAGAAAATTTTAGGCGGAGGAGGAAGATGCCGAAAACTTCGAAAATTCGCTCTTATAGCCATGCTGCATGACTGTGGTTTTTTTTTACTAATTGACTACCCTCAATCATCGCACATCTCATTATCCAATGACAGGGTTTGTATCCGGTTATGTCCATCCTTTTAGAGATAATTATGTACTCTCAACTTGAAGCGATCTTCTGTAGTGGTACAGCCTCTGCTGGCCACTGGGTTCGACATCAATATTTCAAGAGAAACTACACACCATCTACCGACGCCTAACAACAGTGCTGGCGTCAACTCGCTAACAAACACAACTGACATGCAGACCTAATTACTTTTTACCTGTGTGACTTTCCCAAATCCTAGTGAGTAACGAGCTGACTGACACGATTCAATAAAACGCTGCAAAGTCCTTGTCACATGGGTTTATTATTCTATTGGACTTACCTACAGAAATTTTGGCTGTTCATTTATTGTTTCTTTCATATAAAATGATTGAAATAGCTATTGCTGATGTTTTCCACCAATTTTGGCCCCCAAAACACGAATTAGGTACGTTTTTTTTTTTTAAAGGTCATCTTTGATCATTGGTAGTGGCATTTAATGGTCTTGATTCACCTGTTTACACTTTTTCCAATGTTATTGTACACATTGATGGTGATTTCAGACAGTTTTCCAGGTTTTTGACTCATAAAAAACCAATTTTGGGAGCTGAACATTTGGTAGAACCTCAATTTTCCACTCTTTGGTCAAAATCGACTTCATGTTCGGTCTTCTCGTCCCAAACACATAGAAAACGATACCTCAAAAGCTTTGGTTACTAACATGTTGCTAAAACGCAAAAAGTACCTATTTTTACACACATTTTCACTCATAACACCCCTGGGTATATTTCGATCGGACTGAAAAGTTTCGGGACACAACTAGGGCCCAAATAGAGCATGTGTGCGAAAGAACGAATTTTTTAGACCGAAAATGAAGCCGGTACAAGTGATACGGCGGACGGCGGACGGACATTGCATTTTGGTTTATTATTCTCTGAATAATACACCTATGTAATCGCTCAGCAAAAATTTTTATAACCCCCCCTCAAACTTTTTTCATTTCCGTTTCAAGGTGCGTAGATTCAAAAAATGCAATGTCCTTCCGCCGTCCGCCGTACGCCGTACGCCTTCCGCCGTATCACGTGTACAGGCTTCATTTCAGGTCTAAAAAAATCGTTCTTTCGCACACATGCTCCATTTGGGCCCTAGTTGTGTCCCGAAACTTTTCAGCCCGATCGGAATATACCCAGGGGTGTTATGAGTGAAAATGTGTGTAAAAATAGGTACTTTTTGCGTTTTAGCAACATGTTGGTAACATGAGCTTTTAAGGTATCGTTTTTCATGTTTTTGGGGACGAGAAGACCGAATATGAAGTCGATTTTGACCTAAGAATAGAAAATTGAGGTTCTACCAGATGTTCAGCTCCCGAAATTGATTTTTTATGAATCAAAAACCTGGGAAATCGTCTGAAATCACCATCAATTTGTAGAATAACACTGGAAAAAGTGTCAACAGGTGGATCAAGACGATTAAATGGTACTATCAATGATCAGAGATAATTTATTTAAAAAAATTAAAAACAAAACGTATACCTTATTCGTATCTCTGTAGGTATGTCCAGTAGAATAATAAACCCATGTGACAAGGACTTTGCAGCGTTTTTGGAATCTACGCACCTTGAAACGGAAAAGAAAAAATTTTGAGGGGGTGTAATAAAAATTTTTTGCTGAGCGAATGCATAGGTGTATTATTCACAGAATAATAAACCAAAACCCCTTGCCATTTTCCCTATTGCTTCAGAGTCTGCAAGGCAGCGGAAGCTTTGTTTTCACTTTCGAAATGAAACATTTTGTGTGCTCCAAAATCAAAATTTCCACTTGCATTTTGAGTTTCAGAGCCTCCTGAACAAAAATAGGTTTCTTTTCTGTCCGTCCGTCTGCCTGTCTGTCCACATTTCCTTGCCACAGCCATAACTTCCACAATTTTATACCATACGCTGATGAAAACAGAGACGATTTTCCCACACTTTCACATACACATGTTCTCTTCTTCTTCTGCAAGAATGACAAGATAACTTAGATGTCGGGAAACACGTTTTCCCATCTCTATTTGTTGACATCTTCACATTGATGAAGGATTAATTTTTTACTTACGGCTTGGGACCTTACCTGTCCCAAGCCTCCCCTGTCCCATGGCCCCCACCTTTCCACTACACATTTAGAACATGACCACTTGCAGCCATACAATCGGCAATCAAATTCCAGAGAGGTTTACCGATGTTCTTTTCGTGGCACATTACACAGAACATCAACATGTCACATAAAATCCTGATACCAGTCAACAAAAACAGGTGGTCAAACGATTTCGCTCCAGCATAACTCAACGGATCTTGACTTGGACAAATCAAGATAGAAACGTCAAGACATATCGGAAGAGAAAATTGTTACATGAAGATGACATGAAAAATAATTTAAAAACCATTACACAACGGTTTATTATTTTCCTGTATAGATACGCCTTCTTTGTGAGTAACTACCTCGGATTCGCGTTTGCGCATGCCCAGTGGTCAATACTAACGATCTCAGCGTTCTGAAACTCATCGGAGACCATCTAGAAGCTACATTCTAACTACCCGCCGAATTAGAGCATAGTCCGGGCCATTTACTCGTCAAGACTACCTCGTGTTCTCGCTTGGGTAAGCGAAGTGGCCGCCTTCATGATCCAGTCGTTCTGTAATTTCATGTAAAATTTGGGGCTCAACCCCCAAATTTTAGCAAAATCGTATTTGAGCTGAGGAAAATATGCCTGCGGCAAGGATTTGTGGACACTCAGACGGACAGAGAACGAAATAACCATCATTCTTCAAACGAAATAATGTCACGAAACAACCAACCCGATTTCATATAGCCATACGCGATTATAATTAGCTCTTTCCTAGTAATGTTATCTGGGCTGGATGTATACCTTATGATTCACACTCATATTGACGGAAATTTTCGGCGTAGATGTCAAGGCCTTACTATCAACGAACTGCCGACGCATTATGCTCCAGGCAGTCCCTTCTAATGAAAAATGTACGGCGTAAGATCAGACTTTTTTTATTCCATTTTTGAATTCTAAGAACCTTGAAACGGAAGCCAGCAAATTTTGACGATTCCAAAAGTTCGCAATTTACTATTGGAAATAATAAACGAAAACATTTGGTAGGTACCTAGTGATCGTGGATATTTTTTGGTTTATTATTCTGCGAATAATAATACACCTATGTATTCGCTCAGCAAAAATTTGTATAACACCCCCTCTAATTTTTCTTTTCCGTCTGAAGATGCGTGGATTCCAAACTGCAATGTCCGTCCGCCGTATGCCGTGTCATCCATATCTACTATATATGTTATGGGTGATAAATGGGTGTAAAAATAAGGTTATTTGGTGTTTTAGTAACATGAGATTGTGAGGTATCGCTTTCCTTGTTTTTAGGGCGAGGAGACCAAATATATAAGGTCGATTTTGATGAGTGGAAAATTGAGATTCTAACGAAATTTCAGCTCCCAAAATTCTTTCTTTTGGTTTATTATTCTGTGAATAATACACCTATGTATTCGCTCAGCAAAAAATTTTTATAAAACCCCCTCAAAATTTTTTCTTTTCCGTTTCAAGGTACGTTGATTCCAAAAATGCAATATCCGTACGCCGTACGCCGTATCACGTGTACAGGCTTCATTTTCGGTCTAAAAAAGTCGTTCTTTCGCACACATGCTCCATTTGGGCCCTAGTTGTGTCCCGAAACTTTTCAGCCCGATCGGAATATACCCAGGGGTGTTATGAGTGAAAATGTGTATAAAAATAGGTACTTTTTGAGTTTTAACAACATGTTAGTAACATGAGCTTTTGAGGTATCTTTTTCCATGTTTTTGGGGACGAGAAGACCGAATATGAAGTCGATTTTGACCAAAGAGTGGAAAATTGAGGTTGTACCAGATTTTCAGCTCCCAAAATTGATTTTTTATGAGTCAAAAACCTGGGAAATTGTCTGTAATCACCATCAATTTGTAGAATAATACTAGAAAAAGTATCGACAGGTGGATCAAGACGATTAAATGGTACTATCAATGATCAAAGATGATTTGAAAAAAAAAGAAGGAGCGTACCTAATTCGTGTTTTGGGGGCCAAAATTGGCGGAAACCACCAGAAATAGCTACTTCAATTATTTTATATGAAAGAAACAATAAATAAACAGCCAAAGTTTCCGTAGGTAAGTCCAATATAATAATAAAACCATGTGACAAGGACTTTGCAGAGTTTTTTTTTTAAATTTGTCGAAAACCTGGGAAGTTGTCAAATCACCATAGATTTGTATACTACCCTAATAGTAGTATTTTTGTATAACAACACTAGAGTGTAGTATTAACAGATGAATCAAGACAATTAAATGGTACTATCAATGATCAAATTTGTCAAAAATAGGAGCCTAATTCCAGTTTTTCGGGGCCAAAATAGGTGGTAACCATCAAAAATAGCTGCTCACGAAAGCTCAAAAAATGAACAGCCAACAATTCTGCATGTATGTCCCACAGAATAATAAACCCATGTGACAAGGGCAACGTTGTTGTGAGACTTTGAGAGTGGAAAGGTTCGTCGACTTTCCACCTCCACCGCAGATGCGAGAATGTTTGTTTGCATTACAACAGCGGGGGGATAACAGGGAAATTCCATTATAATATTAATAATAAGACTCTCCGGGTAGGTCACACGACGGAAGCTCCGAAGATTGTTTCATAAAATCTGTTCTCCCTGCTATTCATCATAGAAAAGACATTTTACCAGGGAGGAAATATATATGCAAATAATTAGGTAATTAGAGAAAGTGGTATGGTAAATAGGCGGATTTGAGACCCAATTTGAGGAATGTAATTCGTAGCCCTTCGAAATACCGACAGGCGACTTTATATTCAGTAACTCTACCAGCTTACAGTCATTTTGGGCCACAAAATGAAATGAATAACCATGCAAGTTTAACACGAACAAATCTGTAATGAACTAAAACCAGACGTCTGCCACGAGATTGTCTAGAGTAGGTAGGTATGGTTGCGTATATCGTTTTATCAATCAACGCTATCATCACTACCTTGAAAATAATATGATCAGCATTTCTTTAACATTTATTTATAGGGTAGATGCATCTTACATAAGATAAAACAAAAATAAAACAATCTTAAATACACTGCCAAGGTGATGGCACAGGAGCTTCCTCGACACAATCAGAGTGACCCATTATACATTACATTACATAACATAACATAACATAACGTGAAATATACATATTAAATAACATTACATGAAATATACATATTACATAACATTAAGTACGTCCATTATACATAATTGCGAAAGTTATGCGTGTTTGAAGAATTTCACGTTAGCGCATGCGCAGGGCGAACCGCTGGCTCTAGCATGTTGAAATTTATATGGGACCTCAATGGGCCCTACCCGCTTAATCCCTGAGAATTACATTGAAATTGGGTGAAATCTTTGGTTACTACGGCTGTAACAAGGAAATTGAATCTATTTCACGCCAGCGCATGCGCAGAGCGCACCGAGGGTCCGATCATGCTGAAATTCATACTGGAACTCACTAAGCCTTGTCCAAACAACCCTTGAAAATTTGAGCGAAATTGAATCAAAATTGTGAGTTATGCGTGTTTGTTGAATTTAACGTTAGCGCTTGCGCAGGGCGTACCGCTGGATCAATCATGTTGAAATTTGTATGGGACCTCAAGGGGCCTTATCCGCACCATCCCTCAAAATTTGAGCTGAATCAATTCAAAATGGTGGAAGTTATGGCTGTAACAAGGAAATGCGGAGAGACAGACCCACAGACCGACAGACACGGAACCAAATTTGTTCAGTAGGCTTTGAAACGCAAAATGCAAGTGGAAATTTTGATTTCTGAAGACAAAAATGTTTTGGCTCACGAAAGTGAACACAAGGCTTCCGCTGCTTCGCAGACTCGGAAGCAATAAATTATAACACAACGGTTTAATATTTACCTGTGCTTTACACAGGAAAGCCTAAAAAGAATACTGAAGCCGGCCAAGCAATTACAGTTTCATAAGTATGCGGTGGGTTCAAGAATTGTTCACCTTTAACTATTTGCTGTTATGGATGTTACGGAAGTGCCTATCAACAAAATCCAAAATAACCATCCTCCTTCAGATTAATAATTATCTCGAAACAACCAACTCGATTTCATAAAGCCATGCGTGATTATAATCAGCTGCTCCCTAGCAATGTTATCTGGGGCTAAGCCTGTCAACATGATAGTGATAGAATATCCTTCCGACGAATATCCCAGGTATCAGTGCTAGGTACGGTGACCGTAATTTTGAAAAAAAAAAAAGCTGAAAATCCCTGCACAACGGTTTATTATTTTGTATAGAATACCCTTCTGTTACAGATCACAGCTCTCTGTATAGATAACCCGTCTGAAAAATATAATATGTACTACTCATACATATTATGTAGATCGCAGACCCTCCATAGGTTACTACCTAACCCCATACTCGTTACTAGGGACCTATCTACCTAAATCACGAGTTAAATGTTGCTAAAATAGTTCTGTTGATGACGAACAGTAACTAAAATGGCAAAAAGAAACGCAAATAATGAAGTTCTGAAGGAAATCTGTTGAGGTGGAGTGCAATAGATGCCCCTTCTGCGTAGATCACTGTTTTCTGTTGTCAATACCTACCCTCGCGGTCAAGTATAATGAACCGCTGTGTAATAACTTGCCCATCAATAATACTTCAACGGTTGTTCAAGTTGCAAAAGTACCGATCAACAAAATCCAGCCCCTTCTTGGTAGATGAACCGTTGTGTAATAATTTACCGTTGTGTAATAATTTGCCGTTGTGTAATAATTTACCATTGTGTAATAATTTACCCATCAATAATAATACTTCAACGTTTGTTCAAGTTTCACAAGTACCTACCACCAAAATCCAATAGTCCAT
This sequence comes from Leptopterna dolabrata, assembly GCA_954871275.1. NCBI lineage: Eukaryota > Metazoa > Arthropoda > Insecta > Hemiptera > Miridae > Leptopterna > Leptopterna dolabrata. The sequence goes on along the minus strand of OX940975.1, from coordinate 82,092,942 downwards.
CACTTATCAAAAGAAATAATATCGCAGAATAACCAACTTGACTTCATACAGCCATCCTTGATTATAATCAGGTGATCCCTAGCGATGATATCTGGGCCGGATTCATACCGTTGGATTCACGATCGTGTTGACGAAGCTTTTTGGTGCACACGAACGGCTGGACGTACAATGCTCCGAGCGGTCTCAAAAAATTGTTTAGCTCAAGACAAATTTTTTTACGATTAAGGTTTACGATGACGACAAAGGTTTTTTTTACGATATTAAATTTGTATCGTAAAAAAAACCTTCTTTCGAAAGTTTTCGAGATACGGCGTTCTGAAAATTCCAACCCCTATTTTGAACCCCTTAGAGATGACTGACAGTAACGTCGAGCTTCGAAGACCAACTAGACCCCGAACGGAACCTATAACCCGAATTTCATCAATTTTTTTTTCATGGTAACTAAGAAAAGCGGCCAGTACGGCGTACGGCGGACAGACAGAAATTATGTTATTGCATTTTCGGATTCTACATACCTCGAAACGTAAAACATCAAATTTTGAGGGGGGTGGGGTTAGAATTTTATTTTTTTCATGCTCGATTCCAATGGTTCATTATTGAGAATAATAAACCAAAAGGAGGGCCTTCTAAGAAATGTAACGCACATTTTATCAACCAATTTTATATTTAATCTTATAAAATAAATGTTCTTAATAGAAACGTTTCAAACTAAATAATGTAAGTGAACTCTCACAGCAAGGTATGTGGTAACAAAGATTCCTGCGAACAAGCTTAATTTTAGACACCAAAATATGCAATCAGAAAGAAACCGTGGATTGTGAAATATCAAACCGTTCAAAGAAATTTAGATAGGAACAAAAACCCTCCTTGATTATCACACTGCCGGATGATGAGGTCGCATCACCGTCATAACAAAGTTCAGCTTCTTCCTCTTCACTCTTCTACAATGGAGTGGAAAACATCTATGTTTATAGATCGACCTCGATGTTACTTACATCGATGTTGACGAATTCCAGCGAAAATATATGGGTATGGTCTACAACTTATAAAAGTAGGGCCTTGAGGGTACTATTTCAAAAACGCTGCAAAGTCCTTGTCACATGGGTTTACTATTGTACAGAAATGCTGGCTGTTCGTCTATTGCTTATTTTATGTAGAATAATTGAAATAGCTGATTCTGATGGTTTCCACCAATTTTGGCCCCCAAAAACACAAATTAAGTATGCTCCTTTTTTATTTTTTTAATCAAATTATCTTTGATCGTTGATAGTGCCATTAAATTGTCTTGATTCTCCTGTTGACACTTTTTCTAGTGTTATTATACAAATTGATGGTGTTATCATACAATTTTCCAGGTTTTTGACTCATAAAAAATGTATTTTGGGAGCTGAACCTTCGTTACAACTGCAATTCTTCACTCTTTGGTCAAAATCCACTTCATATTCGGTCTGCTCGCCCTAAAAACTGTGGAAAAAGATACCTATAAAGCTCATTTTACTAAAACACCAAAAAACCCCATTTAAACATCTATTTTTCACCAATAACACCCCTGGGTATATTCCGATCGGGCTGCAAGGTTTCAGCACACAACTAGGGCCCAAATGGAGCATGTTTGCCAAAGAACGAATTTTTTAGACTGAAAATGAAGTATTTATGCTTGAAAGGGCGGCGTACGGCGGACGGACATTGCATTTTTGGAATCTACGCACCTTGAAACGTAAAAGAAAACATTTTGAGGGGGTGTTATAAAAATTTTTTGCTGAGCGATTACATAGGTGTATTATTCACAGGATAATAAATCAAAAGTAGGAGGACCTGTACTCGCAAAAGGAGTACCTATGGTCACCGAAGTGCAAGGGAAGACCTGATTATAATCACGCATGGATGTATGAAATCGAGTTGGTTGTTCCGAGATATTATTTCATTTGAAGAAATGTGGTTATATCGGATTTTGTTGACAGGCGATTTTGTAACTTGTCAAACGTTATGAGTTTCGAATAATAACAAGTATTTAATGAGCAATGGAGTCCAGCGCATATGGCACATATTTATGAAATGTGACCGCCCGGCCGGCTCCAGTAGTCGATTTAGGGCACCAATTCGTCGGAGCCTCTCTCTGTGATTCCCATTTCCCACGACACCAGACGATATCGAGCGGAACGAACTTCCGGAAGATCACGTTGAAGATAAGAACCCTTCAGAAGAGGGAATCCCCTCAGCCCCAGGCCAGCTTCCTCAGAGAGAACCAACTTGTTTGAGACTTGTTACGAACTAACAAGTCGGAGGTGTTTTGCGTTGCAAACCTCGACCTTGATTCGTCTACCTTCAAGGTTAGATATTCACGATGTTATATTTTCGCTGATGAGTTAGCAAGAAAAAGAGGTTATTTGATCGAGAGGTTTCTCTTCACGGTCTGCGTCGCCTTTTCAATTTGTAAAGCTTCCCTGGACAGGGTAATTGGTTTTGAATTTCATTTCGTCGCACTTTACGAATGTTCGCCAGACATTCTGTTCACTTGACATGTTGTTCAGCCAGGAAAATATCGCACTCTTCAAAGTCTCAGGACAGACACCACCAATATTGTTATTTCCCTCGGGAGTTCTGGGAACAGGTAAAGTGGAAGAAGTAGCTAAACCCCACAAAGGGCCGTGCGGGGCAATGAACCTCTCCCTGCTAAGGAACTGGTTGCTAACAAAGAGAGCTAAGCAGGAATGAGCTCTAACAGGGGGAACGAAGAGAAGGTATTCGCAAAATATGAAAATTACAGCTGAAAAACTTTGGTGTTTTTGGCTTATTATTTTCAATAATGAACCTTTAGAATCGAGCATGAAACCCCCCCCCCCCCCCCAACACCATAACAACCACCACACACATCACAATTTGATGGTTTACATTTCAAGGTATGCAGAATCCGAAAATTCAATTAAAAACTCTGCAAATCCCTGCACAACGGTTTATTATTTTGACAAAACATCCTTCTGATACAGATCACAGCTCTCTGTATAGATAACCCTTCTATATATTATAATATGTACTATTCTATACATATTATGTAGATCGCAGACCCTCCGTAGGTTAGTACCTAACCCCGTACTCGTTACTAGGTACCTACCTGAATCACGAGTTAAATGTTGCTAAAATAATTCTGTCGATGACAAACAGTAACTAAAATGGCAAAAAGAAACGCAAATAATGAAGTTCTGAAGGGAAATTGTTGACGTGGAGTGCAATAGATGCCCCTTCTGCGTAGATCACTGTTTTCTGTGGTCAATACGTACCCTCGTGATCAAGTATAATGAACCGTTGTGTAATAACTTGCCCATCGATAATACTTCAACGGTTGCTCAAGTTGCGAAAGTACCGATCAACAAACCAGCTCCTTCTTGGTAGATGAACCGTTGTGTAAAATTTGCAGTTGTGTAATAATTTACCATTGTGTAATAATTTACCCATCAATAATACTTCAACGTTTGTTCAAGTTTCACAAGTACCTACCAACAAAATCCAATAGTCCATCACTTATCAAATGAAATAATATCGCACAACAACCAACTTGACTTCATACAGCCATCCTTGATTATAATCAGATGCTCCCTAGCGATGATATCCGGGCCGGATTAATACCGTTGGATTCACGATCGTGTTGACGAAGCTTTTTGGTGCACACGAACGGCTGGACGTACAACGCACCGGGTGGCCTCAAAAAATTGTTTAGCTCAAGACAAATTTAATAACATAAAAAAACCATACCCTTTTATCGAAAGTTTTCGAGATAACGGCGTCCTGGAGAATTCAACCCCTATTTTGAACCCCTTAGAGATGACTGACAGTAACGCCGAGCTTCGAGGACCAACTAGACCCGGAACGGAACCTACAACCCGAATTTCATCAATTTTGCTTCATGGTAACTAAGAAAGAAGACAGACAGAAATATTTTTATTGCATTTTCGGATTCTACCTACCTTGAAACGTAAACCATCAAATTTTGAGGGGGGGTTATGAGCGAATTACCACCTCAACACCTGGGATCTTTTTGGTTTGGTTTGGCTGGGGGTTATGAGCGAATCACCACCTCAACACAGCATCTTTTAGCGAATTTTCAAAGAAAATGAAGCTATTGCAATGGCTTCGAAATTTAAATAATATAAATTTTTGGAAATTTTCTTCATAGAAATCCGTTTCAGACCATTCTAAAACGATTCCTGAAATTTAACACTTTTTTATATGTATATATATATATATTTATTTATATATGTGTCACTCCAGACGATAACTCTCGATAGAATTGAGATAAACAGCTCAAATTTGCACAAAAAATCTATCTTGGCAATCGAAAGGCTAAGTTCGAAGATGGGCGAAATTGGCCTACTCTAAGGAGGGTTTTGGCGCATTTAAAGTGCGCAAAAATTACCCAAAAATCCCCAAAATGTTATTTTCCAACAAGTGACCCCTCATTTTAAAGGTTTTTGCACGCTGAACACGATGGTGGAATCGGATTTTAGATATCTTGATCCGTTCTCAAATTAGAGCATTTAAAGTGCGCAAAAATTACCTAAAAATCCCCAAAATGTTATTTTCTAACAAGTGACCCCTCATTTTAAAGGTTTTTGCACGCTGAACACGATGGTGGAATCGGATTTTAGATATCTTGATCCGTTCTCAAATTAGAGCATTTAAAGTGCGCAAAAATTACCCAAAAATCCCCAAAATGTTATTTTCCAACAAGTGACCCCTCATTTTAAAGGTTTTTGCACGCTGAACACGATGGTGGAATCGGATTTTAGATATCTTGATCCGTTCTCAAATTAGAGCATTTAAAGTGCGCAAAAATTACCCAAAAATCCCCAAAATGTTATTTTCTAACAAGTGACCCCTCATTTTAAAGGTTTTTGCACGCTGAACACGATAGTGAAATCGGATTTTAGATATCTAAATCCGTTCTTAAATTAGAGCATTTAAAGTGCGCAAAAATTACCCAAAACTAGGATAATCTTTAAACTCTTACCCCCACCCCCTTAGAGTGGTCAGATTGAAAAATGTGAGAAGTATTAATTGAATACGAGAGTTCGAAGCAAAAAAGGGGGAGGCAAACGATTAGTACAACTCCTTGAATTTACCCACAGCGATCAAATAAATAAGCACTTAGTACAATTACGTAATAAACAAACGGTAGAATCAGGATGGACAAAACGTACAAATTAAAATAAATACGAAGAGAATATACATAGAAAACCAAATTTTAGACCGAAGTTTTCCTTTATTCAAAACCATAGCCATTAATTCGAATATTTCTTTGAAAATTCGCTCATTAAGTCATGCTGCATGACTGATTTTTTTTTTATATGTATATATATATTTATATATGTGTCACTCCAGACGATAACTCTCGATAGAATTGAGATAAACAGCTCAAATTTGCACAAAAAATCTATCTTGGCAATCGAAAGGCTAAGTTCGAAGATGGGCGAAATTGGCCTACTCTAAGGAGGGTTTTGGCGCATTTAAAGTGCGCAAAAATTACCCAAAAATCCCCAAAATGTTATTTTCCAACAAGTGACCTCTCATTTTAAAGGTTTTTGCACGCTGAACACGATGGTGGAATCGGATTTTAGATATCTTGATCCGTTCTCAAATTAGAGCATTTAAAGTGCGCAAAAATTACCCAAAAATCCCCAAAATGTTATTTTCTAACAAGTGACCCCTCATTTTAAAGGTTTTTGCACGCTGAACACGATGGTGAAATCGGATTTTAGATATCTAAATCCGGTCTTAAATTAGAGCATTTAAAGTGCGCAAAAATTACCCAAAACTAGGATAATCTTTTAACTCTTACCCCCCCCCCCCCACCCCCTTAGAGTGGTCAGATTGAAAAATGTGAGAAGTATTAATTGAAGACGAGAGTTCGAAGCAAAAAAGGGGGAGGCAAACGATTAGTACAACTCCTTGAATTTCCCATTTGACATATAATTGTATTATTGATATATAATTGACATATAATTGACACAATTGACATATAATAAAACAAAAAATTCAAAACCATAGCCATTAATTCGAATATTTCTTTGAAAATTCGCTCATTAAGTCATGCTGCATGACTGGTTTTTTGGATATGCCCAGGGGGGTTATGAGCGAATCACCACCTCAACACCTGGGATCTTTTAGGTTGGTTTGGCTGGGGGTTATGAGCGAATCACCACCTCAACACAGCATCTTTTAGGAGAGGAGAGAGAGATGAGGTAAGGAGGAGAGAGAGTAGTCAGCGACTAGAGGATACCGTAGAATGGAGAAAAAGAGGCAGGCGCCCGGGTTTTATACACCCCAGTGGCTGTCTCCCTCCATCCCCTAGTTTATAGGGGATGGTGGGGAATCAGGCTGGGCCTCTACCTCCTGCGTCTCTCGTCCCCACTCTTACAGTTTATTGGCGAGAACTAAAGTTGGTTTGTACAAGGTTTGCGAGAACTTAAGTATGCTAGAGTTGTAGTTCTGGGAGGAACTCACGACAGTATATTCCGATCCGGCTGCAGTTTCGGGACACCACTAGGGCCCTTAATGGAGCCTGCGTGCGAAATAACGAATTTTTTTTAGGCGAAAAAAAAAGTAGATATGGATTATATGGGATAGATATGCGGACGGACATTGCATTTTTGGAATCTACGCACCTTGAAACGTAAAATAAAATATTTTGAGGGGGTGTTACAAAAAAATTGTTGCTGAGCGAATACATAGGTTTATTATTGACAAAATAATAAACCGACCATGGAATTTCATATAGAAAGCATCCATTCGACCATGGAATTTCATATAGAAAGCTCCAAATAATGCTTTTTATCGAATATTTAATGATAGATTAATATTTTAATGATAGATCTTTCAGGACATGATAATCATCTCACGTCATAACTCACTAGTAGATGGACGGATACGTCATACTAATACATTACAGGTCAATGTTATGTGTGTGGCAATGATTTGCGGCCACACATAAAGCCAGACAGAACCCAAGTTTTTTCCCCCTTCTTTTTTTTTCCTTTCCAGAGAGGAAGAAAAAAAGGTGTATTCTACTCTCAGAACTGGGGAAATTTCGGCTCGGCTTCTTCCGACATTGCGTGAGCGCGTCTTTGAGGATAATAATATATGTAGAAGAACGTCCTAGTCCTAGCCCTAGTTATCTTCTGCATATTAATCAATGCAGACTCAATGGGAGTGCGGCTCCATCCTGGAACCCAATACGTTCAGAAAGGTGTTTTAAACCAAAAAAATATGAACGGACATTTAGGACATGTTTTCCTCCCAAGAATGACCACAATGACGCTATTAAACGAGGTGAAATAACATGATTGTGCACATTACAGATCATAAGCGTATGATACGTGAATAATAAATAAAGATTCAGATAAATAACAGATAATGATTCTGATAAATAATGATACAGTACAGATTAAGGGTAGATTCAAAAATTCTACCTGCAATTTGATTTGTTGACATGTATCCAAGCGTAACGCGTAGTTTGAAAAAACCTGAACGAAAAGTCTCCGCGTAGTTTGACGGAAGGTTCCAGAAATATTAATAAAAATCGGGGCATTGATTCGTGAATAACTGAGTAACAAGCTATAAAAATCTTCCTGTCGCGAAGAAATTCACAGGGGACCATCCAGGAGCTAAACCCAAACTATCCACCGAATATGAGCAAAATCGGGGCCGTCGATTCGTGAGGAATTAAGTACCTCGGATTTCGGATTTGCGCATGCGCAGTGGCAAATTCCATTAATACGATCATTTCGTGAACCTCCCCTCGGTTTGACGTTGAGGACGTTTTGGTTTATTATTCTGTGAATAATACACCTATGTATTCGCTCAGCAAAAATTTTTTATAAAACCCCCTCAAAATTTTTTCTTTTCCGTTTCAAGGTGCGTAGATTCCAAAAATGCAATGTCCGTCCGCCTATCACGTGTACCGGCTTCATTTTCGGTCTAAAAAATTCACTCTTTCGCACACATGGTGCATTTGGGCCCTAGTTGTTTCCCGAAACTTTGCAGCCCGATCGGAATATACCCAGGGGTGTTATGAGTGAAAATGTGTGTAAAAATAGGTACTTTTTGTGTTTTAGTAACATGTTAGTAACATGAGCTTTTGAGGTATCGTTTTCCATGTTTATTAGGACGAGAAGGCCGAATATGAAGTCGATTTTGACCAAAGAGTGGAAAATTGAGGTTCTACCAAATGTTCAGCTCCCAAAATTGATTTTTTATGAGTCAAAAACATGGGAAATCGTCTGAAATCACAATCAGTTTGTATAATAACAGTAGAAAAAGTCAACACGTGGATCAAAACCATTAAATGTCACTACCAATGATGGAAGATAATTTGAAAAAAAAAACCCTGCAAAGTCCTTGTCACATGGGTTTATTACTCTATTGGAGTTCTAGAGATTCTTGTTGGCTGTTAAATTTATTGTTTGTTTCATGTGAAATAATTGAAATAGCTATTTATGATGATTTCCACCAATTTTGGCCCCCAAAACATGAAATAGGTACGCTTTTTTTTCCAGATGATCTTTGATCATTGGTAGTGCCATTTAATGGTCTTGATTCACATGTTTACACATTTTCTAATGTTATTATACACATTGATGGTGATTTCAGACAGTTTTCCAGGTTTTTGACTCATAAAAAAACCATTTTGGGAGCTGAACCTTTGGTAAAACCTCAATTTCCGCGTCTTTGGTCAAAATCGACTTCATATTCGGTCTTCTCGTCCCCAAAAACATGGAAAAGGATACCTCAAAACCTCATGTTACCAACATGTTGCTAAAACGCAAAAGTACCTATTTTTATACACATTTTCACTCATAACACCCCTGGGTATATTCCGATCGGGCTGAAAAGTTTCGGGACACAACTAGGGCCCAAATGGAGCATGTGTGCGAAAGAACGATTTTTTTAGACTGAAAATGAAGCCTGTACACGTGATACGGCGGACGGCGTACGGCGTACGGCGGACGGACATTGCATTTTTGGAATCTACGCACCTTGAAACGGAAAAGAAAAAATTTTGAGGGGGTGTTATAAAAATTTTTGGCTGAGCGATTACATAGGTGTATTATTCACAGAATAATAAACCAAAAGGAGCGTACCTAATTCGTGTTTTGGGGGCCAAAATTGTGGATCAGAGATAGAGCTATTTCAATTATTTTACATGAGACACAAAAATGAACAGTCAAAATTTCTGTAGATATGTCCAGTAGAATAATAAACCCATGTGACAAGGGCTTCAGAGCGTTTTTTCAATTTATTTATAAATTTGCGGTTCCATCCATCCACTGCGGTTCTGTACATCGTTTAAAATGATGCACTAGCGCTCTAAGCGGTATTTGAGTTGAACTACTCGACGATTTACCAGATACACACACATTCAAATTTCACACTAGTTTTCACTAGACTTTCCGACATAACTTCACTATGAGGTCAATAAGTGTTAATTTCCGTTATTGAACAGAATTTGGCCAAAAAAGGAGAATTTGTAACCCACAACCAAAACCTCAACCGGTTTACTTTCCGTCTTTTTTTTCCGGGCCGCAAAAGTGTTGTTCATTTGAATATCCTGTTTGTGATTTATTTTCTTGGAAGACGTAGATTGCTTATCAAGGTCCAATATAAGACATTCCGATGCCACAGCGTCCGATAGGTTTTCCTCCCTCCTGGACGAGCCTTATCTCCCGATTGCTTATCTTATCTCATTCGGACAAATACTGCCAGTATTCAGGATCAGTACTACTACGGTGCACGTTGTAAATTCGCCTGGGGCCAGCATCAGTATGTTGGGGATATCAGGCTCCAAAGCTCCACCACAGCTCTATCACATGCATATCCATTCATTAAATATTTGTCGATATTTACATATTCCGAAAATAGAGAATGGAAAGACGACACAGTTTCTGACATAGGAAAATGAAACTTTTTTATGTACACCGCAGATCGAAAATACAAAATTGCCCATCAGCTAGCCAGTTAACGACTACTATCCTCTACATTTGAGGATTTTGTGAAGTTCTCTTTCCAAGTTGTTGTGAATACAGCAGTAATCTGGACGGATGGATTCCAGATTTTAAAAATCGCTTTTCTATTCCTAAGCCTGAAAGCCTGTGCTTAAGCCTTAATAATAAAAATAATGAACTGTTGTGAAAGACGATTTGGCTGTTTTCAATCCCCGACGCATAAACGCTTGCAACACTTGATTTTGCAAATAAGACGTTGATCTGAATTAATTCGAACCTTTTTGATAAGCACGAACATCAGCAACTAAGATGCCAATGACTAGGGGAACTTTAAGGTTGTTGGCGCCAGAATATTGAATACCACTCCCCTTGGCGGCCCTTCTGACGACGTCCTCCTAGTAGACAGACGGCGAAAATCCCCTATTCAGACATCCACTTCAAACAATATTGTCTTTGATCAATTTCCTCCTTCCATAGTAACCAATATTTTTGGTTTATTATTTTCAATAATGAACCTTTGGAATCGAGCATTTACTTATTTTTTCGATAAATCGCATCATTTCGTAGAAAATAACTATTTTTGTTTCGTGCACGTACCTACCTGCAGTCTCGTTTTTAATTCTAAGAGCCTATAATATTCGTGCCTAGTAGTAATGAAGTATAGGTAAAGTGAAATCCGTTTGTAATAGAAGAAGTAATGGACAATTAGGTTTGAGGTTCTTGACCACTGGTATGTATTGTAAGGAGTGATGTGGGGAATATCGAGGTTTGGTCCAAATAAAACAATTTTTCTATGTTAGCCCTGAAGATGCAATACATTTATTGCGAAACGTCGGCCTAGAAAAATTGTTTTATTTGGACCAACCCTCGATATTCCCCACATCACTCCTTACAATACGAAGTAATGGACTACCGTTTAATTCAGCGGATTCAGCGTTCCTTTCGAGTGTTACGCATTGGAATATGACCTAAATAAAACATGCAGGCGTTTTTATACACACTGAATGCCGATTATGAAAGACTAGCTTCATCATCTCTGGAACTGCCCAATCAATTTTGAATCTTGGTTCTTCTTCACCACTAGGTTCTTGGTTATTTTCACCACCAAACTTGGGTAATTAAGTACTAGGCACCTCCTATTACAAAATGGTTCGAAAATGTCTGATGTTCATTTTTAAATATTTTACTTTTTCCAGATTTTAAACCCACAATTTTAGCTCTATTTCATCATTTTGGAGAAAAAAAAATCAGACCGTTAGTGCACAGGTTTTTCTTAGACGAATCCAAATCAATTTTCTAACAAAATGAAGGATTATTACATTACTGCTTAGCTTAACTTACTTGAATTAATTTCAACTATGCTAACAAATTAAGGGTATAAATGCGGCATTAAATTAATGTCTCTACGAAGGACAGTTTTCTTCTTTCCTCAATTCACAATGAAATTCCTGATCATTTTGGAAGTTTCTCCTTGTCCCGCGAGTGACATGTAAGTACTAATTCTGTAAAAGGGTTGACCATGAATGTAAAGTAGGAAATTCAATATTGTGTACGGTCCCCAGGATGTGATCGATTGCTCTTATTGTTCTGGACAGGTGAACGGACAGTAGACAATATAAGTGATGTATTCAACGGATTTTAGGTAAGAAATAGTGAAGAAACAATGTTATGCAGTAAGAAATAGTGAAGAAACAATGTTATGCAGTAAGAAATAGTGAAGAAACAATATTATGCAGTAAGAAATAGTGAAGAAACAATGTTATGCAGTAATAAATAGTGAAGAAACAATGTTATGCAGTGAGAAATAGTGAAAAAAACAATGAATATTATGCAGTAAGAAATAGTGAAGAAACAATGTTATGCAGTAATAAATAGTGAAGAAACAATGTTATGCAGTAATAAATAGTGAAGAAACAATGTTATGCAGTAAGAAATAGTGAAGAAACAATGTCATGCAGTAATAAATTGTGAAGAAACAATGTTATGCAGTGAGAAATAGTGAAAAAACAATGTTATGCAGTAAGACATAGTGAAGAAACAATGTTATGCAGTAAGAAATAGTGAAAAAACAATGTTATGCAGTAAGAAATAGTGAAGAAACAATGTTATGCAGTAATAAATAGTGAAGAAACAATGTTATGCAGTAATAAATAGTGAAGAAACAATGTTATGCAGTAATAAATAGTGAAGAAACAATGTTATGCAGTAAGAAATAATGAAGAAACAATGTTATGCAGTAAGAAATAATGAAGAAACAATGTTATGCAGTAACAAATAGTGAAGAAACAATGTTATGCAGTGAGAAATAGTGAAGAAACAATGTCATGCAGTAATAAATTGTGAAGAAACAATGTTATGCAGTGAGAAATAGTAAAAAAAAACAATGTTATGCAGTAAGAAATAGTGAAGAAACAATGTTATGCAGTAATAAATAGTGAAGAAACAATGTTATGCAGTAATAAATAGTGAAGAAACAATGTTATGCAGTAATAAATAGTGAAGAAACAATGTTATGCAGTAAGAAATAATGAAGAAACAATGTTATGCAGTAAGAAATAATGAAGAAACAATGTTATGCAGTAACAAATAGTGAAGAAACAATGTTATGCAGTAAGAAATAGTGAAGAAACAATGTTATGCAGTAAGAAATAGTGAAGAAACAATGTCATGCAGTAATAAATTGTGAAGAAACAATGTTATGCAGTAAGACATAGTGAAGAAACAATGTTATGCAGTGAGACATAGTGAAGAAACAATGTTATGCAGTAAGAAATAGTGAAGAAACAATGTTATGCAGTTATGAATTATAAAATGTTCGATTCCCCACAATGGTGTTTTGCTTATCTACGTAATGTGGTACGACAACTACTTACGTACTCCTACTTGCCATTCAAATGGTCATGTTGTTGATGCATATTGCGAACAGTAATCCATCACACCTATGGAGAGATTTAGGAGGAGAGAAGAGAGAAATAACAGAAGCATATTTAAGGTAAATTCTATTCTACACACAACGATCGGGCACAACTTATCATTATTCGTCAGGGTGTGGGTCCTGGTGGCCGGTGAACGGCCACCACAAAGAAAACATTGGGCCTATCCACACTTTCACGAGGTCAAGGCTTCGTTCTGACGGTACTCATGAATATTCGACATAACTGAAAGGCGAAGAGGCGATCGCGACAATTATCAGCACCAACGGATATCGGATATCTACGCATCAGCGGGTTTCACATTACTTCACACGGGTTTGTTGTAGCGTTCCTCGGCGCCTAAGCAGATATATATATATTATTACATTTTGGTTTGTTATTTTCAATAATGAGCCATTGGAATCGAGCATGAAAAAAAATTCTAAACCCCCTCAAAATTTGATGGTTTACGTTTCAAGGTATTTAGAATCCGAAAATGCAATACAAATATTTCTGTCTGTCCGCCGTACGCCGTACTGGCCACTTTTCTTATTTACCATGAATAAAAATTGATGAAATTCGGGTTATAGTTGATCCTCGAAGCTCGGCGTCAGTCATCTCTAAGGGGTTCAAAACAGGGGTTGAAATTTTCAGAACGGCGTAGTTCGAAAACTTTCGATTGAAGGGTATGGTTTTTTTTACGTTATTAAATTTGTCTTGAGCTAAACAATTTTTTGAGGCCACCCGGAGCATTGTACGTCCAGCCGTTCGTGTGCACCAAAAAGCTTCGTCAACACGATCGTGAATCAAATGGTATTAATCCGGCCCGGATATCATCGCTAGGGAGCACCTGATTATAACCAAGGATGTCTGTATAAGTCGAGTTGGTTGTTCTGCGATATTATTTCATTTGATAAGTGATGGACTATTGGATTTTGTTGGTAGGTACTTGTGAAACTTGAACAAACGAAGTATTATTGATGGGTAAATTATTACACAGTGGTAAATTATTACACAACGGTTAATTATTACATAACGGAAAATTATTACACAACGGCAAATTATTACACAACGGTTCATCTACCAAGAAGGGGCTGGATTTTGTTGATCGGTACTTTTGCAACTTGAACAACCGTTGAAGTATTATTGATGGGCAAATTATTACACAACGGTTCATTATAGGTATTGACCACGGAAAACAGTGATCTACGCAGAAGGGGCATCTATTTCACTCCACATCAACAATTTTCCTTTAGAACTTCATTATTTGCGTTTCTTTTTGCCTTTCTAGTTACTGCTTGTCATTGACAGAATTATTTTAGCAACATTTAACTCGTGATTCAGGTAGGTACCTAGTAACGAGTACGGGGTTAGGTACTAACCTACGGAGGGTCTGCGATTCACATAATATGTATAGAGTAGTACGTATTATATTATATAGACGGGTTATCTATACAGAGAGCTGTGATCTGTTACAGAAGGGTATTCTGTACAAAATAATAAACCGTTGTGCAGGGATTTGCAGCGTTTTATACAATGATAATGATATTAATGATCGTTGATTTACAAAATCACAGATGATTATAACATTACGAAGCATTTTCCGTCGCACTGGTGGCGATTCTAACGTGTCCTGCAACCTACTGAGAGTTCGGCTAACCTACGTTTGGCCAATCGGATTAACCTCACCATTCGTTTGCGCCAATCTTCTGTTATGCCAGTACTCGTTTGCGCCGAATACCCTATGACAAACGCCGTACATTAAGAAAAGGGAGGAAAAAAGGGAAACCGTAAGTAACTATTTTAGCGTTAAGTACGAGTAGAGTACCTAATATATCTAATATTTCAATTACAAGGTCATTAAAAGGCAAGTCAAAGTGGAAAAAGTAGAAACGCTGCGAAGTCCTTGGCACATGGGTTTATTATTCTTTTGGACATACCTACAGAAATGCTGCTGGCTGTTCATTTATTGTTTCTCTCATGTGAGATAATTGAAATGGCTATTTCTGATGGTTTCCACCAGTTTTGTCCCCCAAAACACGAATAAGGTACGGTCCATTTTTTTTTGTTTACCATAGATCATTGTAGTGCCATTTAATCGTATTGATACACGTGTTGACACTTTTTCTAGTGTTATTATACAAATTGATGGTGATTTCAGACGATTTTCCATGTTTTTGACTCATAAAAAAATCAATTTTGGGAGCTGAAAATTTTGCAGAACCTCAATTTTCCATTCTTTGGTCAAAATCGACTTCATATTCGGTCTTCTCGTCCCCAAAAACATGGAAAACCATAACTCAAAAGCTCATGTCACTAACATGTTGCTAAAACGCAAAAAGTACCTATTTTTATACACATTTTCGCTCATAACACCCCTGGGTATATTCCGATCGGGCTGCAAAGTTTCGGGACACAACTAGGGCCAAAATGGAGCATGTGTGCGAAAGAACGATTTTTTTAGACCGAAAATGAAGCCGGTACACGTGACACAGCTGACGGCGTACGGCGTACGGACATTGCATTTTTGGTATCTACATACTTTGAAACGGAAGAAAATTTTGAGGGGGTGTTTGTAGTGAGTAAGGATGGAACAGACGAGGCCGAAAGTTAGCTTGAAAATGGTTGTATATTTATTGGCCCCTCGGCTCTTTATAGGCCCCTGACATGATCAGAGGGGGGTCCCCACTCTGAGGTACAGCATGTATGTACATTACATTGGTTGTGGAGGAGCAGCCGATCACAACACTGCTCCCCCCAGAATTTAAGTAACGCATTTAGTTAAATTTTGTTCTGTTGCGGTGGCGGTTGTCGGGCGTGGGAGGTGCGTGTGCTGGTTGCGGTGGTCCGCTGTGGCTGTCCGGGTCGGTGTCGTTGGGGGCGGTACGTTTGCGACGTATGAAGAGCCGGGGTGTAGGTTGAGTGCGTGGGTACGGCCGCGCCGGCTGTTGTTGCGGGCGCCAGGTGCATGGGGTGCGGCGTTTTTGTGCTCGGGGGTCCCATGTGCGGCGGTAGAAACACGAGCCGTTCGTCGCGCGGCGTGTGGACTCGAACCTCTTCGGTGACGGTAGCCACTCGAGGAGGGAGAGCGAAGGGTATGAGGCGATCGGCGAGAGCAGCGAGTTTCGTGACGTCGGGTTCGTCGCGCGCCGCTATGTGAAGGCGAATGCTGTCTGGAAGGGCGCGTGTGAAAAGCAGCCGAACGAGCGGGGTCGCTGTGTCGGCCGGGAGTGCTCGAGTGAGTCGGCGGGCGAGGACTGACGGTAGCTCGTCGTCGGAAGTCGGTTGAGTAAGGCGGTGAGCCGGGAGCCGTCGGACGGTGCGTGCGTGGCGAAAAGGCGAGTTGTCAACGTCTGGTAGCTGTTGGCGTTCGATGGCGCCAGCCGCTAGTAATTCGCCGAAATGGGCCGACGCTTTCGCGTTAAGGTCCGGTAATATTCGGCGAAGTTTCGCGTGGCATGGAGGTCCCTTCGTGACGATTTGATGTTCTACGCGTTTCGGTGTGTCGGCCGGGAGGGCTCTACGGAGTCGGCGGGCGTGGACTGACGGATTCTCGTGCTCGGAAGTCGGTTGGGGTCGACGAAGAGGTCCGCTTGTCGGGGCTCGAAGGCGCGGGCGAATTTAGCATGCGGCGTCGTGAGGCCTTCGTGAGTCAATGTGATCTCGAGTTGGGCTAATCAGACGTGCGGGAATGCGGGGTCGTACGGCCGGAGCTGGAGCGTTGATGTCGGTGGAGTCGTTTCTGCGGGTGTCGGTGGCGCTGTAGGCGCCAGTCCCGGAGAGGTGTCGTCTCGAAGTGTCAGCAGGAAGTGTGCGAGGCGCCGGCGTCCGTTTCCTTATATAGGAATCGGATGGTGGGGCGAAGTAGCGGGGGGCCGCTGCGTTGGGCGTCGAGGCGGGCGTCGGAGTGGGGCGCCGCTGTGTGGCGTCGGTGGGGGCGGCGCTGTGGGGCGTCGGAGTGGGGTGCGTGTGCCGGGCGTAGTGCTGCGGAGGTGGGGCTCGTCACAGACGGTCGGCGGGCGCTGAGCGTCGTTGTTCGTCGTTGCTAGGCGCTGTCGTCGCTGTCGTCGCACCGCGGTCGCAGACGGCGGGCGGAGGCTGCGTGTCACCACTCGGGGTCACCAGTGTAGTGATTAAGGATGGAACAGACGAGGCCGAAAGTTAGCTTGAGAATGGTTATGTATTTGTTGGCCCCTCGGCTCTTTATAGGCCCCTGACATGATCAGAGGGGGGTCGGGGGGTCCCCACTCTGAGGTACAGCATGTATGTACATTACATTGGTTGTGGAGGAGCAGCCGATCACAACAGTGTTATACAAATTTTTGCTGAGAGAATACATAGGTGTACTATTCGCAGAATAATAAACCAAAACCACACAAAGTTCCATTGCTTTTTGAAGCCTATTTCAGTTACATACTGCAGACTGTTTGTTGCTTTAGTAGCTGTTCCACAGGTCCATACTGGTGGTATCCTTCAGTAGTAGGTGGTTTTTTTGGTTTATTATTCTGTGAATAATACACCTATGTATTCGCTCAGCAAAAAATTTTTATAACACCCCCTCAAACTTTTTTCTTTTTCGTTTCAAGGTGCGTAGATTACAAAAATGCAATGTCCGTCCGCCGTACGCCGTCCGCCGTATCACGTGTACAGGCTTCATTTTCGGTCTAAAAAAGTCGTTCTTTCGCACACATGCTCCATTTGGGCCCTAGTTGTGTCCCGAAACTTTTCAGCCCGATCGGAATATACCCACGGGTGTTATGAGTGAAAATGTGTGTAAAAATAGGTACTTTTTGCGTTTTAGCAACATGTTGGTAAGATGAGCTTCTGAGATATCTTTTTCCATGTTTTTCGGGACGAGAAGACCGAATATGAAGTCGATTTTGACCAAAGAGTGGAAAATTCAGTTCTACCAAATGTTCAGCTCCCAAAATTGATTTTTTTATGAGTCAAAAACCTGGAAAATCGTCTGAAATCACCATCAGTTTAGATAATAGCACTGGAAAAAGTGTCAACACGTGGATCAAGAGGATTAAATGGCACTACCAATGATCAAAGATAGTTTTAAAAAAAATAAAAAAATAAAATAACACGAGCGTAGGTACCTAATTTGTGTTTTAGGGGCCAAAATTAATGGAAACCATCAGAAATAGCTATTTCGATTATTACGCATGAAAGAAACAATAAATGAATGAAAAGCCAACATTTCTGTAGGTATGTCCAGTAGAATAATAAACCCATGTGACAAGGACTTTGCAGCGTTTTGGTTTATTATTCTCTGAATAATACACCTATGTAATCGCTCAGCAAAAAATTTTTATAACACCCCCTCAAACTTTTTTCTTTTCCATTTCAAGGTGCGTAGATTCAAAAAATGCAATGTCCGTCCGCCGTACGCCGTCCGCCGTATCACGTGTACAGGCTTCATTTTCGGTCTAAAAAAGTCGTTCTTTCGCACACATGCTCCATTTGGGCCCTAGTTGTGTCCCGAAACTTTTCAGCCCGATCGGAATATTCCCAGGTGTGTTGTGAGTGAAAATGTGTGTAAAAATAGGTACTTTTTGCGTTTTAGCAACATGTTGGTAACATGAGCTTTTGAGGTATCGTTTTCCATGTTTTTGGGGACGAGAAGATCGAATATGAAGTCGATTTTGGCCAAGGAGTGGAAAATTGAGGTTGTACCAGATGTTCAGCTCCCAAAATTGATTTTGTATGAGTCAAAAACCTGCGAAATCGTCTGAAATCACCATCAGTTTGTAGAATAACACTAGAAAAAGTGTCAACACGTGGATCAAGACGATTAAATGGCACTACCAATGATCAAAGTTTTTTTTTTTTTTTTTTTTTCTTCTTTATTTTTGTTATCTACAACAATTTACACAAGTAAATTACAAGCAGATGTGCTAACAGGTTTCACTTAGGTATTACGACGTGTTGGCTGGAGTGAAGAAGGTACCCATCAGTACCACTTCAGTGGCTTGATGATGTCGAAGTTAATAGAAAGATGAAAAACTAGCACTGTACGAAATTATTATGTGGGACGTCAGTCACTGCTGGCAAGCCAATCACGTGGCCAGCGACGTTTCAGCCGGCGGATGGAGGAAATGGGGTTGCTTGTGGAGGAAAGTTTTTGTACAAAGGGATTGGGGTGGTTTGATAGAGACGCATGGAATTGTCTGTATTTTTGCCTGATATAATCTCCGGTGAAAGGAATGCAGAGGTCGTGGTGGATCGTTCTATTTGATACGTAAAATGGGGCGTCCAAGATGGATCTCAGGATTTTGGATTGGGTCGTTTGGAGTTTGAGTAAGTTGGAAGGACGAGTGGAGCCCCAGAGCTCGCACCCATACGTCCATAAGGGTTTTATAATAGAATTGTAAATCAATAGCTTATTGGTGAGCTGCAATTTAGAACGGTGATCAAGGAGTTGAGAAAGTAATCTGAATCTACGGGTGGTTTCTATTTTTTTGGTGTGAGTGTGTTTTGCCCATGTTAATTTATTGTCTATGTGAAGTCCCAAGTAGCGGACGCAATCAGAACGAGGGATGGGAACTTGGTTGAAAACGACTGGGGGGCATGGTTTACGACCTAACGTGAATACAATGTGCTGGGATTTAGTCCCATTTATTTTAATTCTCCACTTATTAAAGTACTGACTTAAGATGTTGAGGTGGTGTTGAAGAGGTTCGGTGGCTTGAAATGGATCCATGGAACATGATAAGAGGGCTGTGTCATCAGCAAACGTATGGGTGGAAACTTTGGGGCTAACAGGAAGATCAGAGGTGTAGACTGAGTATAATACGGGTCCAAGTATACTGCCCTGAGGGACACCAGCCCTCACAGAAAGAATGGGAGAATAGGCGGATTTATGTCGTACTTGGAAGAATCTATCACTGAGGTAGGATTTAATTATTAGAAAGTAAGTGAAGGGGAGGAGGTCTTTAAGCTTCCAGAGTAAGCCCTGGTGCCAAACCTTATCAAAGGCTTGCGCCACATCAAGGAAGACACCAGCGCAGTACCCCTTCCGCTCTAGGACTGACGAGATATTGTCAACAACTCTGTGAAGTTGTTGGATTGTTGAATGCTGGGACCTGAAACCAAACTGATGAGACGGGATAACATTAGTTGATTCTAAGATGGGGTACAAACGCTTAAGGAGGAGCTTTTCTAATATTTTGCCTAAAATGGAAAGAAGGGAAATGGGCCGATATGAGGATGGTGCGTTTGGAGGTTTATTGGGCTTGTGGATCATAGTTACTATGGAAAATTTGAACAGTTGAGGGAAATAGGTAGTCCGAAGGACGGCATTATAGATGTATGTGAGGAATAAGATGCCTTTTCTAGGTAAATGACGGAGAATTGCTGAAGTAATTAGGTCATAGCCTGGAGTTTTTCTACGGGGTAGGTGCTTGATTGCGTATAAAATATCTGAAGGTGTAAATGCTTTAGGAGGGAGAGAAAGTTGGAGAGGGCGGTCAAGATCGTCCTCGACAATGGCAGTATGATGGGGACATTTGTCGGGATTTGGACTAAAGGTTTCATACAAATGATGGGCAAATAAGTCCGCTATTTCCTGGTCAGTTTTGGCCCAAGAACCATCAGGTTTACGAAGAAGTGTTTGTGGGGGTTTATGGGAGAGTAACCGCTTGGAGGCTTGCCAAAGTAAGTTGTGGCGTGTTGTTAAACATTTAGTGTAATTGTAGTGATTTTCAATTTTCAGCTGGGCCATTTTGGTGTTAAGTTCATTAGTAATCTGGTTTAAGGTGTGCTTGTTGGATGGATACCGGGCCCTTTGCCATTTGGCTCGCGCTCGGCGTTTCATGGTTATCAGTTGGCGAATGTGAAGGGGGGGTTGAACTTCATGGAATGAGTTTTTGTTGAAATGTTTAGTGGGTGGAGGGATGGTTGAAGACCAGACAGCATTTTGAATGAGTGTAGTAAATTCCTGGACAGCAGTATCTAACTCACTAGGTGTTTTTAGGGGCGTTATGAGGTTCACAGAGGATTCAATGGTTGTACGAAACTGATTCCAATCGACTGAGCCATTTATTAGAGTAGGTTTTGGAGACGGATTGACAGGATTGGTATTAAGGGTGAGGAGTACTGGGCTATGATCTGAAGATAAATCAGGAAACGAGTAGACTATAGGATTCAGGGAGGATACTTGGGATCCAATGAAGATGTCTAGTACGTCAGGTAGCTTGGAGCAGGACGTCGGCCAATACGTCGGTTGCGGAGGTGAGTACGTAGTAAACCTCTCTCGCAAAATAATAGGATGTAACAAGCTACCACGAGGGTTTGTTACCCTAGACCCCCAAGCTGGATGCTTGGCATTGTAGTCACCTCCTGCTATGAACCGAGGTCCTAATGAATGGAAAAAGGATAATAATTCTTGGGCAGTTAAAATTTGATTTGGTTTATGGGGCGGACAGTATATGGCGGCAATTGAAAAGGAGAATGGATTAGCAGAAATCGTAACTGCCGTTGCTTGGAGGTGACCTGAGGATGTGGTTGGTAAGAGGTGATGAACAATATTTTTACGTATCAGAATAGCACTACCACCACGAGCTGTATCATCAGGATGGTCGGATCGATAAATGTTGTAATCAGTGATGAAAAAGTGAGAACGGGAGGTAAAATGAGTTTCTGATATGAGAGCAACATCTATCCGTTTACTGTGAAGCAGTAGACATAATTCCTGACGACGGGAGTTCAACCCATTAGCATTCCACAACAGAATTGTCAAAGACGAACTAGTAGTAGAATTATTCATTTTTTAAGTTGAGGTAGGAGTTCGGTAACCAATGTAGTGAGGAGAGTAATAAGCGGGGTGATGAGGGCTTTCATTTCGCGAAGAAAAGAATTGAGAATAGGCGTGAAAGTGGCCAGAGGATCATAGGAAAGGGACTGGTGAGTGGACTTGCCTGCAATGAATCCATAACTCGGGCGCGTTGGTGGCAGTAGAGTTGAACTGGTAGATGGTTGGGGACGCGGTGAACTGATGAACGGGAGGGCTTGTGGTCCGCAGTCTGCAGCAGGTGGATGAGGGGCAATATCCATTGATTCAGGTTGTTGATATGAGGGAGCTTTTCCAAGTGGAGGGTAGTCTGTGCTTGTTAATTGGCCAGGAGCCTGATTTCGTGTCGAATCTAAAAATTGGGGGGTCTGGCGAAGTTGTTGTAGCTTCTTATGTGTAGCGCATCCCTTATAGTTTGCTGGGTGATCGCCAGAACACAGTGCGCACGTTGCAGGAGTGTCCCTCTTCTTGATACAGGCATCGCTTAGGTGAGGACCAGCACACCTGACGCATCGGGGTTGCCGTTGGCAGTACGATCTGGTGTGCCCATAATCTTGACAGCGTTTGCATTGTACGATTTCTTTAGTAGGATGGGGTTCTTCGACTTTAATCTTGGTGTAAAGCATACTAGTAAGGTTGAATATTTCAGGGTTCTTACAGTCTGGAGCCAAGTCTACGAAAAATAAAGGAAGAGGCATCTTTGTTAGTTTGTGTAACACTCTGGAGACATTTCGTACTGTGTATCCGTGAGACTCGATGCATCCTTTGATGAGTTCTGTATCAGTACTTGGATGAAGGTGACGGATGACGACACGATAGGATTTATCCTCCTTCATTTGATAAGAGTGGTATTCGAGTTGTTTTGACTGAAGGAAATGAACAATAGCGCGGTATGTGTCACTGGTAGTTGATCGTATCATGAGACTATTGACTCTGGTTTGGCATAAAAATGACGATGGATCAACTATGTTTTTTAAGTCATTACAAAACGCGATGAAATCGGGAACCTCCTTAATGATCAAAGTTAATTTGAAAAAAAAAAGATCGTACCTACCTAATTTGTGTTTTGGGGGCCAAAATTGGTGAAAACCATCAGAAATAGCTATTTCTATTATTTCACATGAAACAAACAATAAATGTACAGCCAACATTTCTGTAGAATAATAAACCCCATGTGACAAGGACTTTGCAGCGTTTTTTCTCTCGTTATCCGATTCCTCGGATCCTGGCTTGACGTAACTGGTAGACCGATGTTTGTTGAATGTGTCAATCAACAGGTTTTGGGTCATGAAAATTATCTTTAAGGTGGCGATGGTACAACTCTTCACCATTTGCGGTCCGCGGTCTTTGAAATTTTGGCTGTTGTGCCCTTATTTCAGGTGGGAACGTACTAGCAGGACTTACGCAGGTGGATGCTGGTGTGGTATTCAAATAAACCACTCAGACGTGGGGCTGGAACCCAGCAACATTGAAACTGTTGCCTCTATAATTTGTTATTTACTTACCTAGGATTCTTGAACTTGCTGTCATTAGCTGTTTATTTACACGGGATCCGTCGTTTCAACTATGAAACTGGGTTTCCCCCATCCCAATTTCGGTAGCCAGCGCAAACGATACGTTAGATTTGGCGCAAACAAAACGAAATACTGAAGCGCAATCGTAAGGCTCCGGAGTTAGGCAAGGTAAATGACGATTGACAGTACAAGGAGGAAAACGAATCAATAGACGGAGACAGGTATGGCGTGCATAGACGAATATACTGGGAAGATAGGTAGTACTGAGTAACTAAATTAAGACAGCCTAGCACTAGAATTCACATAATATCCTACAGACTGCCAAATTGGGCTAGAGCCAGAGGTAAGTACGGACATGCGTTTAGTCAACAGATTGGAACCTGACGTCTACACCGCCTTCCTTCCTTCTTAGCGTTACCAGACGTACTCTTTTTATAGTATCTATACTCTTTTTGGCCCCATAATTTCGTATACTATTCTTATTTCATTGTGTAGCCAAATATACTCTTTTTTCATAGCCTACGAGGTTAGCTGGGAACATGCAAGTAGGATCCTACTTCCATGGCTAGGAATGGCTAGAAAAAGGCCAATGTTTAAGTTATTTTTGGTTTATTATTCTGTGAATAATACACCTATGTATTCGCTCAGCAAAAAATTTTTATAACACCCCCTCAAAATTTTTTCTTTTCCGTTTCAAGGTGCGTAGATTCAAAAAATGTCCAAAAATGTCCGTCCGCCGTCCGCCGTATCACGTGTACAGGCTTCATTTTCGGTCTAAAAAAGTCGTTCTTTCGCACACATGCTCTATTTGGGCCCTAGTTGTGTCCCGAAACTTTTCAGCCCGATCGGAATATACCCAGGGGTGTTGTGAGTGAAAATGTGTGTAAAAATAGGTACTTTTTGCGTTTTAGCAACATGTTGGTAACATGAGCTTTTGAGGTATCGTTTTACATGTTTTTGGGGACGAGAAGATCGAATATGAGGTCGATTTTGGCCAAGGAGTGGAAAATTGAGGTTGTACCAGATGTTCAGCTCCCAAAATTGATTTTGTATGAGTCAAAAACCTGCGAAATCGTCTGAAATCACCATCAGTTTGTAGAATAACACTAGAAAAAGTGTCAACACGTGGATCAAGACGATTAAATGGCACTACCAATGATCAAAGTTAATTTGAAAAAAAAAAAAAGATCGTACCTACCTAATTTGTGTTTTGGGGGCCAAAATTGGTGGAAACCATCAGAAATAGCTATTTCAATTATTTTACATGAAAGCAACAATAAATGAACAGCCAACATTTCTGTAGAATAATAAACCCATGTGACAAGGACTTTGCAGCGTTTTTTTTTCAAATCATCGTTGATCATTGGTAGTGCCATTTAATCGTATTGATCCACGTGTTGACACTTTTTCTAGTGTTATTCTACAAATTGATGGTGATTTCAGACGATTTCGCAGGTTTTTGACTCATTAAAAATCAAATTTGGAGGCTGAACATCTGGTACAACCTCAATTTTCCACTCCTTGATCAAAATCGACTTCATATTCGGTCTTCTTGTCCAAAAAAACATGGAAACCGATACCTCAAAAGCTCATTTTACCAACGTGTTGCTGAAACGCAAAAAGTACCTATTTTTACACACATTTTCACTCACAACACCCCTGGGTGTATTCCGATCGGACTGAAAAGTTTCGGGACACAACTAGGGCCCAAATGGAGCATGCGTGCGAAAGGACGACTTTTTTAGACCGAAAATGAAGCCTGTACACGTGATACGGCGTACGGCGGACGGACATTGCATTTTTGGAATCTACGCACCTTGAAACGGAAAAGAAAAAAGTTTGAGGGGGTGTTATAAAAATTTTCCGCCGTACGTCGTATCACGCGTACAGGCTTCATTTTCGGCACTTTTTGTGCTTTAGCAACATGTTAGTAAAATGAGCTTTTAAGGTATCGATTTCCATGTTTTTGGGGACGAGAAGACCGAATATGAAGTCAATTTTGACCAAGGAGAGGAAATTTGAGGTCGTACCAGATGTTCAGCTCCCAAAATTGATTTTTTATGAGTCAAAAACCTGCGAAATCGTCTGAAATCACCATCAATTTGTAGAATAACACTAGGAAAAGTGTCAAAACGTGGATCAAGACGATTAAATGGCACTACCAATGATCAAAGATAATTTGAAAAAAAAGGAGCGTACCTAATTCAAGTTTTGAGGGCCAAAATTGGTGGAAATCACCAGAAATAGCTATTGCAATTATTTTACATGAAATATACAATAAATGAACAGCCAACATTTCTGTGGGTATGTCCAGTAGAATAATAAACCCATGTGACAAGGACTTTGCAGCATTTGTTGGTGATAAGACTGACATGAGGTGTACAGTTTTACTCCGGTTGGACGTATTTTTGAAACGCTTGTTCCACAGATCCGTGCTTGTTACTTGAAACTGTAATTTGAAAAAACTTAAAGTTATTCGTTGTGAATTGTGTTTGACAAATGGAATCCGAAAAATATATTTTTTTTCTTGTTGTTCCCTTGAACAACATATCTACCTGGTGTTCTTTATTTCTGTGATATTTTCGAAATACTGATCTCCTACTCAATTCCATTTGAACTATTAATAAAACGCTTGTTCTACTGATCAGTTCAGTTGATTCAGTTGAAAAGTATCAATATAATATTCCACAATGTCAACAATAAAATTGAGTTTGAAAAAAGTTAACTGAACTGATAAAATCTTATTTTTACTATCACAATAAATTCAGTTTGATGATTTCATGAATGAAATCATTTCATGAATGAAATCATCATGTGCCAATTCATTACCTATTTATATGTACACATAAATATATCTTTTTTTTTAACCAAGGATATACTCTTTTTTGGCAGGGGAATCTGGTAACCCTATTCCTTCTCCCTTAGAAGTGTGAATAACATTAATGAAGGTTTGCGATGATTTTAATGAAAATTCGAGACAAAAGGAGGTGCCTTGTTTCATATTTCGCTAATCAATGTAACCCTACTTTCTTATGCTGATACAGTGTTGTGCAACTAGCGTTCAAACCAGTCACATTGGGGCCGACTATTCACGACTGTTGGTCGTGCGTATATGTTTGGTCGTGCGACTCGAACCCAAAACGTCGGGATTCCATCCGTTTAGTCGTACGACCTTTAGTCAATTTTCTGTAACTTTTGAGGTTTCTCACTATGAACATGGATGCAAGGAACGCCGTTTCATTAGCTTAGTTTTCCAAAGGGAGTGCTTGTGGGCAGCAGCGGTGCGTGGGGTCTGAAAACGGTGGGGCACCAGTCCAGAACACAAAACCAACAATATGGAATAAACAAAAAAACGCTGCAAAGTCCATGTCACATGGGTTTATTATTCTATTATTTTATTGGTCTATAATTCTGTTTATTTATTGTTTCTTTCATGTAAAATAATTGAAATAGCTATTTCTGGTGGTTTCCACAAATTTTGGCCCCCAAAACTTGAATTAGGTACGCTCCCTTTTTTTTTTTTTTTTTTTTTTCAAATTACCTTTGATCATTGATTGTACCATTTAATCGTCTTGATCCACGTGTTGACACTTTTTCTAGTGTTATTACACAAATTGATGGTGATTTCAGACGATTTCGCATGTTTTTGACTCATAAAAAATCAATTTTGGGAGCTGAACATCTGGTAGAACCTCAATTTTCCACTCCTTGGTCAAAATCGACTTCATATTCGGTCTTCTCGTCCCCAAAAACATGGAAAAAGATACCTCAAAAGCTCATTTTACTACTATGTTACTAAAACACAAAAAGTACCTATTTTTATACACATTTTCACTCATAACTCCCCTGGATATATTCCGATCGGGCTGAAAAGTTTCGGGACACAACTAGGGCCCAAATGGAGCATGTGTGCGAAAGAACGAATTTTTTAGACCGAAAATGAAGCCGGTACACGTGATACGGCGTACGGCGGACGACGTACGGCGGACGACGTACGGCGTACGGCGGACGGACATTGCATTTTTGGAATCTACACAACTTGAAACGGAAAAGAAAACATTTTGGGGGTTATTATTCACAGAATAATAAACCAAAACGCTGCAAATCCCTGCACAACGGTTTATTATTTTGTATAGAATACCCTTCTGTTACAGATCACAGCTCTCTGTATAGATAACCCGTCTGTATAATATAATATGTACTAGTCTATACATGTTATGTGAATCGCAGACAGCGCTGGCCAATAGAATTACAGAACCATTTCGGACCATGCCAATGCGCACCATGCCAATTAGACAATTCGAAATGAATTCCAATTCAAATTAATTTGAATTCCAAATTAATTTGAATTCAAATTAATGAATTCCAATTCAATTAATGAATTCCAATTCAATTAATGAATTCCAATTCAATTAATGAATTCCAATTCAATTAATGAATTCCAATTCAAATTAATGAATTCCAATTCGAAATGGATTGAATAAATTGATTGATTGATGGAATCGAGTGCTTCCCTGGTGACGAGCGCACAATGCCAATTAGGCAATTCGAAAAAAATTCCAATTCAAATTAAAGTCCAATTCAGTATAACAATATTTACAATTCTAAGTGAATTCCCATTGCAATTGAAATAGTGGTCCAATTGCAATTTCAATATTTTTATTAACACAACTTTGCCAATTTTGGCGAATGTGGAGTGTATGATTAGAGGATTAGTGTGTCGGGAATTTAGATGGGGATGTTAGGTAGAGTGGTGAGCAGTGGCCAATTGCAATTGAAAACAACAGACACACAAACACGCCTATGATTCCCCAATTGCAAACAATAAAGTAATCCAATAATTTACAAACTATTACAATTCCAATTGAAAATTTTGATTGATTGATTGATCAATTGATTGAATAAATTGATTGATTGAATCCAGCGCGTCCCTGGTGACGAGAGTATACAATTTCATTCACCCTTCTGTTGAAGAAGCCTGTCGGTGCAAACTTCTGGGTCTTACTGTGAACGAACGGCTGGACGTACGATGCTCCGGATGGTCTTAAAAAAACCAGTCATGCAGCATGACTTAATGAGCGAATTTTCAAAGAAATATTCGAATTAATGGCTATGGTTTTGAATAAAGGAAAACTTCGGTCTAAAATTTGGTTTTCTATGTATATTCTCTTCGTATTTATTTTAATTTGTACGTTTTGTCCATCCTGATTCTACCGTTTGTTTATTACGTAATTGTACTAAGTGCTTATTTATTTGATCGCTGTGGGTTCATATTAGGTAGGATAGGGTAGTTAGGACTTTTGACTTACCTACTCAAGAGAGTGCAGTAGGTAAAGGAGTTGTTATAGAAAATCATGAGTGCTTCAAGTGCAGGTTGTTTTTCATGCAGGCTCAATCTTGAAATAAACTATGAAGGAAGGATGTGGTTTCTGGAAGGATCACTTGGAAGAACATGTGGGTGCTACGTTGAAATATTGTTCTATTCTAGTATTCAACATTGAGTGGACCTGAAACTGCTTGAGAATTATTGGAATCGAAAGTTGCCTGTACGGATACATCGCAACTTTCCATTCCACGTTATGGTTCACGATGTAAACAGGACCAATGGTGCAGTATAATTCGGATCGGTACCTAAGCAACTCTCATGTGATTTCCATATTGTTTTGTAGAAATACAAAAGTTGGTCGTCCAACCTAAATTATAAGAGAAGTAAGACTGTGTGATGATTTTTCTGCACATTGATACTCTGGTTTCTTCATTGAACCATGGACGTATTGCTATGGGGGTCGTTTCTCATTTGTATACCGGTAGATCACCTGCCTACTTTGAGTTGAATCAACTGAAAGCCTACCTTTGCTCATTGAGTCCCCTCTACTGAGTCACCTTACTCTTTATTTAATGTAGGTAAAATATCTAAAGAGACGAGTTTTTTTAGTCCAATGGAATGGAGAATTTGAATAAAAGTTAAATAGGTATAATCGCAAAGGAAATGACGTAAGAATTTTAGGACTCAGAAGATAATCATCATTAGCAAAGGCGTAGTCATAATGACCGGTTGTTAAAATTGAGCTGAAAATTATCAGAGCCTGATTAAAAAAAAACAAGGTAATATGAACACTTCTGATCCTGGCAGGGTCGCCAGATGTCTAAAATCAGGAACTGTCTGGGAAAGAACTGCGTTAAAATTGGTTGGGAAACCTAGGGAGATATTTTAGGCACAGTGTTTTACAGTCAAAAGCTGATATAATAATACTATAAAACGAGTCTTTTTGGGGAAAAAACCACGGCAGTCCAATCTAAAACAATTGCCCATCGGTTGGATCGAGCAGGCGGTAGCACTGTAGTGGCTGGAGATGTGCAGTACCTACTGCACCGTAATTTTTGCGCACTTTAAATGCTCTAATTTAAGAACGGATTTAGATATCTAAAATCCGATTTCACCATCGTGTTCAGCGTGCAAAAACCTTTAAAATGAGGGGTCACTTGTTAGAAAATAACATTTTGGGGATTTTTGGGTAATTTTTGCGCACTTTAAATGCTCTAATTTGAGAACGGATCAAGATATCTAAAATCCGATTCCACCATCGTGTTCAGCGTGCAAAAACCTTTAAAATGAGGGGTCACTTGTTGGAAAATAACATTTTGGGGATTTTTGGGTAGTTTTTGCGCACTTTAAATGCGCCAAACCCCTCCTTAGAGTAGGCCAATTTCGCCCATCTTCGAACTTAGCCTTTCGATTGCCAAGATAGATTTTTTGTGCAAATTTGAGCTGTTTATCTCAATTCTATCGAGAGTTATCGTCTGGAGTGACACATATATATATATATACATATAAAAAAGTGTTAAATTTCAGGAATCGTTTTAGAATGGTCTGAAACGGATTTCTATGAAGAAAATTTCCAAAAATTTATATTATTTAAATTTCGAAGCCATTGCAATAGCTTCATTTTCTTTGAAAATTCGCTAAAACTCGCAAGTTCAAGAACTATTTAAAACCGTGAAAAAATTCACGTAAAACAAAGTTATAGGCGTTTTGAAAATTTCAACCCTTATTTTGAACCCCTTAGAGATGACTGACAGTAACGTCAAGCTTCGAGGACCAACTAGACAGCGAACGGAACCTATAACCCGAATTTCATCAATTTTCTTTCATGGTAACTAAGAAAAGTGGCCCGTACGGCGTACGGCGTACGGCGGACAGACAGAAATATTTTGGTTTATTATTTTCAATAATGAACCATTGGAATCGAGCATGTAAAAAAAAATTCTTACCCCCCCTCAAAATTTGATGGTTTACGTTTCAAGGTATGTAGAATCCAAAACTGCAATAAAAATATTTCTGTCTGTCCGCCGTACGCCGTACACCGTACGCCGTACGGGCCACTTTTCTTAGTTACCATGAAAAAAAATTGATGAAATTCGGGTTATAGGTTCCGTTCGGCGTCTAGTTGGTCCTCGAAGCTCGACGTTACTGTGAGTCATCTCTAAGGGGTTCAAAATAGGGGTTGAAATTTTCAAAACGCCTATACCATTTTTTTACGTAAATATTTTTACGGTTTTAAATATTTCTTGAACTTGCGAGTTTTTTAAGACCATCCGGAGCATCGTACGTCCAGCCGTTCGTTCACAGTAAGGCCCCGAAGTTTGCACCGACAGGCATTTTCGACTCCAGTGTGAATGAAATTGTATACAATCCAAACCAAATCTCGTAACCAGAGACGCGCCCACAATAGGAATTTGTGAATACGGCCAATCATTGGTAGGGATCACCTGATTATATTGGCGGAGTATGAAGTTGAGTTGGTTGTTCTGTGATATTATTTAATTTGAAAAATGATGGCTCTTTTGGAGTTTGTTGGTAGGTAGTGAAACTTGAACAAACGTTGAAGTATTATTGATGGGTAAATTATTACTACGGTAAATCATTACTCAACGGTAAATTATTACACAACGGTTCATTATACCATCTACGTAGAAGGGGCTGGAGTTTGTTGGTAGGTACTTTTGCAACTTTTTTCACTCCTCATCAACAATTTCTTTTCAGAACTTCATTATGTGTGTTTCTTTTTGTTAGGTACTGTTTGTCATCGGCAGAATTATTTTAGCAACATTTAACTCGTGATTTAGGTAGGTACCTAGTAACGAGTACGGGGTTAGGTACTAACCTACGGAGGGTCTGCGATCTACATAATATGTATATAATAGAATAGTACATATCATATTATATAGAAGGGTTATCTATACATAGAGCTGTGATCTGTAACAGGAGGGTATTCTATACAAAATAATAAACCGTTGTGCAGGGATTTGCAGCGTTTTTATTGCAGTTTTGGATTCTACATACCTTGAAACGTAAACCATCAAATTTTGAGGGGGGTTAGAATTTTTTTTTTTCATGCTCGATTCCAATGGTTCATTATTGAAAATAATAAACCAAAATAAACCTTTCGCTTACCACCTATTTATTCAGTACAAAGCTTTTCACTCAACTTCTGAGCACCATCAGGTAGGTACTCACATAAACACAGATAAAACATTCATCTGTGTTTATGTGAGTACCTACCTGATGATGCTCAGAAGTTGAGTGAAAAGCTTTGTACTGAATTAATAGGTGGTAAGCGAAAGGTTTATTTTTTGTTTATTCCACAATGCAAGATGGCTTACCACATAAGGGGCAAAAAGAAATTCGATGAATTGACAAAACCAACAGACCCCTTATTCCCCCAGACCCTTATTTACTGATTGAGCGATACTCAGCAAAGCGTCGACAATTTTTACTGCAAATTAGCCACCGAATTCATGCGTTACAAAAATACAGTAAACTAAAATGCAACACAACAATGACCCGTCGGCCGGTACCTACTTGAATGGAGGAGCTATTGACTAGATGTTGGCGCCGATCAATCCACAAACAGCAAACAGGACAAAACGGACGTAGGTACCACAAATACAAATCTGTCATCGGAACCGGAACAAAAGCAAAACGCGCAAAATTTGACGCAAAAACAGTGAAAAATGACCGACATAGAAATCGAATGTGATTCACTGGAGTGATTTTCTCAGCTTAGTTGGCATCTGTAGATGTCGGACATGTGATTCAGAGGCGACAAAAAACGAATCAGAAGAAGAAGCATCTCGTATCGAGATGACAAATTGAATCGAAGGGATCGACTGTGAAATGAACGATTTTGTGGTTGAAATCCGATTATGGGCCCACGACGAAAGTAGGGTTAAATTAATTAAAAAACGCTGCAAATCCCTGCACAACGGTTTATTATTTTGTATAGAATACCCTTCTGTTACAGATCACAGCTCTATGTATAGATAACCCGTCTATATAATATAATATGTACTATTCTATGCATATTATGTAGATCGCAGACCCTCCGTAGGTTAGTACCTAACCCCGTACTCGTTACTAGGTACCTACCTAAATCACGAGTTAAATGTTGCTAAAATAATTCTGCCGATGACAAACAGTACCTAACAAAAAGAAACACACATAATGAAGTTTTGAAACGAAATTGTTGATGAGGAGTGAAAAAAGTTGCAAAAGTACCTACCAACAAACTCCAGCCCCTTCTACGTACATAGATGGTATAATGAACCGTTGCGTAATAATTTACCGTTGAGTAATGATTTACCGTAGTAATAATTTACCCATCAATAATACTTCAACGTTTGTTCAAGTTTCACTACCTACCAACAAACTCCAAAAGAGCCATCATTTTTCAAATTAAATAATATCACAGAACAACCAACTCGACTTCATACTCCGCCAATATAATCAAGTGATCCCTACCAATGATTGGCCGTATTCACAAATTCCTATTGTGGGCGCGTCTCTGGTTACGAGATTTGGTTTGAATTGTATACAATTTCATTCACACTGGAGTCGAAAATGCCTGTCGGTGCAAACTTCGGGGCCTTACTGTGAACGAACGGCTGGACGTACGATGCTCCGGATGGTCTTAAAAAACTCGCAAGTTCAAGAATTATTTAAAACCGTAAAAATATTTACGTAAAAAAAATGGTATAGGCGTTTTGAAAATTTCAACCCCTATTTTGAACCCCTTAGAGATGACTCACAGTAACGTCGAGCTTCGAGGACCAACTAGACGCCGAACGGAACCTATAACCCGAATTTCATCAATTTTTTTTCATGGTAACTAAGAAAAGTGGCCCGTACGGCGTACGGCGTACGGCGGACAGACAGAAATATTTTTATTGCAGTTTTGGATTCTACATACCTTGAAACGTAAACCATCAAATTTTGAGGGGGGGTAAGAATTTTTTTTTTCATGCTCGATTCCAATGGTTCATTATTGAAAATAATAAACCAAAATATGAAACAAGGAACCTGCTACTGCCTCGAATTTTCATTTAAATCTAAACTCAAAGATACCGAGAACTGAGGTGAGAATGACAACAGTGAATGTCCCAAATCATCAGTTCGAGTGATTCACATTCAAAGATTTGGTTATCCGCTGAATCACGATCAATGGATTTTAACGATTAGTCAACCATCAGGTATCATGTGTGCAGTCACCATCAACACTGCTGATTTTTTGAGTTAAAAAAGAATTTGAAATGGACATGAGATTGAAAACGCTGCAAATTATTACACAACGGTTCATTATTTACTCTGTATAGATGCCCCTTCTGTGTAGATCACTGTTTTCTGTGGTAAATACCCTCCAGCTCCACCCAGGAAAGGCTTAAATGGAGTTCTGAAGCCGGCCCGGGAAATGAAAGTTTCACAAAAATGCGCGGGAATCAATAATTCAATCATTAATTATTTATAGTTATTCATGAAGCATAAGATAATAATAAACCGTTGTGTAATAATTTACCTGTATAGATGCCCCTTCTGCGTGTATAGTATAAAAAACCGTTATGTAATAATTTGCCGTTGTGTAATAATTTACCCAATAATTCTTCAACATTTGTTCAAGTTACAAAAGTACCTATCAAAAAAATCCAAAACAGCCATCATTTCTCAAATGAAATAATATCACAGAACAACCAACTCGACTTCATACTCCGTGATTATAATCAGGTGCTCCCTAGCAATGATTATCTCGGGCCAATTCCCAATATTGTTGCCGCGTCCCTAGCAATGATATCTGGGCTGAATGAATACAATTTGATTCACCCTCCTGTTGAAGAACCCTGTCGGTGCAAACTTCTGGGCCTTACTGTGAACGAACGGCTGGACGTACAATGCTCCGGGTGGTCTCAAAAAACTCCCAAGTTTTAAAATCGTTTTAAAAACGTGAAAAAATTCGAGATAACGGCGTCCTGGAGATTTCAACCCCTATTTTTCACTCCTTAGAGATGAGCACATCAACGCCGAGCTTCGAGGACCAACTAGACCCCAAATGAGACCTATAAACCGAATTTCGTCAATTTTGGTTCATGGTAACTAAGAAAAGTGCAAAGTACGGCGTACGGCCAGAAATTTTTTTTACTGCATTTTCGGATTCTACGTACCTGAAAACGGACACCATCAAATGGGGGGGATAATTGGACTTGAGAAACAATAAATGAACAGCCAAAATTTCTCTACTATGTCCAGTAGAATAATAAACCCATGTGACAAGGACTTTGCAGCGTTTTTAGAATGTACTTACCTTGAAACGTAATAGAAAAAATTCGGAGGGGGTGTCGAAAAAATTTTCTGCTGAGCGAATACACAGGTGTATTCACTATTATTCATAGTTCAATTACTTGTATCACTACTGAATCACTTGTATCTTTGTCATTTCTGACGACGTGACTTTACTTTACTTCACATAGGTGTATTATTCACAGAATAATAAACCAAAATTATATTGATAACATCCAAAAATCTCCTGAAGGGTTCAACTGGACCATCTAGATAATTCATACATGTATTATGATTTCACTGTTTCCCCTTACCTCCCACCTAAGGTGCCTGGTAAAATGAATTTAACCATTCCGATAATTTGAGGTAAAATGAGCTAAACGTCGAAAATTTGATCAATATTGCTTCATGACACCCCCCCCCCCCTCCCCCTCACACACCGATATTTTTTAAATTCCGATAGTCGTAGGTTTCATTCTGGACTGGCCTTCAATCATTCCCCATTTATAGAATGATTAGTATAATCGTGGAACAAACAAAGACAGACAGGGAAACAAGGAGAACGGATCGTCAACCAATGGCAGAAAACTCTGGCCTGCTATAATAATTAGGTATCTATGCAGTAAAATTAAAATATTATTATTAAAATACTGAAGAAAATATTCAATAACTGCTTCTTGAATCGAACGTTATTTCATGAATTAGGTGATTTCTGTTGACGACCATTCACAATTGAAACTGTCAAATTAATTAACGTTTTGCTCAAGTTTTCACTGAACTGCTAGGACTGAATGCTTGGTATTTCTTCAGTATAATTAATAATAATAAAATTCGAGGGAGCTGCAAGTGTGAAACTTTAAATGCCTTTTCTTACCTGAATGGAGATGAATAACATGTAATTGACGTCATGATGACGCCAACCAATCCACAGATCACCTGCAAGTCAACAAATTTGGTATTTATTTTTTCTAAAAAGTGCTCAGGTCCAATAAGAATAATGAGAATACACAACCTAACCCAACATAACCCCTACATTTGTTTTAGAGAACTTTGTAAGACAAAGCCTATAGTACATAGTTGTCTATGGCTTTCATTACGTAAGGCCCTTTCGAAAACCTAAAAATTCAGGTAGTTCCACTGAAATGTAGCAGTGAAAGATTGACGTGTATCGGCGTAACACACTTAAATTTTTATCTATCAGTACACACAGACACGTCAGTATTGACAAGAGGTGAGACATTTTCATTGAGCTGTAGCCTAATTCAAAACAAGTTATGCAATCTTTTATGAAGACTACAATTCTAGCCTGAGTTTGCGGATCGAAACAGAGCCAGATATTCTAGTGACGTCACCCTATACGATTCATATACGAGTATCTGCAGTAAGAAGAGGTAAAGGTATCTCTAAGTCCCCTTTCAGAATCGATTTAATTCAGTTAAATGTAAACTAAATGTATACTTTGTACAAGTAAATTCGTTTTTTGAATTTAAACATTTTGCATTATTGCTAGTTATACTTAGGCAGTTTGATAATATTACTCTTTATAATATAGCTGACCAATGAAAGAGTCTAAACAGATAAAGTGATACGCTTACGTCTCAACAGATCAAAGAAAACCATTGATCAAATAAACAAATTTTCATACAGTAGAGGAGGATGTGGCATCACTCTGAGAATGTTTTACCGAATAAACATTCTGCAAATACAAGACGCGTGTGGCTTGCGTTGTTTTGCTCAATGTGAACACACAGAAATTATACACGATGTCATGATATATTGCAATACCTTGAATAAATAAAAATATCGTCAAAACCTCTAGGAAACGTACTTAACTCCGAAGAAAGTGGATTTAATATTGACGCAAATAAATATAATGAATATAGCTCCCGTCACGCAGACTGGCCGTATGAGCTATCTGTCGAAGTACTTTATGTTTCAACCTACCATTCAATTAACTACCTGCATTTGCTGATGAACATTTTCCTCCATTTTACCCACAAAAAGCTCCAAGTTGAACGAACCATTTATTGCCCTCTAAAAGTTGATGTTATTCAAATAGTATGTTTGTTGTTCAGAATTAATTTTTTGCAATTTTCAGGCTGAACAAAATGAAACTTGTAATCTATTCTTTGTGCAAATAAATTTTTGATTCCAAACGTTTCCGCGAAATTTGGAATTTTTCTTCTAGCAGGAAGGACAGAGATTTTCTGGAGCGAAGCACGAATAATTATGAGTACCTGTTCAAATAACGGCGATTTTTCACTATGGAAGGTGTCTCGGAAATAGGCTCAGAAGAAGCCAGGAATAGATTTTTCTGGCCATTTCCGATTAAAAATGTCCAGAAACATTTTATTATATTTTCGTACTCTACGGAAGTACCTTGATACGCAAGCCATCAAATTTTGAGAGGGTTTAAAAAATGCATGATCGATTCGAAAGAGAATCATTATTCAGCTAAGGAAGCGTGCCATCTCCCCCTCCCGTTGGAAACCCTGGACTAGAATATTCATCAAATCGACGATCTTCCATTATACCAAACAATATTGTGCTAGACCACAATTTCATTCAGACGAGAGTTTTCTTATCGGACATTCGAATTTCTCAAAGCTTCACGAAAGATTAAACAATATTGCGAAAGGTCACAATTTCAATCGTAAGATAATTTTCTTACCGGACATTCAATTTTCTCAAAGCTTCACGAAAGATTAAACAATATTGTGAAAGATCACAATTTCAACGTAAGATAATTTTCTCATCGGACATTCAATTTTCGCAAAGCTTCACGAAAGATTAAACAATATTGTGAAAGATCACAATTTCAACTGAGATAATTTTCTCATCGGACATTCAATTTTCGAAAAGCTTCACGAAAGATTAAACAATATTGTGAAAGATCACAATTTCAATCGTAAGATAATTTTCTTATCGGACATTCCATTCACGAATGATATATCGACATCCATATTGCTAATACCTGTAAGTTCAAAACCTAAAAGTTTTTAGAAGACGAAAAAAACTGCACATCGACAGCCACACTGCAAAACCCTGTAAGGACAGTTTTTTGCAAAAATAAGGATTTGACTTGTTTTTGTTAATGATGGCCCTGCGCACATTCCAGTGCCACTAAAATCGGCCAAAGATGCTTCATAACTTCTCTATGACGATTTGTAATAACCTGCAAGTTAGGAACCTCCAAATCACCAGGCAAAACCCCGTAAGTTGCTGTGACGCTGAGAAATTGAACTGATCAACTTTTTACCATTAACTTTAATTGGGGAGTGGGTGTGATTCAGAAAACAGTTGGGCTGTTGGGAGAGGTTGAATGACAATAACATACAGGATTTTACACCCACAAGGCATAATATTCTGCTTAACCAGCAGAAACCTTCGCGCGTTTGAAATACGACCACAAGGTGAAGGAGTAGGAGGACGTGGAGGTCATTGTGACTGTACGTGGCACGTGCGAGATAAACGGGGCTTTAGCTATAAATGTCACTCCCAAGGGCCCTCCGCTGGAGGTGCATAAAACGCTCGATCACGTCGTACAGCCTGCACGTGGCCGGCTGATGGGTAAGTAAACGGGGCCAGCCACTACGAAATGAACTGCCTCCCTCTCAGGAAATGTTTTCCAAGGTAATCAGCGAGTGGAGAAGGGACGAAGGGAGCAGGGAAACACTTAGCATAGTGTCAGGCATGTAAATCAATGCCTGGGAGCTGTGTACTGAACAATAACAAAGTGGCTGAAAAGTCGTATGATTCACACTGAAGCGATTCAGCTGCTATGTACGGTATGGTATTCCGGACATTACGGACTAAGATTTCGCAATTTTGAGGAACCAGCGTTTGGAATTTTGCTCGGAATTTCCAACCATTTCTTGGCCGCTATGTGTAAATGTAATGCAGAATTTTCTTTTAGCATTAATTCAGCCATTTTCGATGCAGTACGAAATGTAATTTGTGAATGGAACAGTGGTTTCTAAACGAGAGGCGTGAAGAAATGTGTGTGTGTGTGTGTGTGTGTGTGTGTGTGTGTGTGTGTGTGCGTGTGTGTGTGTGTGTGTGTGTGTGTGTGTGTGTGTGTGTGTGTGTGTGTGTGTGTGTGTGTGTGTGGGGGGGGGGGGGGGATAAAACTTAAACTTTAGACGTTGTTTTTCAAGAAAATCTTTTTGTTCTAAAGGTCGAACATGGATTTTTACATACAAATTTCCACGTAGATGTGGAAATAAAACCACTCACATTCACGTGGAAATTTATAAGTAAAAATGCTACAAAGTCCATGTCACATGAGTTTATTATTCTACTGGACTTACCTACAGAAATGTTGGTTGTTCATTTATTGTTTCGCTCATGTAAAATTATTGAAATAGCTATTTTTGATGGTTCCCACCAATTTTGGCCCCCAAAAACCCGAAATAAGCTTATATATTTGACAAATTATCTTTGGTCATTTATAGTGCCATTAGTTTCCTTGATTCACCTTCTGGAACTACTTAGTGTTATTATACAAACGTATGATGATTTCAGACAATTTCCCATGTTTTTGACTAATAAAAAATGAATTTTGGGAGCTTAACCTTCGCTACAACCTCAGTTCTTCACTCTTCGGTCGACATCAACTTCATACGTTGTCTTCTCGCCCAAAAAAAATGGAAAACGATACCTCACAAGCTCGTGTTCACTAAAACCTCAAAAAAACCTCGAAAACACCTATTTTTTACACCCACTTTTCTCCCATAACTCCCCTGGGTGCATTCCGATCGGGCTGCCGAGCTTCGGAGCACAACAAGGACCCAAATGTGTTCCCAAATGGGGACCCAAACTGTGTGCGGAAGAACGACGATTTTATACCAAATTATAAGGCTGAAACTTCGTTAGAACCTCAATTTTCCACTCACTGGTCAAAATGAAAACGAACACGAGAAACGATACTTCAAAAAGCTCATGTTACTGAAACACAAATAACACAAGAAATACCTACTTTTATACCCATTTTTCACCCATGACACCCCTGGGTATATTCCGATCGGGCTGCACAGTTTCGGGACACAACTAGGGCCCAAATGGAGCTTGTGTGCGAAAGAAAGAACTTTTTAGACCGAAAATGAAGCCGGCATGCGTCATACGGCGGACGATGTACGGACATTGCATTTTTGGAATCTGCGCACCTTGAAACGGAAAAGAAAACGCTGCAAAGTCCTTGTCACATGGGTTTACTATTCTACCATAGGACAACTACCTGCACACCGGCAGTCTGAATTTTGGGGTAGCCCGAAAAAATTAGCAAGAACTTTCTTGTGCGAAAACTGTCAATTAGGACATAGCCTTAACAGTCAGTGGTCGATCGAGCTCTCGGTCACTGGTACCAGTACACTGAACCCGTTTGTGACAAAGTGGCAAAAGGCTGCCGCCAATGACCCAGGAGGAGGCAGCCGGAAAGGCACAAATGGGGAAGACGTTCTAGGTTAGGCACTACAGTTCAAACTGTTACCATTGTGATATTTATCAGTATCCAATAAGTTTCAGTTTCGTCCTATCGTTCTACCATATTGTACCTCGTTGTACATTGTAAATTGTACATAGTTGTATAACTTCTGATGGTTTGATTTCCAAAAACCACAGTCATGCAGCATGGCTATAAGAGCGAATTTTCGAAGAAATAACTGATTTTATGTAAAATGTGATGTTTGGAATATCCCATTCAAATATGGGCAATCTTAAACTTATTGGGTAATTATAGGTATTCAAGTATGTACGTATATTGTAGTATTGGTACTACAATATACGTACAGTTACTTATCAAACATACGTACAGTACGTATGTTACGTATCCATTACCTACTCTGTATTGTATTGGATATTGGTAAATTTTTTGTTCCATTTTTTGCCGAGTAACACCTCGGTTTGTAGATTTTCCAACGCTGAACACGATGGTGAAGTCAGAATTGCGATATCCCATTCCGTTATCAGATTAGAGCAGACGAACCAGGTAGAACATCTTAAGAAATAACCACGTTCCGTCATCTTCAAAGTGCTCCAGTTTGAGAACGGAATGAGATATCGCAATTCTGATTTCACCATCGTGTTCAGCGTACAAAAACCTTTAAAATGAGGTGTCACTTGTCAGACTGCTTCATTTTGGGAATTTATGGGTAATTTTCCCCCCCTAAAACTCCCCAAAATTCCCCCTTAGAGTGACCCGATTCTGCCCATCTACGAACTTAGCCTGTCGATTGCCAAGACAGATTTTTCGTGCAAATTTGAACTTTTTATCTCAATTCTTTCGAGAGTTATCGTCTGGAATGACACATACATATATAAATATATAAATATATAAATATATATATAAATATATATATATATATACATATAATTTTTGGTGTCTTTCGGCAGTGAATTCAGGATGGTCTGAAACGGATTTTGGTATAAAAATCTTTCGGAAATTCGAGTTTTAAAAATTTTGGACCGAGAACAATAGCTTCCTTTTCTTCGAAAATTCGCTAAAAATTCCAGAAAATGATTTCCAAAATATTTGTTGTTTTGGATATAATGAATTCTCGAAGTGTAAAAATAGAGACGGCAAACAAAACTTATTTGCCAATGGGCAACCCAGGCGCCTAGTCTAGATGCTATAAAAGTTGTTTTTTTCTTCTAGAAAATTGTTGTCACTGACATGAAGTTGGTTCGCGTTAATTGGCCAAACGTCACGTTGAAAGAAACCCGTCAAAACTAGCATGTAAACAGTATGGCCCCATAATTATTTGAAAATGCGCTTTGTCCAGATTTATTTTTAACCTCGCTGAAGCAAAACATTCAATGGAAAGACCCATTTCCTTCTAATTCAGATGCAAGTTATTTATTCCCCTGTCCTCTATTGCTGAAATATAGGTAGAACTTTCAATAGAGGTTAATTTGTTGATAAGGCTGGATTTCTCGACTGGAAACTGTTCAATACAAAGTCTGAGGGGTTTCGAGGTTCAGTCACGGAATGATGTTTCTTCGAGGTTAACGTGGTTTATCTGTAAACCATCATCAGGGCTACAAAGGACACCCAGGAGATATTAGGTATAGGTATCTCTTAGTAGTACGTATTAGGCAGTGGTAGTATGTAGTAGTAAATAGACAAGTACTGGAAACAGCGTACCTGAGAAGTTATTGCTGTCCTTATTATCTACATACATGGGATAAGTTGCCATGCACCATTTGTCAAAACATAGTGGAGTGTTGAGCACATAATTATCTGTTCAAAAATTCAACTATTGAAAATCCATTGTCATCCACGTTGAATCCACTATGTTTTGACAAATGGTGCCTGGCAACTTATCCCATGTAGATAATACTCGTAAGGACAGCAATAACTTCTCAGGTACGCTGTTTCCAGTACTTATTTCCGCTGTTTCCAGTACTTTCCTAACTATTTACTACTACATTCTACCACTGCTTAATACCTACTACTAAGAGATACCTATACCTCATATCCTCTGGGTATCCTTTGTAGCCCTGATGATGGTTTACAAATAAACCGAAACGTTGGCCTTGAAGAAACGTACATCATTCCTTGACTAAACCTCGAAACCCCTCACAGTTTGTGTTAATTTGTTGTGCATATGTATCTCTGAGGATACCTCCAACAGAAATGACGTACCTTCAACCATCATCTACACCAATCCATACGTAACTGAAACAATAAGAACCATAATTAGGTAGTCCCGAAGGGTGTTAGATATTTTTGTTGAAAATTAAACTATACTGTTATTCTATTTCTATAAGACAACAACAGGGGTTCCCAAAGTAGGTTATAACTAGAGTTCGGATCAATATGCAAAAAATAGCTGAAATATGCACACACAACAAGTTAGCAAAATATGCAAAAACATGCAAAAAATTCAAAATAATATGCAAGTTGAAATTTTGGTTCAATTTTTTCAGTTTTCAAGTTTTTATTGAGAAGTCTAATACTGGAATGTTGTTAATCATTCATCTATGTTTTATAAAACGATAGCAAATAAAACTGTAAAATATTAAATAAAATTTACAATGATTACAATTTCAATGTGTAGGTGTAGGTACAGATTAATTTCGCTGGACTATCAACACTTTTTCGAGGTTTTCGACTGTGAAATTCCTCCGTCGGTCTGAAAGAGTAATTTTCAGCGCGGAAAAGGATCTTTCAAAGTCGCAGCTAACAGCAGGAAGGAATTTTAACTTGGCAATTTCTCCAGGAATGAGATATCCCGGAGAGATCGAAAGGGCAGTCATACAGAGGCACGTATAAGACCTTTCACATGACCGGAGATCGGAAATTTCAGTGTAGGTACGCAGATATTTCTTAGAAATATGCCATTTATATGCAAAACTCTGTAACATATGCAGATGTATATAATATTCAAAAAACAGCAAAATATGCACGAATATGTCATTTTAAATGTCCAAAACATCTCCAAATACCTTAATTCGGGTAAGTGTGACACTTTCTATTGAAAAAACCTGATATGCAGAATATGCAAAATCCGAACTCTAGTTATAACACTCCGTGGGGGGCTAGTGAAGAGCTGAAAAGGGGCGGTATATTGAGCTAAGTAGGTAGTTATGTGTAGCTGTTATAACTATTTTATTTAACCTAACCTATAAACCCCTTTTTCGTGATTTTTTGAGCGGGATAATTAGAGGGACTCGGTTGAACTGGTGAACTTGTCCCAAATACCGCATCCCAGAAGTGAGTGAGTGATCTTGAGTTC
This sequence comes from Leptopterna dolabrata, assembly GCA_954871275.1. Classification (NCBI taxonomy): domain Eukaryota; kingdom Metazoa; phylum Arthropoda; class Insecta; order Hemiptera; family Miridae; genus Leptopterna; species Leptopterna dolabrata. The sequence goes on along the minus strand of OX940975.1, from coordinate 82,049,384 downwards.
AAGCGGGACCTACGATACCAAAGGCCGGACATCGGCAGTGATGACTCTTCCTAGAGGACCGAGCCACTTTCCCATTGAAAATGCATTGAGCGGCGCGCTCCTCGCCGAATAAATAGCTAATATTATGAGCTTCCTAATAATTTTTCCTCAATCGGACCTTCAGTTTCTGAATCAGGCGTATCTTTTCTGTCTCCCAACCTACTGAAATGCCACAAAAAAATACTTTCAGAAAGTTAAAAAAAAAAAAAGTCCTTGTCACATGGGTTTATT